>JACEFZ010014827.1:20000-602500 GCA_014155875.1 Cepaea nemoralis
GACTGGGCAATGTACAAGCATCGCACCAGCATACTGGTTAGAAACCTGAACACTGAGAAAGACATAAATAAAGCAGTTGAAGAGTTTGGGAAATGCATACTACAGGCAGCGCGAGAAACAGTACCAAGAGGAGCCAGTAAACATATAAACCCTACTGGAGTAGTGAACTGGAACAGTTGCATAATGATGTTGAAGTGTGTAGAAAGCAAGCAGAGGCCACACCCAGCCAAGAGCACCACAATAAATTCCAGCATGCAAAAGCCAAATTTCAAAGGGCCAAGCTGCAGGCTAGACGGAAAAGCTGGCAGGAGAAAACGGAGTCTCTGAACTTTGAAAGAGACACAAGGAAATTGTGGAAGCTAATAAACAGCTTAATGACGAGGGCACAGGGAGAAACTCAAAAATTGCACTACATAAAGATGGAAAAATCTTAACAAGAAAGCAAGCAGCTGACCATTTTGCGGACTCGTTCGCACAAGATAGCAATATCAAAATTAGTCCAGAGAATCAACAAGAGATTCGAGAGAAACGACAACATACAGGACAGAAGGAAATAGTACATGAGGTTCTGGAGGCACCATCACAATCAGCGAACTGGAGCTAGCCATATCAAAACTGAAAATGAGAAAGTCACCAGGAGCTGATGGTATCTCCAATGAAATGATCAGGAACCTAGGAACAGAGGCCAAACAAAGCTGTTGCAGATCTTCAATAACAGCTGGACCTTAGGCAGTGTTCCACAAGCCTGGAGAGAAGCAATCATGATACCCCTCCTAAAATCAGGGAAAGATGGTTCCATTGCCTCTAGCTACAGACCAATTAGCCTCACCAGCTGTCTCTGCAAAACACTGGAGCGCATCATCAATCACAGACTGCAGTGGTACATTGAAAGTAAAAACATCCTTGTGCCACAGCAGGCTGGCTTTAGGCAGTGCTACTCTACGGAAGATCAGACAACCTACCTCTCTCAAGAAATTGAGGATGCATTCCAAGAGAAGAAGCTGGTGCTTGCGGCATGGATAGATCTGAAGAAAGCCTTTGACAAAGTCTGGAAAGAAGGTCTGATGAAGAAACTGAGAAACTGCAAAGTCAATGGAAGAATGTACAAATGGGTGAAAGCATACTTGCACAACAGAAGAGCCCGAGTACAGATAGACGGACTCAAGAGCAAGAAAGTACTACTGCGTCACGGTGTCCCCCAGGGCGGAGTCTTGTCCCCCACACTTTTTCTAATCTTCATCAATGATCTTGTTGCTCACCTACCGCATGGAATTAAAGCGGCAATGTACGCCGATGACCTGGTTCTATGGAGCACAAATGAATATGCATCAGTGGCCACCAGATTGCTACAAAGAGCTGTAGATACATTTGCTGCATGGGCAAATAGATGGTGTGTCAGCATAAACACTGACAAGTGCAGCACCACCCTATTTACCCTCTCTCCAAAACAAAAGGCAGGGATCATCCAGATAAATGGAACACCCCTAAGAGAAGATAAAGAACCAACATACCTTGGAGTAACATTTGATGGCAAGCTGACATGGAGAAAGCACATCAACAAAGCAGTAGCAAAAGCCAGAAGGAAAATAGCCATCCTGAGAAAGCTAAGTGGAACCACATGGGGAGCCAGTACGAAAATACTTAGCAAAGTTTACCAACAGAGCATACGACCACACCTGGAATATGGGTCAACTGCTTGGTGTTCAGCATCAAATACCACACTACAAGAGCTGGACAAGGTGCAAAATCAAGCACTTAGAGTCACCACAGGAGGGATGAGATCAACTCCTATAGTGGAAATGGAGAAGATGGGGAGGACACAGGCACTGAGTGAGCGCAGAGGATACGAAAACGCTAATACAAGCAGAAAAGTTCCTCAGCTTGCCAGGCCACCCTATGAAGAACAGATTTGAAAACCTAGCTATGGGGCGGTTGAAAAGAAGTAGTTTTATCCACCAGGCCAAACGACTCTGCAGAGAAACCATCTGATCTGCCCACAGTTGGTATCCCCCTAACAACTATTCCAGAGCGAACTCCATGGAAAGATGAGCATAGACTATCATTACAAATCCAGACAAAAGTGAGAGGAATATTTGACAAGGAAGAACAGAACAGTGTGCAGCGCAGAACATCCACTCTCAGCTTCCTTGATGAAGAATACCCACAGGACCTCTGGATCCGAGTCTACACAGATGGGTCAGCACAAAATGCTGTTCGAAATGAGGAGCGGGAGTGTACATAGAATACTCAAATAATACTAGGGACACAGCCAGAGTACCGACAGGAAAGTACTGCCATAACTATGATGCCGAAATTGAGGCAATCAAGATAGCAACAGAGAAATTACTAAATAACAGCAATGGTACACAACCTGTGGTGCTACTAACAGATGCAAAATCAGTACTCGAGGCGCTCCTCTCTGGGAAATTGCCAGTACTAAGGACACTACTTTCTGAACTTAGCAGTCAGCATAAAGTCACCATACAGTGGATACCATCCCACTGTGGAGTACCCGGAAACGACAGAGCTGATCATTGGCTAAGGAAGGAGCCAAAGAGGAACAGCCTGATGTGCCCGTTACATACCACCAAAAGAAAAGAATGATCAAATCAGTCAGAAAGCCACCAAAACCTGCTCAAGATGACTACCACATTATGGGACAGACCAGAACAAGTCATTATTCTGCGCCTCAGAACAGGACACAATAGATTACGCAACCACATGTATACAAAATTCAAGATTGGTGAAACAGCCATGTGCACATGTGGATTGGCGTCGCAGACAGCAGAGCACATACTCCAAGACTGCCCAAAATATAACATATCTAGGCAAACCTTCTGGCCTAGAGAGACGACGGTGGAAGATAAACTCTATGGACCACTGTGTGAACTGAAAAAAACAGTTCAATTCATGCAAGAGACGACATTGCAGATATAGACATATTTCAAGCGAACGAAAGAAGAATATAACTATCTCTATCTATCTATCTATCTTTCTGCCTGCCTGCCAGCCCGACCACCCCCCACCGACAGACCGACCGACCTACCGATATCTATCTATCTATCTATCTATCTATCTATCTATCTATCTATCTATCTATCTATCTATCTATCTATCTATCTATCTATCTATCTATCTATCTATCTGCCTGTCTGACTGCCTGCCGGCCCGACCACCCACCCACCGACAGACCGACCGACCTACCGATATCAATCTATCTAATCTATCTGTCTGTCCTATCTATCTAATCTATCTGTCTGTCTGTCTGTCTGTCTGCCTGCCTGCCCACCCACCCACTAACCGACCGACCTACCGATATCTATCTATCTATCTATCTATCTATCTATCTATCTATCTATCTATCTATCTAATCTATCTGTCTGTCTGCCTGCCGACCCACCCACCCACCGACCGACCGACCCACCGACCGACCGATCCACCCACTCAGCAGCCAGCCAGCCAGCCATCCATCACCACCCTATCTTTCTGCTACCTAGACTACCTACCTACCTACCTTTCTGTCTGTCTGTCCGGGCCGCGTCATTCATTTTATTCGGAGACTGCCGAGGTCGTCCGCTGGAGCTACGGAGTTCGTGCTTGTGCGACGCTTTCCGCGCTGCGGAAAGAAACTGAGCCATATGGGATAAAAAACCCGGTGCAATGCAGTCGAATCTGTCGACTGTAAGCTACTTCTTTGATTGCACCCACTCCCATACGAATCCAGATACGCCTTTGTTTGTCATCTGAATTTGCAGGTCCTCATTACCGTAAACATAACTTTTTTAACAAGAAATCACTAGTTGTTAAGCAAAAACATCAAAGGAATGATGCCGCTTTTAATGATATAAGTTGTTTTTGGACCTATCAAAGACATATTCCTTGGTGGGGGTAAATATAAGACGGCTGGAAAAATTTCATAACGATGCAACAGACAGTTTTCAAAATAATTGATCTTGAAGGAAGGCATAAATTTCCGGACAGACTATAGTAAATCACACAAACAGCTGATAGGTGCTGGAGTGATTGCTACGTCCTGCCTTTAAAAGCGCGGACTTAAAAAATGTTTAATACATTTTTTTAAAATTAATAATGTCTGTGCTGTTCATGACAAAGGTTACTATAACCGAAACGTCGGACACATATGACGTATTTAATATATGTTTTAGACTGTTTCTTAGTCGTCATGATATTATTGTCATTCATTTTCCCGCTGTGGTTTCTATTACTAAGACTGTGGTCCTTGTAAGGCATATACATGTGATTGTGGTTTCTCGGCGGAATCTTAACATACTGTTTCGTTTCATTTTACATGTAGATTTGTTCGCAGGCATATGTGCCCACTGGCCCACACCTGCCGCCGCACACATAACAGGCCTTCCTTCATGGCACAAGCGATTACACAATGCTGAAACAGTGTTAAATACTCACAAGAGAAAGTCTTGCTCCCAGCTGGGGGATGACCCCTTGACTTGAATGGTCGTTGACTTTACATTCTGAAGTTTCAACGTTACGTACGTGTTGAAACGTTCTGAAAAGAGACAACGGATCATTAACAACTGATGCCGTATATTACCACGACAAACACAATTTTGGACATGTTAAATACACATTTTGCGTTAGCTTGTTTTAAATTCAAGCGAAGGCGCCACACACACGCCACTACTTCCAGTGCACTGGAATGATTTTTGCGTGTGGATTAGCTTTCCCTTTTACCAGTGTCCCTCACCATCAGGCGAATCCACTCCCGACTTCTGAGGTACTTGTAATCTACGTGCTCATGTCAAAGACGAGAAGTCATCATTTAAGTCCAAATGATCGTGTGATGTTTGAACCCGCGACCTCGACATCAGCACACAGGAAGTTTAAGAATATATTAATAATACAGACTCAGTTTTCAATCGTAGTGAAGTAGTGGTTAGTGCAACAGCTTAACAAAACAGTAGTCACAACTCAGCTATCACGGAGACTATGGAGCGTCAGCAATTCAGGAGGCTACAGAAAGGCGTGCTGTGGGGAAATGACAAGTGGAACTATTTGGCTTCTGACCGATATCCTCTTTCCTCATTGTAACAGGCATTTCCCGATATAAACAGGGGTTAAAGGCCAAAAAGCCGATTTCATTGCACTGGGTTTTATCCCTAATGACTAATGACTCGGTCTTCTTTCTGCAGAGCGGCCTCCACGAATTCCGTCGCTCCGGTGGCGACCAACAGGATCTCCAAACAAAATTGCAAAGAAAAGTAAATGTAACGGATCATGCATGTCGACTGAGACGACTGAAGTGTGTCAGGGTGGAGATAGAGGGATATGATGAGTTAAAGAGAAATAAATAATTAAATAGCCACGTTTAAATGAAACTGACCATTGTTAGACATTTACAATACCACGAAAACCAGTCAAATTAGTCATAAGTAGTAGATGAATAGAAATTATGGGACAGACAATAACGGAAACAGAGCAAAACTCTGAATGGTAGTTAAAAGTTAACAAGCCAAATCGGGTGAGAATAGATTCTCCTTCCGGCACAGGGACAGCTACAGTTAGGACGACACAGCGGCGCCTTCGAAACTTCTACCCCATTCATCACAGACAAGTACACTTTACAAACAGACATTGTAGTTTGATCATTCAACTTCATGTACGTGTAGAATTTAACATCGACCGACGTAACGTATTGTCAGTATTGACGTGATGACATTGTTAGGATGCTAGCAGAAAGAGCCAGACCTAGTGAGGAGCTAACATAATTGTTTGACGGAAGTGTGAGTCACAAATCGTCAAAGTATGTTGTGTCTTGTCGGCAGTAGACCTATTATTATAATGTGACACTGAGTTAGTGACACAGCCTGGAATTCTGAGATACGTAACAAATTCCCCCCCTCCCCCCCCCATTTTCTTTTTAGTGTGGTCATTTTTTTAAAAGAATCTATCCATTCTTCTCATCATATTGTGATGCCTTACTGTTGTCACCGCAGTGTATTCACCATGTTTATATGTTTTTAAGGCTCGTCGCAACAACGTTCTATATTTTCCATAATTGTATTCTATAAAGCTGCTTTACTTTGTGTTAGTTGGTACTGTTTACATTCCCACAGCTTTACCGCAGTTCCACTAATTGTATTCATAAAGTGTGACCAACAACTATCAATGACACCGTTATAACGAGTCCAAGCTCGTGAGAGCCTGCGCTGCAGATGGACAACTAAAGTATTTGTAAGTGTGCATCTTGTGTCCGCTCCCAGTGAGTGTGCAAGATGACTGTATGAACTGATAACATACCGCGAACCTGCCTACTGCTTGGGTACACAAGACTTTGTATACTTTGTAATAAACACTACCAGCTGCCGCTGCGACTTTGTCTCGAGACATTAGTGTAACGATCTGTCATAATTTCTGTGAGAGCGAGAGATTGCTAGTGACTCATGCTAGACCAGTTGATTGATTGATTGATTTAGGAATCGACATCACAGCATTCGGGGCATTCCCATATAAGTGCTCCGTCCCATCCTCAGCAGCCAGCGAAGAGTTCCAACACTAATAGTACCAGTAGCAATCTGATTATAAGTCCGTCTCGTCTTTCCTCTGAGCGTTGAGCGTCGGCATCCCTTCGTCACTCCTCGTTGTCTCATCATCATCATGCTAGACCAGTAACACAAACTAACGCATCATCACCAGCCAGCAACTCCAACTCCAACCTCAGCAGGAGTCTGGCGAAAGGTTATGCTTAGGATTGGCTACCGTCTTGTTAAAAACTTCAGATACAAATTCCAAACAATGAACAAATCAAAAGATAAGAGAACAAGAAAACTCAGCCAAGAAGACTTCATCCAAAAGTGTTCTTGACAAATTCATACATTGACTGTCTTCCGTACCACTCTGTCAAATTATGCATCATTTATTCCGACGGTCGAACTCTTCTCTAACACGCCCTCACTTCCTGGTTGCCATGACCTTCTCCAGAAACTCTTGCATCATTACATGACCAAAATGACGACTGTCTTGTCCTGATGTGCGTAAGGAAATGTCTCCGTGAAAGGGTCTCCTGCAATACTTGGATACTGGCCTTTGTAGCCGCCTATGGGCTAGGCAGACCGACAGAAAGAGACTGCCAAAAGTGACACAGTGAATTACTAACGGTCACCATTACTCAAGCTGTGGCTCGTAAGAACAGATGGTACGTGAGAAATTATAAACAGCATATTACAACCAACACTCTTCTACAAGTGCCAATAACCCAAGCTATCAAAAAAGCCAGGTAAGGTATACTTCGCCCGCCGGCCGCACTAGAACGATCAGAAACAGAAATGTTGACATTATAAATATCACTGGTGCGGCTCGCTGCACTGAATTTACAGAGAGAAAACAAGTAAAGTGGTTAGGACGTCTTGTGAGAATGAAGACCAATCAGCGACCGCCTTGTGTCTACAGCAGAAGAGAGTCTAGTCAGTTGAAGAGTACAATTGTACTGGATAGATTCAATCGACAGCATATTAAATAAACACAATTTCAGCCCAGTACAAGCAACAATTTTGGCTAAAGATTACAGCAATTTCAACTCGTCCCACCCTTATGCTGGAAATGTGGATCAAAGGTATATATTCATATGGATATACATAATAGAGAGACAGACATTCTACACTAGGGTAGAAACGTTAGGATTCAGCCATAGAAAGACTCCTGTTTAAAAATTTAACAAAGCCAGTTGGTCTCTAAATGTGAATATTTAGAGGGGATTGTGGGAATGCTGGGTCACCAAAGATCAGCCTCTATATCAGTGGTTCTCAACCGATGGGGAATTCCCTCCGGGGGGGGGGGGATTTTAGGGTTTCCAAGGGGGGGGGGGTGGATAAAGATTATTTCAAGATCGCGTTAATACAAGAACCGATTACTTGATAATGTTTTTCCCTCCATACTTTAAGTTCTGTACGTCTAACGCCTTTCAAAATTCATTTTATAAATTAAGTAGACCCACAAATCACGTTTTATGTGGACGTCTAGACTTGTTTTGGTATGTGCTTCCATTATTACCTATACTGTGTAGGGCAGGAGCGCGAGGGGGGGGGGGGTTAGGTAGGAAATACGAAAGGGGGGGGGGGTGACGTTCTGAAATATGGTGAAAGGGGGCACGGGCCAAAAAAGGTTGAGAACCACTGCTCTATATCATCAACATCATAAACTCGTAGCAAATACTTTGAAGAACGTGGCTCTCACTACGTCCCGATGAAAAGCCTCTCGATCTCTGGCCATTCATCCTGCTTCGTGTACCCTCATGCCCCAGATGTCAGTAATGTCCGGTGTCCGTCTTGGTGATGGTCGGCAATGCCCTCTCTTCCTGGACCCAAATCTTTCATCACTGTTATTTCCCAGCCACTGACTTTTAATATCTCCAAAGTATTTCAGTTTCCGCCACATGACGCTGTTGATGAGCCGGTGTTCTGTGGTGTTCATATCTGGTGGAATGTCAGTGTCACCGTCCTAGATCTCTAGGGGATTGAAACTCGGGCTCATACAGGCAACAAACTCCGTTAGATACAATTTGGCATCATTTATTTACATACATATTATAGTACGCTGGCGAAGCGAGGTTTCTCAAGCCAGCATTCAATACATTGCATATCACAGGAGTTTGTAATGTACATAGTTAACACAATAACTCTAGCAGCTATCTACACATATGTCTAAGACCCTTAAATACAATTGGGTCTACTATCAAATCCCCTTAAGGTAAGCCCTGTTGCTTCCTCGATGTCCAGTCTCTGTCTGACCTTCTCCACACGTGTCGCAATCCGACACGGGTGGCAACTCTCTCTGAGTTTCTCGTGGACCCCGCAATCGGCGGGCCCCATCAGTGTCCACGGGGCTGTGGACACACTGACCGGTCCTTCGAGAAGGCTCTGGATTATTCAAGCTTTCGAGTGACTCGGTTCTTTCCCTTTTGCTGGAGTACTCTCCCTTCGGTAGTATCTCTTACTTTTATGTACCGTCTCTAGGTGAGGCTGTGACAGGAGTCCCCCTCCCCCCCCCTGCTTTGATGGGTTCTTATAAGGTAAATTAGTTCTGTACTAATTCTGTCACAGGATCACATAAAGTCGGTGTTTGTAGTTTGGTGGATAGTAACTTGATAACTGACATATCTGCATCACCAACTCATGTATTCTTCCATACTTCACTTTAAGATGATTGCTGAAGAGGTTTCTCTCTTATATGTTCTTAAACATGCTTATCTGACCGAAGTACCGTGACGTTTCCCAGTTGTTTTTACAACCGCGCCCTTCTCAAAGTATCCATATGATACCAAGATATTAAAACCTCTGTGTAAGAGAGTTTTAACAAGACAAATGTCTTGGCTATTTAAGTACACTTGCAACATCTTGTTCTGTGTGTATTTCGATACATTTTTACTCCCGTATGTTCTATGCTGCCCGATATGTAGCTATGCTGTTGTTCTATCACATCTGACTACGTGTTCCTGTTGGTTTGTTCGTGTAATGATTGATATGTTGCTGTTTCTAATAAAGTGTCTGCACTTTAATTGTTCGTGTTCAGTTTTAAGTTTGTATAGAGTGTGTTCATTGTGTGGTTTATCTCCAAGCGTACACGAGTTGGGATATCCCGTTTCATGAATTCCCCAATGTGTAATGCCATGATCGGGTATTCCAAGCAGTGGTGCTTAGATGTAGTGTATTAACTCTTAAACATGTATTAAACAATTAGACAGGTAATACATTTTAACATGAAAAACGCAGACAAATTAAAATAAATACGTTTTGCAGTACAATTTGTCCGCTCAGTATATCGCTCTCTCATTTAATTCATTCACTCTGTCATTCATCCGTCTTTCATACAAAATAGTATTTTGTTAAAATATATAGATAAAGTTGAAGTAAGTGTTATTGCCCTTAGAAAAATGGATTAGGCGATATGCTCCCTTTAAGGTAACAAGTACTCTTTGTACGTGTACTCAAAAAATGGTTTATAACTTACATAGAACAAAATTGTATAGCACGAATATTTCACGTATGAGTGGAAATATCGGTAATATTATGATAGAAAATATATAAGTGAGAGGTTGACATGTTTTATATACATAATTAAATAACAGTTTAATACATATTAACTGGTAAATCACTAATTAACTAACTAACTGAATCCAATGATGACGTGTGTTGTCCTCCTGTTGTCCGTGTGTAGTGCCATGAATGTTAACCGTTAATATAGCAGTTCTTTGCATGTTGTAATCGACGCAGTCTTCTTTCGGCTGTTTGCGAAGTTTCTTAGCAATAGCGAGTATGCAGTGTTCTTAATCTTTACAGATGAATATCAGTTCGCTGGTTGGAATCCTTTCACAGTCTTTATATTGTTGGATTGTTCTTATCACCTTAGCCATTGGTATAAAAAGGTTCTCACAATGTTATGTTCGTGGGGTGTTATACGTAACGTATTCACTTGGGCGTTGTTACTTCTGAATGAAAGTTCTCTAGCAGGTGTAGAGGTATACTGTTCTATGCAACAGACTAAAATATCACAGCTTCTTATATGGCGACTATTACTGTGCCTAATGTTCGTCTGCTGGTGCATTTGCTTGCCGTGATAAAAAATCAGCAATAATGTTATGAGTGCCATTGATATGGCGGATTTCAAAGTCGAAATCTTGAGAAGAAGACACCATCTTTCTAAACGATGGTTCTTTGGCACACCTTGCTTAAGTACCAGCAGCGGCGAACTATCGGTTAGACAACAAAATGCGAACCTAAGAGGAACTTAGATAATCGACGAATGCAAAAGAGTAGGCTTAATGCCTCCAACTCAATTGTTGAGTAATGGATCTCTGCGTTCCTCAGCTTGCGGCTTACGTAGAGTATCGGATGTCGCACCACTGATATTCTTGCATCAGGCATCCTCCAATTGCGATAGCACTTGGCATCTGTGGTTAGAATAAACGGGTATATCTATGTTTGGTAATCTTAATACTGGTGGGTTAGAAAAAATCGATTTCAATCTGCACATTGCATCCTCTAAGCGGATACTCTTACAAAATTTTTCTGGATGATCTTTTGTCAACATATTAGAAACAAACTGATGTGAGTTCTGCCCAGTTTGGTATAAACTTGGCATAATAGTTTATGAGACCCAATAGGCTTCTAACCTGCTTTTTAGTAGTTGGAACTTCTAGGTTGAGAATATTTGATACGATTCTATCATCTGTCAACAGTTTACCTTCGGAAATCCTATGACCTAGGAAGTCTATCTGGTTATAGCCTATTTCAACCTTGGAAGGTTTGATAGTAAGTCCGAAAAGAAAAATTTGGTTAAAGACTTGTTTGAGTGTAAGTAAGTGAGAAGTCATGTTTGAAGAATGGATACATATATCATCAATATAAGATTGCACGTCCTTGATGCCGTGCAATAGCAGCCTAGTTAACCTAACAAACGTGACGGGAGCGTTCTTGAGACCAACGGAAGATATCTCCATTCGTACAGCCCAAGGGGTGTAGCGAATGCTATTATATGTCTTGAAGAGGGGTCTAGTGGCAATTGCCAGTAACCTTTAGCTAAATCAAGCTTAGAAAATAATGATGATTGAGACATATTCAAGATGAGGTCTTCACAGCTGTTTATTGGCTCCGCATCTGTGGTGGTTATGGTATTTAATCTTCTATAATCTATGCACAAACGAATAGTTTGGTCCTTCTTTTTCACCAGGACAATTGGTGAAGAATACTGGGACACAGATTTCTGTATTATTCCGTTTTTCTCCAAGTCCAACATTTCTTTATCTAAATTTGCTCTATAATGTAAAGGAATAGAATATGGTCTACATTTGATCGGTGTCAGATCTGTCAACACAATTGAATGTGTTATCTTGTCAGTCCGTCCACGTTTGTTTGAGAAGATAGTTCTATAGTCGTTTAGAAGAGACAAAATGTCTTGTCGCTGCTGTTGTGTCACAGTGTCAGAGATATGTATGTCATTTATAGTACTGTCGTCGTTCATAGTTGGTACTGGAATTTCCGTATTGTCTATGTCTGTCTGCTTTAATACTGACGCTACTGTGTGTAAATTGTCTTCAATGTTATTGTCGTCGTCGAGACTAATAGTTGTCAATGTGTCGTTAACGTGGTCGTACTTGTCGTTATCCCATATTGTCGGTATTGTGAATATGTTTTCGTCGTCCTCGTCGTCACAAGAATGAGTCGTTAACGATGCTTCGTTTGTCGCAGTGTCATTATTGTCGGTCTGGTTATTGTCATCTGTTATCTGCGTCTGCTTGTTCATGTCACTGTCATTTCTAGCATAGTATGGTTTTAACATATTTACATGGAAGATATTCAACTTTCTATTTAAAGAAATTTCGTAATCAACTTCCGAATCCTTCTCACAACTTTAAATGGTCCCTGCCAAGAGGTTGATAGTAAATCTCTCTTGTCAGGTAGTAATAGTAAAATATCTTGACTTGGTTGTAATACAATCGTTCTCGCCCCTTTGTTGGCGTACTTCCTGTACCTAAAACCTCTCTTCTGTAATGATGTTCTGGCCAGTATACAGGATCTAATGATCTTGTCTCTGGTGTCAGTGACCAAATCATATGTTGAAATTGGTAATTGGGTGCTTACAGGTTGTGATACTATATCTTTGTAAATAGTGAGAGGTCCTCTTGGGTCGCTCCATATATCAATTCGAACGGAGAGAACCCCGTGCTTGATTGTGGGACTTCTCTGTATGCGAACAGCACCGTTGGAGAAGTATATCCCAATTGGCTGGATTTTCAGCTGTCACTTTTGATAACATATGTTTTAAGTCCCCATTTAGTTTTTCGCAAATTCCGTTCGTGGACGGTCGATAGGGACTTGTAAAAACATTGTTTTATGCCCAGTAACTTAGTTACCGATTGGGTGGCATTAGATATGAACTGCGTTCCTCTATCTGATAGTATTTTCTCCGGAAAGCCAAAACGGGAGAATATCTGTAATAATACGTCCGTCACATCTTTAGAGGAGATAGAGTTTAATGGAATCATTTCTGCCCACCTTGTACACCAATCAACAAGTGTAAAAATATATCTATCTCCTTTGTTTGAGATGTGATTCAAAGGACCTACTAAAACAACCGCCACGATTTGAAATGGCCTCGAGGCAGTTGTGGTTGATTGAAGTTCTGCCGTACGGTTTTTACCCTTTTTGATTAATTTCTGACAGGTATCGCATGATGTACAGTGGGTTTTTATGTCACGGCAAAATTTAGGCCAATAAAATTGGCTCAGGACTCTGGCCCTGGTTTATTCGTAACCCATAAGACCCCCGAAAGGTGAGTCATGGGCTATATGTAGCACTTTCTCGCGATGTGCCTGAGGCAAAACCACTTGCTGTATCGTGGTTTGGTCTCTGGTGTATAATCTTGTTAGAACATTATTATTTAATTTAAATGTCCAAGAAGCATTTTTCGTTAATTTTGGGTTTAATCCTACTAGCCGAAAATATGGTGAAAGAGTTGGATCAGCTTTTTGTTTTTCTATCAATTTGGTGGTGGTAATGTTAGGTGAAATGATTTGTAGTGCTTCCTGAAGTTGGTCAGTGTAGGTATTGTGGGTTGTCTGTCTTGTTACTATATTAGTGTGTTGCGTGTGTTGTTGCACATTTACAGGCTGATTACTTTGTGAATCGATGGCGTCCTCAGTTCGAGGAGTTAATTTGATGGTAGCATTGAAAGATTCTACCGCCCCTGTGTTCTGCACCTCTGTGAATTCATTTCGAATTACGTCATCGGTTGTCTCCCTTGTGCTTTTTCCAGTTTGAGACAAGCATGCGTGATTTTTCACTTTGGAATCGCTGTTTGGTTTTTGATGCAGTTTTTCTGTTCCCATTCTCTGATTTCCTTTTCAGAGCAAGATCTTATGTTGGGAAGATTCCCAAGGATGATTTCAGCGGCAGGACTTTCTAGTACTGCACATAGCACTTGTCCTGATATGAAAGGTGTCCGAATTTCGGCCAGTGCTAGGGGTATCTTTCAATTGTGCCTGCGAATGTGCGACACGTTACGTATTTGTGTGTGTAGTCTTTGTCGTTCACTAATGTTTTCTTAATCCCACAAAGAGTCGCCCCGGAATCTCGTATTAATGTGCATTGTTTGTTGTTAACAAAACCTGTTAAATAATTTAAGTTGCCAGTTGGTGATAATGCTGCGTTGGCCATTTCGTTAGAAACGGGTATTGTGTGGCCACATAAGAAGGTTGTATCAAGCTGAAATTTTCTACAGGTGTTACATTTGTTATCAGAGATGGTATTGATGATTTCTACTGCATTGCCTGACTCACTCGCACTTTCATTCTGGATGTCACATTCGTTCTGTTGTTCAATGTCTTCGTCTGAGGAGGTGTCTATCAATGCGGCATTGGCCTGCTTCATCCTCTTTCTCCCCTCACAGACAGAAGAAAAATGCCCATAGCTCGCACAAAATAACATTTAGCCGCTCTCTGATATGCGTTCCTCTTGTTCATCTGTTTTTCCACTACCTTTTGGAGATGATGTGGATAATTTGGTGATTTGTCGCACATCGCAAACTGTTCGTGCATCAGATGACAATATTGGCGCATGACTGGTTTTGTGATCTTAGAGCGTTGTTTGAACCTATTTTCATTTGGTTTCGAATATTTTGTGTTTGTAACCGCTGCTGTTTCATTTTGGCTCATGTTTAGCTGAAAAATATCGCGTTCGCTGTAAAATATGCGCTCCCTTTATTTTCGATTTCTTGGATGGTTTTACAATCCATTTGTCTCAAAAATTTAGAAAAAGGTGTTGGGATAGTGCTAATAATTTTATCAATTATAATCAGCTCTTTTAATTTGTCATGGTTGTTATTTGTTTTCGCTGAGGTTATCCACTTTGTACAAATATCTTGAACTGTAGACACGTAGTCAATGAAAGTTTGGTTAGGTGATGGTGATAATTTTGAGAACTGTAGTTGATAGCCAGCTGTATCTAATGAAAAATGTGGAGTATTCTCTGTTTTAAAGAGGCCCCCAAATAGCCTGTCACCGTCCTAGATCTCTAGGGATTGAAACTCGGGCTCATACAGGCAACAAACTCCGTTAGATACAATTTAGGCATCATTTATTTACATACATATTATAGTACGCTGGCGAAGCGAGGTTCTCAAGCCAGCATTCATACATTGCATATCACAGGAGTTTGTAATGTACATAGTTAACACAATAACTCTAGCAGCTATCTACACATATGTCTAAGACCCTTAAATACAATTGGGTCTACTATCAAGTCCCCTTAAGGTAAGCCCTGTTGCTTCCTCGATGTCCAGTCTCTGTCTGACCTTCTCCACACGTGTCGCAATCCGACACGGGTGGCAACTCTCTCTGAGTTTCTCGTGGACCCCGCAATCGGCGGGCCCCATCAGTGTCCACGGGGCTGTGGACACACTGACCGGTCCCTTCGAGAAGGCACTGGATTATTCAAGCCTTCGAGTGACTCGGTTCTTTCCCTTTTGCTGGAGTACTCTCCTTCGTAGTATCTCTTACTTTTATGTACAGTCTCTAGGTGAGGCCTGTGACAGTCAGTATATTTCAGCTTCTTGGTCCTAGACATTCTAAGAATTGTTCCGTAACATTTAAGTTTAAGGGTTGTAACTTGCGTCTTCAGTGATTGCGAAATAGGTAATGACTCACATCCATATCTACACGGATGGGTCAGTGTTGAGAGGTAGGAGAGTGCCTGGGGGTTCTTGGCAAAAACTAATGGTCGGCGTTTGGTGCAGTAGAGCCTGGCGTATGATAACAGTACATCTAGCTTAAGAATGGAGGTGGAGGCGGTCAGTGCAGCTTTCCGCTGGATAGAAAACACGATACATACACACATTGTGATTGTAACTGACTCAGAAAGCATGCTGAGAAGGGTGAGAACAGGTAGGCTTCGTGCAGAGTGGCTTGCTTCGCTTCGGAGGTCACGGGTAGTAAGCATCACCTGGATCTTTTCCCCGGGCATGCCGGTGTGCTGGGGAATGAACAGGCGGACAGATTGGCTGGCTCGGCAAAATTTGGTGGAGTATTGATGCATGACAAGGCAGACGTGGTTGCGGCCTTGTGGGAGCACGTGTACACCTCTGAGGAGCAGATGAGCACCATGGTCTGGTAAGAATGAGACGAGGTGTGACGAGGGGATCTGGCCGACGCTCGGCGCTCGGAGGAAAGGCGAGACGGACATATAATCAGATTGCTACTGGAACTATTAGTGTTGGAACTCTTCGCTGGCTGCTGAGGATGGAGACGGAGCGCTTATGGGAATGTCCCGAATGCTGTGATGTCGGTTCCTAAATCAATCAATCAATCAATCAATCCATATATTTGCAACAGGAAGATTCATTTTCTCACATATTTTACTCAAACCTGTTTGCTGGTGTTGTGCCAGACGTTCTTAATTCTTATCTCTGTCTCTGCCTCTGTCTATCTCTCTATCTCTCTCTCTCTATCTCTATCTCTCTCTATCTATCTCTCTATCTCTCTCTCTCTATCTCTCTCTATCTCTCTCTCTATCTCTCTCTCTATCTCTCTCTCTTATATATCTCTCTCTATCTCTCTCTATCTCTCTATCTATCTATCTCTCTCTCTCTATCTCTCTCTCTCTCTCTCTATCTATCTATCCTATCTATCTATCTATCTATATCTATCTATCTATCTATCTATCTATCTATCTATCTATCTATCTATCTATAAACTTTGCTTGTCCTTTGCAGATGTTGCGGTAACACCTGGTTGATTTTCTAAACAATTTAGCGTTAAGTAGTTTACCAATGTTTTCCGAGGTTTAGCTTATGAAAACGAAATCATAAACAATGCTATATTGTCTCATGGCTAATTTTATAGTGTAGTGTTAGGATCTAGACCAGTGTTTCCCAACCTTTTTTGTGCCATGCCCCACTTAAGCCTTTCTAAAATTCATATTGCCCCCCTCCCCCCGCCCCACGCCCCCTCAACATATACATTATTTTAAATATTCAAAATTGAAATGTCACTAAAGAAACTTGAATGATAGGTTTTAGGAAGAAATCACTAGGTAATTATTGAGCAAACACAGTAAGTAAATTTTCAAAACATATAATGGAGAACTGAAATTCAAGTACAAAATAATTTTAATGAAAGATTTTTCTATATTATTTTAATTATTAGTAATTATTTATTATTTAAATTTAGTGAGATCCTTGCGCTTGATGCTTGCTGCAAAGAGATCTTATGTAAGGTTCCAATTTAGTTAACTTCAGTCTCAAGTCTCCCCGTTTTGTTATATTCAGCCGATTTCTTCCATTTTCGAATTGCCCCCCTTAACAGTCGAATTGCCCCCCTGTGGGGCGTGGCCCCACGTTGGGAAACACTGATCTAGACATTGAAAAGGCTCCTTATTTTTAGTTCACAGGAGGTTTACGCGAGAGCGAGATAAACCTCTCGGCCACACTTCTCTCTCTCTCTCTCTCTCTCTCTCACTCTCTCTCTCTCTCTCTCTCTGTCTCACTCTATATATATATATATATATATATATATATATATATATATATATACATGAGAGAGAGAGAGAGAGAGAGCGAGAGAGAGAGAGAGAGAGAGAAGAGAGAGAGAGAGAGAGGGGAGGCGTTTCTCAAGAGACTTTTAGAGCAGACCAATCATAATGATTCGGACACAGAGATGCAGTTTAGAGAGGAATTATCTGGCACATGAAGAATATGTATTATGAAGACATTATTCGGGTTGAAGATGTTAAACATATTTTGAAAAGGCAAAACCAGGGCCCGATGGGGTTATGTATGGCCACATGAAGGCTTTGAGCGATGCAGATCTGAAGGAGATGACCGACTGCTTTAACCAGAGCATTAGGACAGCATCAATACCGCAGGATTGGGTGCACAGCTATCTCATTCCTCTCCCAAAACCATTCAAGGATCATTCAAAGCTTAGCGGCTTTAGGATCATCACCCTTCAAAATACATTTGGAAATGTTCTAGAGAAGATAGTCGCTGTCAAGCTGCAGAGTTTTTGGAAGGGGTAAGCTTCTTCTAAGAGGCCTGGGGAGCTACAGGCCAGGAAAAGATACCTGGTCAAATGCAGCCACTTTTGCCTTTGACGCTTATGAGGGGTTCCAGAGTAGACAGGAAACGATGGCGGCAGCGCTTGATCTCGAGGATGCATACAATAGAGTTCGATATTGATATTTTGATGACCGCACTGATGGAGAAGAGGGTCAATTCCTGGTTGGTGAACTGGATAGCAGCCGTCCTGCATTCTCGTCGGGGTTGCTCGCCGTCTGGGTGCATGGACCTCAGAGGCCACATATTTTAGCTCCGGGACTGTCACGGTGATCTGCAATCTCACCGGTGCTCTTTAACGTGTATACGAGCAAGATTGCAAACCTAGAAGCACCAGGGGTTGGAAGGATACTGACATTTGCAGATGATATTCTTGCATATAGACAGGGGAGAGAGGAGCTACATGCGACAGAAGACAAAGTGATTGGACTGGTGCACTGAAATGAGTGCTGTCATCCACCCGGAAAAGGTGGCTGTTTTGTGGTGCTCTCTGGGACAACAGGATTGTGAGAGCTGATGTCCCAAGACTCGCGATAGATGGTAGAAGCGTCCAACAGAGAGAACAAACTGAAGTATCTGGGAATCACATTTGACAGGAGTCTGTCCTTCAAGGACCATGTGGAGACGGTTGTGACAAGGTCTCAAAAGGGACTCAATGCACTTAAAACTATGGCTGCAATGGACACAGAGCAGATAAAGCTTTTCACACTATACCAGCACTTGATCCTCTCAGTGATTGATTATGGACTAGGACTGCTCACTGTCTCAAAGTGTCAGCTGGTGAAAATTAGATCGCATACAGAACGAAGCTATGCGGGTCATTCTGAGATGCACCAGAGACACCCCAGTAAGTGTGTATGCGTTACATCCCTGGGACGGTGTTGAGAGGTAGAGAAGTGATTGGGGATCTCAGCAAAAGCTAGTGGTCGACGTTTGGTGCAGGAGAGCCTGGCATATGATACCACAACATCCAGCTTAAGAATGGAGGTGGAGTCGGTCAGTGCAGCTTTCCGCTGGATGGAGAATACGACACACACACATCGTGATTGTAACTGACTCAGAAAGCATGCCGAGGAAGGTGAGGACAGGCAAGCTTCGGGCAGAGTGGCTTCCTTCGCTTCGGAGGTCACGGATGGCAAGCATCGCCTGGATCTTTTCTCCGGGGCATGCCGGTGTGCTGGGGAATGAACAGGCGGACAGATTGCTGGTTCTGAAAAACTGTGGTGGAGTATTGATGCATGACAAGGGCAGACGTGGTTGCGGCCTTGTGGGGAGCACGTGTACACCTCGGAGGAGCAAATGGATCACCATGGTCTGGCAAGAATGAGACAGCGAGGAGTGACGAGGGGATAATATATATATATATATATATATATATATATATATATATATATATATTATATATATATATATATATATATATATATATATATATATATTATCCCCTCGTCACTCCTCGCTGTCTCATTCTTGCCAGACCATGGTGATCCATTTGCTCCTCCGAGGTGTACACGTGCTCCCACAAGGCCGCAACCAGTCTGCCTTGTCATGCATCAATACTCCACAAGTTTTTCAGAACCAGCCAATCTGTCCGCCTGTTCATTCCCCAGCACACCGGCATGCCCCGGAGAAAAGATCCAGGCGATGCTTGCCATCCGTGACCTCCGAAGCGAAGGAAGCACTCTGCCCGAAGCTTGCCTGTCCTCACCTTCCTCGGCATGCTTTCTGAGTCAGTTACAATCACGATGTGTGTGTGTCGTATTCTCCATCCAGCGGAAAGCTGCACTGACCGACTCCACCTCCATTCTTAAGCTGGATGTTGTGGTATCATATGCCAGGCTCTCCTGCACCAAACGTCGACCACTAGCTTTTGCTGAGATCCCCCAATCACTTCTCTACCTCTCAACACCGTCCAGGGATGTAACGCATACACACTACTGGGGTGTCTCTGGTGCATCTCAGAATGACCCGCATAGCTTCGTTCTGTATGCGATCTAATTTTCACCAGCTGACACTTTGAGACAGTGAGCAGTCCTAGTCCATAATCAATCACTGAGAGGATCAAGTGCTGGTATAGTGTGAAAAGCTTTATCTGCTCTGTGTCCATTGCAGCCATAGTTTTAAGTGCATTGAGTCCCCTTTTGAGACCTTGTCACAACCGTCTCCACATGGTCCTTGAAGGACAGACTCCTGTCAAATGTGATTCCCAGATACTTCAGTTTGTTCTCTCTGTGACGCTTCTACCATCTATCGCGAGTCTTGGGACATCAGCTCTCACAATCCTGTTGTCCAGAGAGCACCACAAAACAGCCACCTTTTCCGGGTGGATGACAGCACTCATTTCAGGTGCACCAGTCAATCACTTTGTCTTCTGTCGCATGTAGCTCCTCTCTCCCTGTCTATATGCAAGAATATCATCTGCAAATGTCAGTATCCTTCCAACCCCTGGTGCTTCTAGGTTTGCAATCTTGCTCGTATACACGTTAAAAGAGCACCGGTGAGATTGCAGATCACCGTGACAGTCCCGGAGTTAAAATATGTGGCTCTGAGGTCCATGCACCCAGACGGCGAGCAACCCGACGAGAATGCAGGACGGCTGCTATCCAGTTCACCAACCAGGAATTGGACCCTCTTCTCCATCAGTGCGGTCATCAAAATATCATATCGAACTCTATTGTATGCATCCTCGAGATCAAGCGCTGCCGCCATCGTTTCCTGTCTACTCTGGAAACCCTCATAAAGCGTCAAAGGCAAAGTGGCTGCATTTGACCCGGTATCTTTTCCTGCCTGTAGCTCCCAGGCCTCTTAGAAGAAGCTTACCCCTTCCAAAAACTCTTGCAGCTTGACAGCGACTATCTTCTCTAGAACATTTCCAAATGTATTTTGAAGGGTGATGATCCTAAAGCCGCTAAGCTTTGAATGATCCTTGAATGGTTTTGGGGAGGGAATGAGATAGCTGTGCACCCAATCCTGCGGTATTGATGCTGTCCTAATGCTCTGGTTAAAGCAGTCGGTCATCTCCTTCAGATCTGCATCGCTCAAAGCCTTCATGTGGCCATACATAACCCCATCGGGCCCTGGTTTTGCCTTTTTCAAAATATGTTTAACATCTTCAACCCGAATAATGTCTTCATAATACATATTCTTCATGGTGCCAGATAATTCCTCTCTAACTGCATCTCTGTGTCCGAATCATTATGATTGGTCTGCTCTAAAAGTCTCTTGAGAAACGCATCCCCTCTCCTCTCTCTCTCTCTCTCTCATCTCTCTCCTCTCATCTCTCTCTCGTCTCTCGCTCTCTCTCTCTGTATAGTTATATATATATATATATATATATATATATATATATATATATAGAGTGAGACAGAGAGAGAGAGAGAGAGAGAGAGTGAGAGAGAGAGAGAGAGAGAGAGAGAGAAGTGTGGCCGAGAGGTTTATCTCGCTCTCGCGTAAACCTCCTGTGAACTAAAATAAGGAGCCTTTTCAATGTCTAGATCAGTGTTTCCCAACGTGGGGCCCACGCCCCACAGGGGGGCAATTTGACTGTTAAGGGGGGCAATTCGAAAATGGAAGAAATCGGCTGAATATAACAAAACGGGGAGACTTGAGACTGAAGTTAACTAAATTGGAACCTTACATAAGATCTCTTTGCAGCAAACATCAAGCGCAAGGATCTCACTAAATTTAAATAATAAATAATTACTAATAATTAAAATAATATAGAAAAAATCTTTCATTAAAATTATTTTGTACTTGAATTTCAGTTCTCCATTATATGTTTTGAAAATTTACTTACTGTGTTTGCTCAATAATTACCTAGTGATTTCTTCCTAAAACCTATCATTCAAGTTTCTTTAGTGAACATTTCAATTTTGAATATTAAAAATAATGTATATGTTGAGGGGGGGGGGCGTGGGGCGGGGGAGGGGGGCAATATGAATTTTAGAAAGGCTTAAGTGGGGCATGGCACAAAAAAGGTGGGAAACACTGGTCTAGATCCTAACACTACACTATAAAAATAGCCATGAGACAATATAGCATTGTTATGATTTCGTTTTCATAAGCTAAACCTCGGAAAAACATTGGTAAACTACTTAACGCTAAATTGTTTAGAAAATCAACCAGGTGTTAACCGCAACATCTGCAAAGGACAAGCAAAGTTTATAGATAGATAGATAGATAGATATATAGATAGATAGATAGATAGATAGATAGATAGATAGATAGATAGATAGATAGATAGAGAGAGAGAGAGAGATAGAGAGAGAGAGATAGATAGATAGAGAGATAGAGAGAGATAGAGAGAGATATATAGAGAGAGATATAGAGAGAGAGATAGAGAGAGAGATAGAGAGAGATAGAGAGAGAGAGATAGAGAGATAGATAGAGAGAGATAGAGATAGAGAGAGAGAGATAGAGAGATAGACAGAGGCAGAGACAGAGATAAGAATTAAGAAACGTCTGGCACAACACCAGCAAACAGGTTTGAGTAAAATATGTGAGAAAATGAATCTTCCTGTTGCAAATATATGGATTGATTGATTGATTGATTGATTTAGGAACCGACATCACAGCATTCGGGACATTCCCATAAGCGCTCCGTCTCCATCCTCAGCAGCCAGCGAAGAGTTCCAACACTAATAGTTCCAGTAGCAATCTGATTATATGTCCGTCTCGCCTTTCCTCCGAGCGCCGAGCGTCGGCCAGATCCCCTCGTCACACCTCGTTGTCTCATTCTTACCAGACCATGGTGCTCCATCTGCTCCTCAGAGGTGTATACGTGCTCCCACAAGGCCGCAACCACGTCTGCCTTGTCATGCATCAATACTCCACCAAATTTTGCCGAGCCAGCCAATCTGTCCGCCTGTTCATTCCCCAGCACACCGGCATGCCCAGGAGAAAAGATCCAGGTGATGCTTACTACCCGTGACCTCCGAAGCGAAGCAAGCCACTCTGCACGAAGCCTACCTGTTCTCACCCTTCTCAGCATGCTTTCTGAGTCAGTTACAATCACAATGTGTGTATGTATCGTGTTTTCTATCCAGCGGAAAGCTGCACTGACCGCCTCCACCTCCATTCTTAAGCTAGATGTACTGTTATCATACGCCAGGCTCTACTGCACCAAACGCCGACCATTAGTTTTTGCCAAGAACCCCCAGGCACTTCTCCTACCTCTCAACACTGACCATCCGTGTAGATATGGATGTGAGTCATTACCTATTTCGCAATCACTGAAGACGCAAGTTACAACCCTTAAACTTAAATGTTACGGAACAATTCTTAGAATGTCTAGGACCAAGAAGCTGAAATATACTGACTGTCACAGCCTCACCTAGAGACGGTACATAAAAGTAAGAGATTACTAGCCGAAGGGAGGAGTACTCCAGCAAAAGGGAAAGAACCGAGTCACTCGAAGGCTTGAATAATCCAGATGCCTTCTCGAAGGACCGGTCAGTGTGTCCACAGCCCCGTGGACACTGATGGGGCCCGCCGATTGCGGGGTCCACGAGAAACTCAGAGAGAGTTGCCACCCGTGTTCGGATTGCGACACGTGTGGAGAAGGTCAGACAGAGACTGGACATCGAGGAAGCAACAGGGCTTACCTTAAGGGGACTTGATAGTAGACCCAATTGTATTTAAGGGTCTTAGAACATATGTGTAGATAGCTGCTAGAGTTATTGTGTTAACTATGTACATTACAAACTCCTGTGATATGCAATGTATTGAATGCTGGCTTGAGAAACTCGCTTCGCCAGCGTACTATAATATGTATGTAAATAAATGATGCTAAATTGTATCTAACGGAGTTGTTGCCTGTATGAGCCCGAGTTTCAATCCCCTAGAGATCTAGGACGGTGACAGGCTATTTGGGGGCCTCTTTAAAACAGAGAATACTCCAACATTTTTCATTAGATACAGCTGGCTATCAACTACAGTTCTCAAATTATCACCATCACCTAACCAAACTTTCATTGACTACGTGTCTACAGTTCAAGATATTTGTACAAAGTGGATAACCTCAGCGAAAACAAATAACAACCATGACAAATTAAAAGAGCTGATTATAATTGATAAAATTATTAGCACTATCCCAACACCTTTTTCTAAATTTTTGAGACAAATGGATTGTAAAACCATCCAAGAAATCGAAAATAAAGGGAGCGCATATTTTACAGCGAACCGCGATATTTTTCAGCTAAACATGAGCCAAAATGAAACAGCACGGTTACAACACAAAATATTCGAAACCAAATGAAAATAGGTTCAAACAACGCTCTAAGATCACAAAACCAGTCATGCGCCAATATTGTCATCTGATGCACGAACAGTTTGCGATGTGCACAAATCACCAAATTATCCACATCATCTCCAAAAGGTAGTGGAAAAACAGATGAACAAGAGGAACGCATATCAGAGAGCGGCTAAATGTTATTTTTGTGCGAGCTATGGCATTTTTCTTCTGTCTGTGAGGGGAGAAAGAGGATGAAGCAGGCCAATGCCGCATTGATAGACACCTCCTCAGACGAAGACATTGAACAACAGAACGAATGTGACATCCAGAATGAAAGTGCGAGTGAGTCAGGCAATGCAGTAGAAATCATCAATACCATCTCTGATAACAAATGTAACACCTGTAGAAAATTTCAGCTTGATACAACCTTCTTATGTGGCCACACAATACCCGTTTCTAACGAAATGGCCAACGCAGCATTATCACCAACTGGCAACTTAAATTATTTAACAGGTTTTGTTAACAACAAACAATGCACATTAATACGAGATTCCGGGGCGACTCTTTGTGGGATTAAGAAAACATTAGTGAACGACAAAGACTACACACACAAATACGTAACGTGTCGCACATTCGCAGGCACAATTGAAAGATACCCCTAGCACTGGCCGAAATTCGGACACCTTTCATATCAGGACAAGTGCTATGTGCAGTACTAGAAAGTCCTGCCGCTGAAATCATCCTTGGGAATCTTCCCAACATAAGATCTTGCTCTGAAAAGGAAATCAGAGAATGGGAACAGAAAAACTGCATCAAAAACCAAACAGCGATTCCAAAGTGAAAAATCACGCATGCTTGTCTCAAACTGCAAAAAGCACAAGGGAGACAACCGATGACGTAATTCGAAATGAATTCACAGAGGTGCAGAACACAGGGGCGGTAGAATCTTTCAATGCTACCATCAAATTAACTCCTCGAACTGAGGACGCCATCGATTCACAAAGTAATCAGCCTGTAAATGTGCAACAACACACGCAACACACTAATATAGTAACAAGACAGACAACCCACAATACCTACACTGACCAACTTCAGGAAGCACTACAAATCATTTCACCTAACATTACCACCACCAAATTGATAGAAAAACAAAAAGCTGATCCAACTCTTTCACCATATTTTCGGCTAGTAGGATTAAACCAAATTAACGAAAAATGCTTCTTGGACATTTAAATTAAATAATAATGTTCTAACAAGATTATACACCAGAGACCAAACCACGATACAGCAAGTGGTTTTGCCTCAGGCACATCGCGAGAAAGTGCTACATATAGCCCATGACTCACCTTTCGGGGGTCTTATGGGTTACGAATAAACCAGGGCCAGAGTCCTGAGCCAATTTTATTGGCCTAAATTTTGCCGTGACATAAAAACCCACTGTACATCATGCGATACCTGTCAGAAATTAATCAAAAAGGGTAAAAACCGTACGGCAGAACTTCAATCAACCACAACTGCCTCGAGGCCATTTCAAATCGTGGCGGTTGTTTTAGTAGGTCCTTTGAATCACATCTCAAACAAAGGAGATAGATATATTTTTACACTTGTTGATTGGTGTACAAGGTGGGCAGAAATGATTCCATTAAACTCTATCTCCTCTAAAGATGTGACGGACGTATTATTACAGATATTCTCCCGTTTTGGCTTTCCGGAGAAAATACTATCAGATAGAGGAACGCAGTTCATATCTAATGCCACCCAATCGGTAACTAAGTTACTGGGCATAAAACAATGTTTTACAAGTCCCTATCGACCGTCCACGAACGGAATTTGCGAAAAACTAAATGGGGACTTAAAACATATGTTATCAAAAGTGACAGCTGAAAATCCAGCCAATTGGGATATACTTCTCCAAACGGTGCTGTTCGCATACAGAGAAGTCCCACAATCAAGCACGGGGTTCTCTCCGTTCGAATTGATATATGGAGCGACCCAAGAGGACCTCTCACTATTTACAAAGATATAGTATCACAACTGTAAGCACCCAATTACCAATTTCAACATATGATTTGGTCACTGACACCAGAGACAAGATCATTAGATCCTGTATACTGGCCAGAACATCATTACAGAAGAGAGGTTTTAGGTACAGGAAGTACGCCAACAAAGGGGCGAGAACGATTGTATTACAACCAAGTCAAGATATTTTACTATTACTACCTGACAAGAGAGATTTACTATCAACCTCTTGGCAGGGACCATTTAAAGTTGTGAGAAGGATTTCGGAAGTTGATTACGAAATTTCTTTAAATAGAAAGTTGAATATCTTCCATGTAAATATGTTAAAACCATACTATGCTAGAAATGACAGTGACATGAACAAGCAGACGCAGATAACAGATGACAATAACCAGACCGACAATAATGACACTGCGACAAACGAAGCATCGTTAACGACTCATTCTTGTGACGACGAGGACGACGAAAACATATTCACAATACCGACAATATGGGATAACGACAAGTACGACCACGTTAACGACACATTGACAACTATTAGTCTCGACGACGACAATAACATTGAAGACAATTTACACACAGTAGCGTCAGTATTAAAGCAGACAGACATAGACAATACGGAAATTCCAGTACCAACTATGAACGACGACAGTACTATAAATGACATACATATCTCTGACACTGTGACACAACAGCAGCGACAAGACATTTTGTCTCTTCTAAACGACTATAGAACTATCTTCTCAAACAAACGTGGACGGACTGACAAGATAACACATTCAATTGTGTTGACAGATCTGACACCGATCAAATGTAGACCATATTCTATTCCTTTACATTATAGAGCAAATTTAGATAAAGAAATGTTGGACTTGGAGAAAAACGGAATAATACAGAAATCTGTGTCCCAGTATTCTTCACCAATTGTCCTGGTGAAAAAGAAGGACCAAACTATTCGTTTGTGCATAGATTATAGAAGATTAAATACCATAACCACCACAGATGCGGAGCCAATAAACAGCTGTGAAGACCTCATCTTGAATATGTCTCAATCATCATTATTTTCTAAGCTTGATTTAGCTAAAGGTTACTGGCAATTGCCACTAGACCCCTCTTCAAGACATATAATAGCATTCGCTACACCCCTTGGGCTGTACGAATGGAGATATCTTCCGTTTGGTCTCAAGAACGCTCCCGTCACGTTTGTTAGGTTAACTAGGCTGCTATTGCACGGCATCAAGGACGTGCAATCTTATATTGATGATATATGTATCCATTCTTCAAACATGACTTCTCACTTACTTACACTCAAACAAGTCTTTAACCAAATTTTCTTTTCGGACTTACTATCAAACCTTCCAAGGTTGAAATAGGCTATAACCAGATAGACTTCCTAGGTCATAGGATTTCCGAAGGTAAACTGTTGACAGATGATAGAATCGTATCAAATATTCTCAACCTAGAAGTTCCAACTACTAAAAAGCAGGTTAGAAGCCTATTGGGTCTCATAAACTATTATGCCAAGTTTATACCAAACTGGGCAGAACTCACATCAGTTTTTTCTAATATGTTGACAAAAGATCATCCAGAAAAATTTTTGTAAGAGTATCCGCTTAGAGGATGCAATGTGCAGATTGAAATCGATTTTTTCTAACCCACCAGTATTAAGATTACCAAACATAGATATACCGTTTATTCTAACCACAGATGCCAGTGCTATCGCAATTGGAGGATGCCTGATGCAAGAATATCAGTGTGTGCGACATCCGATACTCTACGTAAGCCGCAAGCTGAGGAACGCAGAGATCCATTACTCAACAATTGAGTTGGAGGCATTAAGCCTACTCTTTTGCATTCGTCGATTATCTAAGTTCCTCTTAGGTTCGCATTTTGTTGTCTTAACCGATAGTTCGCCGCTGCTGGTACTTAAGCAAGGTGTGCCAAAGAACCATCGTTTAGAAAGATGGTGTCTTCTTCTTCAAGATTTCGACTTTGAAATCCGCCATATCAATGGCACTCATAACATTATTGCTGATTTTTTATCACGGCAAGCAAATGCACCAGCAGACGAACATTAGGCACAGTAATTAGTCGCCATATAAGAAGCTGTGATATTTTAGTCTGTTGCATAGAACAGTATACCTCTACACCTGCTAGAGAACTTTCATTCAGAAGTAACAACGCCCAAGTGAATACGTTACGTATAACACCCACGAACATAACATTGTGAGAACCTTTTTACTACCAATGGCTAAGGTGATAAGAACAATCCAACCAATATAAAGACTGTGAAAGGATTCCAACCAGCGAACTGATATTCATCTGTAAAGATTAAGAACACTGCATACTCGCTATTGCTAAGAAACTTCGCAAACAGCCGAAAGAAGACTGCGTCGATTACAACATGCAAAGAACTGCTATATTAACGGTTAACATTCATGGCACTACACACGGACAACAGGAGGACAACACACGTCATCATTGGATTCAGTTAGTTAGTTAATTAGTGATTTACCAGTTAATATGTATTAAACTGTTATTTAATTATGTATATAAAACATGTCAACCTCTCACTTATATATTTTCTATCATAATATTACCGATATTTCCACTCATACGTGAAATATTCGTGCTATACAATTTTGTTCTATGTAAGTTATAAACCATTTTTTGAGTACACGTACAAAGAGTACTTGTTACCTTAAAGGGAGCATATCGCCTAATCCATTTTCTAAGGGCAATAACACTTACTTCAACTTTATCTATATATTTTAAACAAAATACTATTTTGTATGAAAGACGGATGAATGACAGAGTGAATGAATTAAATGAGAGAGCGATATACTGAGCGGACAAATTGTACGCAAAACGTATTTATTTTAATTTGTCTGCGTTTTCATGTTAAAATGTATTACCTGTCTAATTGTTAATACATGTTTAAGAGTTAATACACTACATCTAAGCACCACTGCTTGGAATACCCGATCATGCATTACACATTGGGGTAATTCATGAAAAGGGATATCCCAACTCGTGACGCTTGGAGATAAACCACACAATGAACACACTCTATACAAACTTAAAACTGAACACGAACAATTAAAGTGCAGACACTTTATTAGAAACAGCAACATATCAATCATTACACGAACAAACCAACAGGAACACGTAGTCAGATGTGATAGAACAACAGCATAGCTACATATCGGGCAGCATAGAACATACGGGAGTAAAAATGTATCGAAATACACACAGAACAAGATGTTGCAAGTGTACTTAAATAGCCAAGACATTTGTCTTGTTAAAACTCTCTTACACAGAGGTTTTAATATCTTGGTATCATATGGATACTTTGAGAAGGGCGCGGTTGTAAAAACAACTGGAAACGTCACGGTACTTCGGTCAGATAAGCATGTTTTAAGAACATATAAGAGAGAAACCTCTTCAGCAATCATCTTAAAGTGAAGTATGGAAGAATACATGAGTTGGTGATGCAGATATGTCAGTTATCAAGTTACTATCCACCAAACTACAAACACCGACTTTATGTGATCCTGTGACAGAATTAGTACAGAACTAATTTACCTTATAAGAACCCATCAAAGCAGGGGGGGGGAGGGGGACTCCTGTCACAGCCTCACCTAGAGACGGTACATAAAAGTAAGAGATACTAGCCGAAGGGAGAGTACTCCAGCAAAAGGGAAAGAACCGAGTCACTCGAAAGCTTGAATAATCCAGAGCCTTCTCGAAGGACCGGTCAGTGTGTCCACAGCCCCGTGGACACTGATGGGCCCGCCGATTGCGGGGTCCACGAGAAACTCAGAGAGGAGGTTGCCACCCGTGTCCGGATTGCGACACGTGTGGAGAAGGTCAGACAGAGACTGGACATCGAGGAAGCACAGGGCTTACCTTAAGGGGATTCTTGATAGTAGACCCAATTGTATTAAGGGTCTTAGACATATGTGTAGATAGCTGCTAGAGTTATTGTGTTTAACTATGTACATTACAAACTCCTGTGATATGCAATGTATTGAATGCTGGCTTGAGAAACCTCGCTTCGCCAGCGTACTATAATATGTATGTAAATAAATGATTGCCAAATTGTATCTAACGGAGTTTGTTGGCCTGTATGAGCCCGAGTTTCAATCCCCTAGAGATCTAGGACGGTGACACTGACATTCCACCAGATATGAACACCACAGAACACCGGCTCATCAACAGCGTCATGTGGCGGAAACTGAAATACTTTGGAGATATTAAAAGTCAGTGGCTGGGAAATAACAGTGATGAAAGATTTGGGTCCAGGAAGAGAGGGCATTGCCGACCATCACCAAGACGGACACCGGACATTACTGACATCTGGGGCATGAGGGTACACGAAGCAGGATGAATGGCCAGAGATCGAGAGGCTTTTCATCGGGACGTAGTGAGAGCCACGTTCTTCAAAGTATTTGCTACGAGTTTATGATGTTGATGATATAGAGCAGTGGTTCTCAACCTTTTTGGCCGTGCCCCCTTTCACCATATTTCAGAACGTCCACCCCCCCCCCCTTTCGTATTTCTACTAACCCCCCCCCCCCTCGCGCTCCTGCCCTACACAGTATAGGTAATAATGGAAAGCACATACCAAAACAAGTCTAGACGTCCCACATAAAACGTGATTTGTGGGTCTACTTAATTTATAAAATGAATTTTGAAAGGCGTTAGACGTACAGAACTTAAAAGTATGGAGGAAAAACATTATCAAGTAATCGGTTCTTGTATTACGCGATCTGAAATAATCTTTATCCACCCCCCCCCCCCTTGGAAACCTAAAATCCCCCCCCCCCCCGGAGGGAATTCCCCATCGGTTGAGAACCACTGATATAGAGGCTGATCTTTGGTGACCCAGCATTCCCACAATCCCCTCTAAATATTCACATTTAGAGACCAACTGGCTTTGTTAAATTTTTAAACAGGAGTCTTTCTATGGCTGAATCCTAACGTTTCTACCCTAGTGTAGAATGTCTGTCTCTCTATTATGTATATCCATATGAATATATACCTTTGATCCACATTTCCAGCATAAGGGTGGGACGAGTTGAAATTGCTGTAATCTTTAGCCAAAATTGTTGCTTGTACTGGGCTGAAATTGTGTTTATTTAATATGCTGTCGATTGAATCTATCCAGTACAATTGTACTCTTCAACTGACTAGACTCTCTTCTGCTGTAGACACAAGGCGGTCGCTGATTGGTCTTCATTCTCACAAGACGTCCTAACCACTTTACTTGTTTTCTCTCTGTAAATTCAGTGCAGCGAGCCGCACCAGTGATATTTATAATGTCAACATTTCTGTTTCTGATCGTTCTAGTGCGGCCGGCGGGCGAAGTATACCTTACCTGGCTTTTTGATAGCTTGGGTTATTGGCACTTGTAGAAGAGTGTTGGTTGTAATATGCTGTTTATAATTTCTCACGTACCATCTGTTCTTACGAGCCACAGCTTGAGTAATGGTGACCGTTAGTAATTCACTGTGTCACTTTTGGCAGTCTCTTTCTGTCGGTCTGCCTAGCCCATAGGCGGCTACAAAGGCCAGTATCCAAGTATTGCAGGAGACCCTTTCACGGAGACATTTCCTTACGCACATCAGGACAAGACAGTCGTCATTTTGGTCATGTAATGATGCAAGAGTTTCTGGAGAAGGTCATGGCAACCAGGAAGTGAGGGCGTGTTAGAGAAGAGTTCGACCGTCGGAATAAATGATGCATAATTTGACAGAGTGGTACGGAAGACAGTCAATGTATGAATTTGTCAAGAACACTTTTGGATGAAGTCTTCTTGGCTGAGTTTTCTTGTTCTCTTATCTTTTGATTTGTTCATTGTTTGGAATTTGTATCTGAAGTTTTTAACAAGACGGTAGCCAATCCTAAGCATAACCTTTCGCCAGACTCCTGCTGAGGTTGGAGTTGGAGTTGCTGGCTGGTGATGATGCGTTAGTTTGTGTTACTGGTCTAGCATGATGATGATGAGACAACGAGGAGTGACGAAGGGATGCCGACGCTCAACGCTCAGAGGAAAGACGAGACGGACTTATAATCAGATTGCTACTGGTACTATTAGTGTTGGAACTCTTCGCTGGCTGCTGAGGATGGGGACGGAGCACTTATATGGGAATGCCCCGAATGCTGTGATGTCGATTCCTAAATCAATCAATCAATCAACTGGTCTAGCATGAGTCACTAGCAATCTCTCGCTCTCACAGAAATTATGACAGATCGTTACACTAATGTCTCGAGACAAAGTCGCAGCGGCAGCTGGTAGTGTTTATTACAAAGTATACAAAGTCTTGTGTACCCAAGCAGTAGGCAGGTTCGCGGTATGTTATCAGTTCATACAGTCATCTTGCACACTCACTGGGAGCGGACACAAGATGCACACTTACAAATACTTTAGTTGTCCATCTGCAGCGCAGGCTCTCACGAGCTTGGACTCGTTATAACGGTGTCATTGATAGTTGTTGGTCACACTTTATGAATACAATTAGTGGAACTGCGGTAAAGCTGTGGGAATGTAAACAGTACCAACTAACACAAAGTAAAGCAGCTTTATAGAATACAATTATGGAAAATATAGAACGTTGTTGCGACGAGCCTTAAAAACATATAAACATGGTGAATACACTGCGGTGACAACAGTAAGGCATCACAATATGATGAGAAGAATGGATAGATTCTTTTAAAAAAATGACCACACTAAAAAGAAAATGGGGGGGGGGAGGGGGGGAATTTGTTACTTATCTCAGAATTCCAGGCTGTGACACTAACTCAGTGTCACATTATAATAATAGGTCTACTGCCGACAAGACACAACATACTTTGACGATTTGTGACTCACACTTCCGTCAAACAATTATGTTAGCTCCTCACTAGGTCTGGCTCTTTCTGCTAGCATCCTAACAATGTCATCACGTCAATACTGACAATACGTTACGTCGGTCGATGTTAAATTCTACACGTACATGAAGTTGAATGATCAAACTACAATGTCTGTTTGTAAAGTGTACTTGTCTGTGATGAATGGGGTAGAAGTTTCGAAGGCGCCGCTGTGTCGTCCTAACTGTAGCTGTCCCTGTGCCGGAAGGAGAATCTATTCTCACCCGATTTGGCTTGTTAACTTTTAACTACCATTCAGAGTTTTGCTCTGTTTCCGTTATTGTCTGTCCCATAATTTCTATTCATCTACTACTTATGACTAATTTGACTGGTTTTCGTGGTATTGTAAATTGTCTAACAATGGTCAGTTTCATTTAAACGTGGCTATTTAATTATTTATTTCTCTTTAACTCATCATATCCCTCTATCTCCACCCTGACACACTTCAGTCGTCTCAGTCGACATGCATGATCCGTTACATTTACTTTTCTTTGCAATTTTGTTTGGAGATCCTGTTGGTCGCCACCGGAGCGACGGAATTCGTGGAGGCCGCTCTGCAGAAAGAAGACCGAGTCATTAGTCATTAGGGATAAAACCCAGTGCAATGAAATCGGCTTTTTGGCCTTTAACCCCTGTTTATATCGGGAAATGCCTGTTACAATGAGGAAAGAGGATATCGGTCAGAAGCCAAATAGTTCCACTTGTCATTTCCCCACAGCACGCCTTTCTGTAGCCTCCTGAATTGCTGACGCTCCATAGTCTCCGTGATAGCTGAGTTGTGACTACTGTTTTGTTAAGCTGTTGCACTAACCACTACTTCACTACGATTGAAAACTGAGTCTGTATTATTAATATATTCTTAAACTTCCTGTGTGCTGATGTCGAGGTCGCGGGTTCAAACATCACACCGATCATTTGGACTTAAATGATGACTTCTCGTCTTGACATGAGCACGTAGATTACAAGTACCTCAGAAGTCGGGAGTGGATTCGCCTGATGGTGAGGGACACTGGTAAAAGGGAAAGCTAATCCACACGCAAAAATCATTCCAGTGCACTGGAAGTAGTGGCGTGTGTGTGGCGCCTTCGCTTGAATTTAAAACAAGCTAACGCAAAATGTGTATTTAACATGTCCAAAATTGTGTTTGTCGTGGTAATATACGGCATCAGTTGTTAATGATCCGTTGTCTCTTTTCAGAACGTTTCAACACGTACGTAACGTTGAAACTTCAGAATGTAAAGTCAACGACCATTCAAGTCAAGGGGTCATCCCCCAGCTGGGAGCAAGACTTTCTCTTGTGAGTATTTAACACTGTTTCAGCATTGTGTAATCGCTTGTGCCATGAAGGAAGGCCTGTTATGTGTGCGGCGGCAGGTGTGGGCCAGTGGGCACATATGCCTGCGAACAAATCTACATGTAAAATGAAACGAAACAGTATGTTAAGATTCCGCCGAGAAACCACAATCACATGTATATGCCTTACAAGGACCACAGTCTTAGTAATAGAAACCACAGCGGGAAAATGAATGACAATAATATCATGACGACTAAGAAACAGTCTAAAACATATATTAAATACGTCATATGTGTCCGACGTTTCGGTTATAGTAACCTTTGTCATGAACAGCACAGACATTATTAATTTTAAAAAAATGTATTAAACATTTTTTTAAGTCCGCGCTTTTTAAAGGCAGGACGTAGCAATCACTCCAGCACCTATCAGCTGTTTGTGTGATTTACTATAGTCTGTCCGGAAATTTATGCCTTCATTCAAGATCAATTATTTTGAAAACTGTCTGTTGCATCGTTATGAAATTTTTCCAGCCGTCTTATATTTACCCCCACCCAAGGAATATGTCTTTGATAGGTCCAAAAACAACTTATATCATTAAAAGCGGCATCATTCCTTTGATGTTTTGCTTAACAACTAGTGATTTCTTGTTAAAAAAGTTATGTTTACGGTAATGAGGACCTGCAAATTCAGATGACAAACAAAGGCGTATCTGGATTCGTATGGGAGTGGGTGCAATCAAAGAAGTAGCTTACAGTCGACAGATTCGACTGCATTGCACCGGGTTTTTATCCCATATGGCTCAGTTTCTTTCCGCAGCGCGGAAGCGTCGCACAAAGCACGAACTCCGTAGCTCCAGCGACGACCCTCGGCAGTCTCCGAATAAAATGAATGACGCGGCCCGGACAGACAGACAGAAAGGTAGGTAGGTAGGTAGTTAGGTAGGCAGAAAGATAGGTGGGTGGATGGATGGCTGGCTGGCTGGCTGGCTGAGTGGGTGGATCGGTCGGTCGGTGGGTCGGTCGGTCGGTGGGTGGGTGGGTCGGCAGGGCAGACAGACAGATAGATTAGATAGATAGATAGATAGATAGATAGATAGATAGATAGATAGATAGATAGATATCGGTAGGTCGGTCGGTTAGTGGGTGGGTGGGCAGGCAGGGCAGACAGACAGACAGACAGACAGATAGATTAGATAGATAGGACAGACAGATAGATTAGATAGATTGATATCGGTAGGTCGGTCGGTCTGTCGGTGGGTGGGTGGTCGGGCCGGCAGGCAGTCAGACAGGCAGATAGATAGATAGATAGATAGATAGATAGATAGATAGATAGATAGATAGATAGATAGATAGATAGATAGATAGATAGATAGATATAGATAGATATCGTAGGGTCGGTCGGTCTGTCGGTGGTGGGTGGTCGGGCTGGCAGGCAGGCAGAAAGATAGATAGATAGATAGAGATAGTTATATTCTTCTTTCGTTCGCTTGAAATATGTCTATATCTGCAATGTCGTCTCTTGCATGAATTGAACTGTTTTTTTTCAGTTCACACAGTGGTCCATAGAGTTTATCTTCCACCGTCGTCTCTCTAGGCCAGAAGGTTTGCCTAGATATGTTATATTTTGGGCAGTCTTGGAGTATGTGCTCTGCTGTCTGCGACGCCAATCCACATGTGCACATGGCTGTTTCACCAATCTTGAATTTTGTATACATGTGGTTGCGTAATCTATTGTGTCCTGTTCTGAGGCGCAGAATATGACTTGTTCTGGTCTGTCCATAATGTGGTAGTCATCTTGAGCAGGTTTTGGTGGCTTTCTGACTGATTTGATCATTCTTTTCTTTTGGTGGTATGTAACGGGCACATCAGGCTGTTCCTCTTTGGCTCCTTCCTTAGCCAATTGATCAGCTCTGTCGTTTCCGGGTACTCCACAGTGGGATGGTATCCACTGTATGGTGACTTTATGCTGACTGCTAAGTTCAGAAAGTAGTGTCCTTAGTACTGGCAATTTCCCAGAGAGGAGCGCCTCGAGTACTGATTTTGCATCTGTTAGTAGCACCACAGGTTGTGTACCATTGCTGTTATTTAGTGATTTCTCTGTTGCTATCTTGATTGCCTCAATTTCGGCATCATAGTTATGGCAGTACTTTCTGTCGGTACTCTGGCTGTGTCCCTAGTATTATTTGGTATTCTATGTACACTCCCGCTCCTCCATTTCGAACAGCATTTTGTGCTGACCCATCTGTGTAGACTCGGATCCAGAGGTCCTGTGGGTATTCTTCATCAAGGAAGCTGAGAGTGGCTGTTCTGCGCTGCACACTGTTCTGTTCTTCCTTGTCAAATATTCCTCTCACTTTTGTCTGGATTTGTAATGATAGTCTATGCTCATCTTTCCATGGAGTTCGCTCTGGAATAGTTGTTAGGGGGATACCAACTGTGGGCAGATCAGTGGTTTCTCTGCAGAGTCGTTTGGCCTGGTGGATAAAACTACTTCTTTTCAACCGCCCCATAGCTAGGTTTTCAAATCTGTTCTTCATAGGGTGGCCTGGCAAGCTGAGGAACTTTCTGCTTGTATTAGCGTTTTCGTATCTCTGCGCTCACTCAGTGCCTGTGTCCTCCCCATCTTCTCCATTTCCACTATAGGAGGTTGATCTCATCCCTCCTGTGGTGACTCTAAGTGCTTGATTTTGCACCTTGTCCAGCTCTTGTAGTGTGGTATTTGATGCTGAACACCAAGCAGTTGACCCATATTCCAGGTGTGGTCGTATGCTCTGTTGGTAAACTTTGCTAAGTATTTTCGTACTGGCTCCCCATGTGGTTCCACTTAGCTTTCTCAGGATGGCTATTTTCCTTCTGGCTTTTGCTACTGCTTTGTTGATGTGCTTTCTCCATGTCAGCTTGCCATCAAATGTTACTCCAAGGTATGTTGGTTCTTTATCTTCTCTAGGGGTGTTCCATTTATCTGGATGATCCCTGCCTTTTGTTTTGGAGAGAGGGTAAATAGGGTGGTGCTGCACTTGTCAGTGTTTATGCTGACACACCATCTATTTGCCCATGCAGCAAATGTATCTACAGCTCTTTGTAGCAATCTGGTGGCCACTGATGCATATTCATTTGTGCTCCATAGAACCAGGTCATCGGCGTACATTGCCGCTTAATTCCATGCGGTAGGTGAGCAACAAGATCATTGATGAAGATTAGAAAAAGTGTGGGGTACAAGACTCCGCCCTGGGGGACACCGTGACGCAGTAGTACTTTCTTGCTCTTGAGTCCGTCTATCTGTACTCGGGCTCTTCTGTTGTGCAAGTATGCTTTCACCCATTTGTACATTCTTCCATTGACTTTGCAGTTTCTCAGTTTCTTCATCAGACCTTCTTTCCAGACTTTGTCAAAGGCTTTCTTCAGATCTATCCATGCCGCAAGCACCAGCTTCTTCTCTTGGAATGCATCCTCAATTTCTTGAGAGAGGTAGGTTGTCTGATCTTCCGTAGAGTAGCACTGCCTAAAGCCAGCCTGCTGTGGCACAAGGATTGTTTTTACTTTCAATGTACCACTGCAGTCTGTGATTGATGATGCGCTCCAGTGTTTTGCAGAGACAGCTGGTGAGGCTAATTGGTCTGTAGCTAGAGGCAATGGAACCATCTTTCCCTGATTTTAGGAGGGGTATCATGATTGCTTCTCTCCAGGCTTGTGGAACACTGCCTAAGGTCCAGCTGTTATTGAAGATCTGCAACAGCTTTGTTTTGGCCTCTGTTCCTAGGTTCCTGATCATTTCATTGGAGATACCATCAGCTCCTGGTGACTTTCTCATTTTCAGTTTTGATATGGCTAGCTCCAGTTCGCTGATTGTGATGGGTGCCTCCAGAACCTCATGTACTATTTCCTTCTGTCCTGTATGTTGTCGTTTCTCTCGAATCTCTTGTTGATTCTCTGGACTAATTTTGATATTGCTATCTTGTGCGAACGAGTCCGCAAAATGGTCAGCTGCTTGCTTTCTTGTTAAGATTTTTCCATCTTTATGTAGTGCAATTTTTGAGTTTCTCCCTGTGCCCTCGTCATTAAGCTGTTTTATTAGCTTCCACAATTTCCTTGTGTCTCTTTCAAAGTTCAGAGACTCCGTTTTCTCCTGCCAGCTTTTCCGTCTAGCCTGCAGCTTGGCCCTTTGAAATTTGGCTTTTGCATGCTGGAATTTATTGTGGTGCTCTTGGCTGGGTGTGGCCTCTGCTTGCTTTCTACACACTTCAACATCATTATGCAACTGTTCCAGTTCACTACTCCAGTAGGGTTTATATTGTTTACGGGCTCCTCTTGGTACTGTTTCTCGCGCTGCCTGTAGTATGCATTTCCCAAACTCTTCAACTGCTTTATTTATGTCTTTCTCAGTGTTCAGGTTTCTAACCAGTATGCTGGTGCGATGCTTGTACATTGCCCAGTCTGCTTTCTTGTAGTTCCACCTCGAGAGGGTGCTGCTTTCACTTACAAGCTCATTTTCTACGGTTAGAAAGACTGGCCGATGGTCACTGCCACCAAGTTGTTTCCCAACAGTTCGTGTAATGTTCCACTCCAGGTCTGGTGAATGAAAAGCCAGGTCAGGTGTAGTTGAAGAGTGCCATGATCTCGAGTAGAAAGTATGTGGGTCGGACGGCTTGTTAATCAACATGAATCTATTCTCATCTTGCCAGTCTTCCAGTCTCTCTCCTCTCTGGTCCATGTGATCATAGCCCCAGCTCTGCGAGTGGCTGTTGAAATCGCCACACACAATCATTTTTTCTTTTAGTGGTAGAGTGTCCAGTGCCTGTGGGCGGTCACTTGGACAGTAGTAATTGATCAGATGTAGATCTGTATTACCTGTCTTAAGTTTAAGTGTCTGATACTCAGCCCCTTCCATGTAGACTTTGATTTGGGAAGCCATGATGTTATTTCTTACAAGGGGTCAGTATCCCACCTTTTCGCCTGTTCTTTCGGTCAGATCGGTAACACTGGTAGCCTCTGATTTGAAGGCTATATTTTCATTGAGGTGAGTTTCTTGCAAGCAACATATGCTTACTTTCTCTTTGTCCAGGATGTTTTCTAATTCTACTTTTTTGTTGCTGACTCCCTCCGCATTCCAGTGCATTATTTTAAGTCTTAGTTTAGTATGGCCAGTCGTCCTATTCTCATGTCCCCTGGCTCCACAGGACATCTGAGAAGGACCTCCAGTAGTTGGGGTTGGACCCTTTCGAGACATAGGGCCCGGCACTGCACCTGCCTGGGGGTCCAAAGCAGGGCGAGCACCATAACGATTAGCAGTAGTCGACATATTCCATTTTGCGTGATTGAGTGGCATCCTGATTTCTGTGGTGGCGCCTCTTGGCTGGTTGCCTCCGTCTTCAGCACCTTTCTTTGCTAGAGCAGACTGTGGTCTCACTCGAGTGTAGATGTGTACGCGCGCACACGCCTGTCTGCGCATGCATGTCCGTGCATACACATCTAGAGCATACTGGTTATTTTCCGGCGCCAGAGACTCACCGTCGCCCCTTCTCCTGTTAGTTTAAACAGGCCCGCCACGTGAAGGCCAGGAGTTGGACTTTTGCTGCATAGGTTATGTATTCACGAGCCATTGAGGTATTTGAGCAATGTTGGGCGCTCACCCAACACCGCGCCTCGGCTACATACAGCAACATTTGGAACCCAGATAGTTATATAAATAGATAGATAAATAGATAGATAGATAGATAGATAGATAGATAGATAGATAGATAGATAAGATAGATAGATAGATAGATAGATAGATAGATAGATAGATAGATAGATAGATAGATAGATAGATAGATAGATAGATAGATAGATAGATAGATAGATAGATAGATAGATAGATATCGGTAGGTCGGTCGTCGGTCGGTGGGTGGGTGGTCGGGCCGGCCGGCAGGCAGGCAGATAGATAGATAGATAGAAAGATAGATAGATAGATATCGGTAGGTCGGTCGGTCTGTCGGTGGGGTGGGTGGTCGGGCCGGCAGGCAGTCAGACAGGCAAGATAGATAGATAGATAGATAGATAGATAGATAGATAGATAGATAGATAGATAGATAGATAGATAGATAGATAGATAGATAGATAGATAGATAGATAGATAGATAGATAGATATCGGTAGGTCGGTCGGTCTGTCGGTGGGTGGGTGGTCGGGCTGGCAGGCAGGCAGAAAGATAGATAGATAGATAGAGATAGTTAGATAAATAGATAGATAAATAGATAGATAGATAGATAGATAGATAGATAGATAGATAGATAGAAAGATAGAAAGATAGATAGATAGATAGATATCGGTAGGTCGGTCGGTCGGTCGGTGGGTGGGTGGTCGGGCCGGCCGGCAGGCAGGCAGATAGATAGATAGATAGATAGATAGATAGATAGATAGATAGATAGATAGATAGATAGATAGATAGATAGATATCTGTCGGTCGGTCGGTCGTATGTAGGTGGGTGGGCCGGCAGGCAGGCAGACAGGACAGATAGACAGACAGATAGATTAGATAGATTAGATAGATAGATAGATAGATAGGTAGATAGATAGATACCGGTACGTCGGTCGATCGGTCGGTGAGTGGGTGGGTGGCCGGCAGGCAGGCAGGCAGACAGACAGACAGACAGACAGACAGACAGATAGATAGATAGATAGATAGATAGATAGATAGATAGATAGATAGATAGATAGATAGATATCGGTAGGTCGGTCGGTCTGCCGGTGGGTGGGTGGTCGGGCTGGCAGGCAGATAGATAGATAGATAGATAGATAGATAGATAGATAGATAGATAGATAGATAGATAGATAGATAGATAGATAGATAGATATCGGTAGGTCGGTGGATGGGTCAGCCGACCGGCAGGCATTCAGACAGACAGACAGACAGACAGACAGACAGACAGACAGACAGGCAGGCAGGCAGGCAGGCAGGCAGGCAGGCAGACAGACAGACAGACAGACAGATAGACAGACAGATAGATAGATAGATAGATAGATAGATAGATAGATAGATAGATAGATAGATAGATAGATAGATAGATCCCCGCCAGAAGCCGGGCCTTGTCAGCTAGTTTATTTATATAATCACGTTTCATGAAAGAACCCACATTTGGAGACGCCTCTGAATCTTCGCGCTGTTTGTTTGAAAACGAAAGTCACGTGAAATTTTGAATAATTTGGGTCGAATCTTGGGGAAGCTGTAAAACTGTTAAAATCATGGACGTAATCTTTAAGTCATAATTAATATACCGTTATAAGCTAACTTGAAAATCTGCTGTAAAATCTCCAGAACAAAAATTTTTTTGTTGGGTGGACATAATGATAAGGTTATATACTAAATCTCATCATTTTATCTCAGCCCGTTACTGAGATATTGAATTTTATATTGAGGCAACCAAAAAAAAACACACTATAGGCAATTTTACGCTAAGTAGTTTGCCATTGCCTTTCTGAACGAGAAAGACAACATTAAAACACGGAATATATGACCAATTAACCCTAACCCTGAATGTTTAAAAAGGGAGGAATGTTGAATTACAGGTGCAACCATTTCATCTTGTTCCTCTTGTACCTTGCGGTGTCCAATTGAAGCATAAACAGCGGGAGAGTGCCCGTTCTGGCTTCACATATCGTGATTCCCATGGACTCTCTTGTTTCCTCTGTCCAGCATTTGCATGGTCGGCCTCTTCGTCTGATTTCATGTGGTCTGTACATCATTGCTTGTTGTGGGTCAGTTAGTGAGCGAGGTATGTGGCTGGACTGTTTTACCTGCTGTTATCTAATGAAATCTAGAGCTGCTGACTCTTTAATCCTTTCTCATCATTTCGGATTTATCTCCCTTGATACGTTGTGTAGTCTTCTCGGGAATCTATGTCCATTCCTGTAAATTGAGATTGTATTATATAGTGCTTTCAGTATCTACTGACATGCGTTTGTTCTTTAATATTGGCGCCATATGATTTGCCTTGTTGTGATATTATACTTCCTAAGTACTTGAAGCTCATAACTTGTTTTGGGGGGAGGGTTCTTTTAAATGAATTTTTGTTGTTGTTATTTCTTTGCTTTTGGTCATTGACTCTGTTTTACTCATGCTAATTTTCATGATGTGCTCCTTGCACACTTCATATAGACTGTTTATGTATACTTTTAGTTCTGCTTCTGATTTTGCAGTTCGTGTTTGGTCGTCCGCAAATATGAGTTCTTTAATGGTATAATTTGCCGTTGGTTCTTCTTAAGTGTTGTTTTCTTCATGGGGTGTTGTTACGATCCGTGTTTGTCTGGTTTGCATATATGAACAAGAGAGAGGACATGACATAATCCTCTCATACCCAGGATCTTGTGAATGGTTCTGAGTGTCCTCCGTTTGTTCTTACAGTGCATTCACTGTTGTTATATAAGCTTCTACAAAGTTCGTTAGGCGTGTACTCACTCCATATCGTTTGAGGATTTTCCACAGCTTGTTTCTGTCTACTCTATTAAATGCCCTTTTTTGTCGACGAGGGCTAAGTGGAGTATTTCATTAAATTCTATTGATTTTTCTATCAGTTGTCTGGCAGCAAAGATGGCATCTGTGCATTCTTATAGATGCATAACTTGCAAATGTAACTCGAAATTACAGAATCGGAAAGTTCAAGAAAGCAAGCGGGGACAACACTAGTGTTATATGGTATATTAAAAACTACAGGTAAAATGTGTGGTCGCATAGTACGATTATATCATATCATGTCCAGAGAGTGAGCTTTAGCACTTAAATTACAAAGAGAACATACCAAGGGGTCACCCATGTAAGATTGGTCGAACGTTGAAATTTGTGAGTGAATATCACCATGTATGGGGCATAACTCAAAGCTCATTTCAGCTATCTTTGCTTAAACCTTACACTGAAGGGCAGAATAGAGATAGAAACACGAGGAGTAAATTAAACGCAAGAGTTTCGACTTCCTTGCGCTGGTTTCCTTGCATCAAACCCTATAAGATAATATGGCTTGGTCTCCTTTCTGCAGGGTCGTCTTTGTGACTAAGATCAAAGTGAGATTTATCTGCACTTGTTCTGACCAGGGCCACCAACAGGGGCGGTCATCAGAATAACACATAGAAATTTGGAACTTCATGGGCGGCTCTTGTGCCCGCGGAACCTTGAGCCCTAAAAAAGGCTCGCAGAAAATGTCACATAGAGCACGAACTCCGTAGCTCCAGCGACGCTCCTCATGGGTCCCCAGATGACAGTTTCCAGGACCTTCGTAGCGCGAGCCAGTGGCTCTGATGGCTTGCCTCTGTTGGCAAATAGCCAGTGTTGTTATTATATTTATATAGAAAATAAGAAACTGTTTCTCTCTTTCTCTCCCTCCCTCCCTCTGTCTCTCATGGGGGATGTGTGAGTGGGTGGGTGGGTGAATTGTGTGGGTGGAGGATGTGTGTAAGGAGGATGTGTGTAAGTGGGGATGCGTGGGTGGGTGCTGAATTTGAGTGTGGGTAGGTGCGTAATATGTGGGTTGGCGGGATGTGTGGGTTGGCGGGGAGATGTGGGTGATGGATGTATTGTTGGGGGATGTGTGTTCCGCCGGGTGGTTGGGGGTGTGTGGGTGGGCGGTGGAGGATATATAGATGAGTGAGTGTTGGTGGGTTATGGGATGGGTGGAGGATGTGTGTGTAGGTGGGGCGATGTGTGGTAGGTGGGGGATGTGCGTGGGTGCATGTATGTTTGCCTGGGTGTGGGTGGGGGACGTATGTGTGGTAGATGTGTGGTGGGTGGGGAGATGTGTGTAGGTGGGGGAGGGGTGTGTGTGCGTGGAGGCTCGGTAGATGGGTGCGGGCATATATGTGTGCATGGAGGTGTGTGTGGTTGGGTGGGTGATGTGTGGGTGGGTGGAGTTTGTGTCTCATAACATGGAATATGCATTGTTTATGTCTACAACATTCATTTGACAATGTTTTTTCCTATGCAAATGTATTATGTACTATTGATGAACGAAAGATGAGTGATTGGAAGGACCGAATGTAAGACGATCCTGCGCGCCCAATTTGTTACCCTTTGAGAATAAAGTCTGTTCGGTCGTTCTCTCTCTCTCTCTCTCCTCTCTCTCTCTCTTCTCTCTCTCTCTCTCTCTCTCTCTCTCTCTCTCTCTCTTTTAGGTCTTCCTATATTTCTATTACTCTGTGAATTCCAGACAAATGTCTTTCTTGTTATATTATTCTCATGTTCTCACAGTATGCCCTCTCAGAGTCCCCCTCATCTTTTGATGCACTGGTATTTGTTTAGTTCTCTCCATGAGCTCTACTTTGGTGATTTTGCAATGCTATTTTAGCCCTTTAATTTTGCGCAGTCACGAATAACTAATGAACGAAAAATCATAACTGAGACGAGATGCTTTAGAAGAGCTGCGGAAGTAACCTTGAGAGATAGAATGAGGAATAAGGACATTAGAAGAATACTAGGTCTGAAGCCAGTCACGCACATCGTTCAAGAACAGATTAAATAGTTTGACCACCTCACAAGAATGCAGGGCACCATCTGCAACAAAGAGCCACATTGACGAAATATAATGGATACATAGCAAAGGGAAGGCCACGTACTAGGTGGAGTGATGGTATTGAGAACAACCTTGACAAATGAATACCAACTTACAAAGAGTTTAGAAAGTGCGCATAACATATCTTTGCATCTCCCTCCAACATTTCACCAATGTAAATGGAGAAAGAGAAGAAGAGAAAGACCAGTTAATGAAAATTTGAAGTTTATTATTAACTGTATGAGTCTACAATCATATTTCTGATTCTTACAGTAGTGCAGTTTTAACGTTAGAATTTTTACTTTACTTATTTACAAAAAACGCCTCATGGCTTGGAAAGGTATCGGTTACGTTACTTACCACTTTTATAGAAATGCAATAAGAAAATACATATTAACAGTGAATTTGTTGATGAATATTATATTTGAAAATAACATGTCAATTAATTTAACACATTAGCTAATGAACCTTTCAAGGCAGTCATAATACTTTTCAAATGAAATGTCTTTCTCTTCTAAAAAAACAACTAACTAATAGCGTAATGGATTGTTGATAATTTTAGCGCGGGAAGTTCAAAAGGCTTGAAAATCTGCGCTGGACTCTTTCATCTGTGGTTGTATCGTCATCACGTGTTTCCGAGTCATCACTCTTTGTGACAGAACACTGGTTCTGTATGTGGGTGTATGTGCACGTGTGTGTACACACGCGCGCGATGTAAATTTTATCGCAACACGACGATGTCCTTTATTGTTAAAAATACACAAATGAGATGCTTGAAAGCCATTGCAATGGCATACCATCTATCACCATTGTTCAAGAACTCCATTATCAATATGGAAAGCAAACAAGTCATGCTAAACCGAATTTTTGTACCAACTTTGTGTTATCTGTGTCAAAGTGATTGATTGATTGATTTATTGATTTATTGATTTATTAACTAGAATTGCCGTAATTACCATGGTGACATACCCACGTGCGCTGTCTCTCTCATCAGAGGTCGGAGTGTAGGGGATGCTGATTGTTTCTGCACACTGATTATAAACGCGCTTATTTAGTCCTCGGCGGACTCTTTAGCGAAATCATTCGGGTATTGCCCTGATAATGTCATGAGCGAGGTAGAACGAGAATTCCACGCCTGCGCTCATCGTTCGCTAAAAGAAGAAAATACTGGTCACGTATTCCTCCGTGCATTCAGGCATACACAATGTGATGGTTCTGGCACATAACAGACCAGAGAAAATTCCTGCTTCGGGATTGTTATAATGTGGACCCCGACTGTGATCTCACCTGAGACTGAAACCAATGGGGCCGAATGCTACACGTCTTTGTCTGTCGGGTTGATTTGTGAAGCTGCCTGTGTAGCTTATCCTACGTGACACGTATAATATGCCCCTTGTCCTCCCTCGGTACTATCGATTTCTGCAAGACCAGGAGAGCAGAAAATCAACTCACTGGCTACCACTACCATTGCATGTTTGCAGAGGAAGCATCTACTGGCCTGGCAAAGATTATATCAGTATAGCTTCCACAGGATCTGAATATCGAAGACAACTGGCTCATACACAGCACATGCCTCAGGAGTTGGGATATTGTGCCCATGTAAAATGTCAGTGGTTTGATGAGAACACTGATGGAAGGCATGGTTCCTGGGAGAAGAGGCGCAGGGGTCGATGAGGACAACGACGGACACGAGATTTTATAGACATCTTGGTCATAAAAACGCTTGAGGCAGGGGTTTTGGTAACGGGTGGAGAATCTGTCCCCCGCGAGCCGTGATGAAAGCCACATCCTGCAAAGGTCCTGATACATGATGATGTGTCAGATATCGTCGTCCTTGACTACAATTATTAAAATACGGAAGGGAGAAAGGTGTTTGATATTAGACTTATTGAGAAACAGTGACATTGGAAGAAACGGAAACGTTATCGTGTACAGAATATATTGGATAGAAAAAATTACTTGTAAAGGACGTCGGATTTATTAAATTTTTAAGCAATATCGATCTGTCTTGTCGAGTTTTAAGATAGTTCATGTCTAAAGTTAGCAATTTCCATGATTTGTTTTCAAATCTGTGCCTGTGAATTAAATAGTTATAACGGAAGTATTACACATGTTTAACCAAGGGATAACGAAAACGAGTCTATGAAAGTACTAGTTGTGACTACTGGCTTCCCGTTAAATAAAAAAGTTAGGGACTTCCTTTCCATGCCAAGAAGTATGTTAGTGAAATGTTGCAGGTCCATCACTTGTATAGAGCACTCGGCACTCGATGGGTGATGTGGTCAGTACCACGCTGGGTGAATTAACTTCCCGGAACATTTCATGGTGCCAGTTTTAGACTGGCTCCAACTGGAAGTCCAGGTCATTAAGAAGAAACAAATCCCGGCCTTGATGGGGATTCGAAAACATGACCGGGTCTATAGGCAAGTGTTCTAGCCACTGCGCTAGCGGTTTCCCTGGCATACGGAGCACATATTCTGGCTGTCCTGCCTTTAATAGTTTAGTAATCAGGTCATCGTATGCGAATTAAACTTAATCATTTACCACCGTTTGTTTACATGATTGAAAGATGTAGTATTACGACGTCGATAGGGAGTAGACTCCAGACACACTTCAAACATTAGAGATATACTACGGTATCACACGAGCGACACATCTGCATTAAGAGAGAGGAAGTTAACATAAGCAGTAGATATAGGGCAGACGGTAATATAAGGAGTAGACACTGGATAGAAGGTAACATAAGTAGTAGATATAGGGCAGACGGTAATATAAGGAGTAGACACTGGATAGAAGGTAACATAAGTAGTAGATATAGGGCAGACGGTAATATAAGGAGTAGACACTGGATAGAAGGTAACATAAGTAGTAGATATAGGGCAGACGGTAATATAAGGAGTAGACACTGGATAGAAGGTAACATAAGTAGTAGATATAGGGCAGACGGTAATATAAGGAGTAGACACTGGATAGAAGGTACATAAGTAGTAGATATAGGGCAGACGGTAATATAAGGAGTAGACACTGGATAGAAGGTAACATAAGTAGTAGATATAGGGCAGACGGTAAGTATAAGGAGTAGACACTGGATAGAAGGTAACATAAGTAGTAGATATAGGGCAGACGGTAATATAAGGAGTAGACACTGGATAGAAGGTAACATAAGTAGTAGATATAGGGCAGACGGTAATATAAGGAGTAGACGATGGATAGAAGATAACATAAGTATTAGATATAGGGCAGACGGTAATATAAGGAGTAGACACTGGATAGAAGGTAACATAAGTAGTAGATATAGGGCAGACGGTAATATAAGGAGTAGACACTGGATAGAAGGTAACATAAGTAGTAGATATAGGGCAGACGGTAATATAAGGAGTAGACACTGGATAGAAGGTAACATAAGTAGTAGATATAGGGCAGTCGGTAATATAAGGAGTAGATATAGGGCAGACGGTAATATAAGTAGTAGATATAGGGCAGACGGTAATATAAGTAGTAGATATAGGGCAGACGGTAATATAAGCAGTAGATATAGGGCAGACGGTAATATAAGGAGTAGACACTGATAGAAGGTACATAAGTAGTAGATATAGGGCAGTCGGTAATATAAGCAGTAGATATAGGGCAGTCGGTAATATAGCAGTAGATATAGGGCAGTCGGTAATATAAGGAGTAGATATAGGGCAGACGGTAATATAAGGAGTAGATATAGGGCAGTCGGTAATATAAGGAGTAGATATAGGGCAGACGGTAATATAAGGAGTAGACACTTGATAGAAGATAACATAAGCAGTAGATATAGGGCAGTCGGTAATATAAGTAGTAGATATAGGGCAGACGGTAATATAAGGAGTAGACACTGGATAGAAGGTAACATAAGCAGTAGATATAGGGCAGACGGTAATATAAGGGAGTAGATATAGGGCAGACGGTAATATAAGTAGTAGATATAGGGCAGACGGTAATATAAGGAGTAGATATAGGGCAGACGGTAATATAAGCAGTAGATATAGGGCAGACGGTAACATAAGCAGTAGATATAGGGCAGACGGTAATATAAGTAGTAGATATAGGGCAGACGGTAATATAAGCAGTAGATATAGGGCAAGACGGTAATATAAGTAGTAGATATAGGGCAGGACCGGTAATATAAGTAGTAGATATAGGGCAGACGGTAATATAAGGAGTAGATATAGGGCAGACGGTAATATAAGTAGTAGATATAGGGCAGACGGTAATATAAGTAGTAGATATAGGGCAGACGGTAATATAAGGAGTAGATATAGGGCAGACGGTAATATAAGGAGTAGATATAGGGCAGACGGTAATATAAGTAGTAGATATAGGGCAGACGGTAATATAAGGAGTAGATATAGGGCAGACGGTAACATAAGCAGTAGATATAGGGCAGACGGTAATATAAGTAGTAGATATAGGGCAGACGGTAATATAAGTAGTAGATATAGGGCAGACGGTAATATAAGCAGTAGATATAGGGCAGACGGTAACATAAGCAGTAGATATAGGGCAGACGGTAATATAAGTAGTAGATATAGGGCAGACGGTAATATAAGCAGTAGATATAGGGCAGACGGTAATATAAGGAGTAGATATAGGGCAGACGGTAATATAAGGAGTAGATATAGGGCAGACGGTAATATAAGGAGTAGATATAGGGCAGACGGTAATATAAGGAGTAGATATAGGGGCAGACGGTAATATAAGTAGTAGATATAGGGCAGACGGTAATATAAGGAGTAGATATAGGGCAGACGGTAATATAAGGAGTAGATATAGGGCAGACGGTAATATAAGGAGTAGATATAGGGCAGACGGTAATATAAGGAGTAGATATAGGGCAGACGGTAATATAAGTAGTAGATATAGGGCAGACGGTAATATAAGCAGTAGATATAGGGCAGACGGTAACATGAGTAGTAGATATAGGGCAGACGGTAATATAAGTAGTAGATATAGGGCAGACGGTAAAATAAGTAGTAGATATAGGGCAGACGGTAATATAAGTAGTAGATATAGGGCAGACGGTAATATAAGCAGTAGATATAGGGCAGACGGTAACATAAGTAGTAGATATAGGGCAGACGGTAATATAAGTAGTAGATATAGGGCAGACGGTAAAATAAGTAGTAGATATAGGACAGACGGTAATATAAGCAGTAGATATAGGGCAGACGGTAATATAAGTAGTAGATATAGGGCAGACGGTAATATAAGTAGTAGATATAGGGCAGACGGTAATATAAGCAGTAGATATAGGGCAGACGGTAACATAAGTAGTAGATATAGGGCAGACGGTAATATAAGGAGTAGATATAGGGCAGACGGTAATATAAGCAGTAGATATAGGGCAGACGGTAATATAAGGAGTAGATATAGGGCAGACGGTAATATAAGCAGTAGATATAGGGCAGACGGTAACATAAGGAGTAGATATAGGGCAGACGGTAATATAAGCAGTAGATATAGGGCAGACGGTAATATAAGCAGTAGATATAGGGCAGACGGTAATATAAGGAGTAGATATAGGGCAGACGGTAACATAAGTAGTAGATATAGGGCAGACGGTAATATAAGCAGTAGATATAGGGCAGACGGTAATATAAGTAGTAGATATAGGGCAGACGGTAATATAAGCAGTAGATATAGGGCAGACGGTAACATAAGTAGTAGATATAGGGCAGACGGTAATATAAGGAGTAGATATAGGGCAGACGGTAATATAAGCAGTAGATATAGGGCAGACGGTAATATAAGGAGTAGATATAGGGCAGACGGTAATATAAGGAGTAGATATAGGGCAGACGGTAATATAAGGAGTAGATATAGGGCAGACGGTAACATAAGTAGTAGATATAGGGCAGACGGTAACATAAGTAGTAGATATAGGGCAGACGGTAATATAAGTAGTACATATAGGGCAGACGGTAAAATAAGTAGTAGATATAGGGCAGACGGTAATATAAGTAGTAGATATAGGGCAGACGGTAACATAAGTAGTAGATATAGGGCAGACGGTAATATAAGTAGTAGATATAGGGCAGACGGTAATATAAGTAGTAGATATAGGGCAGACGGTAACATAAGTAGTAGATATAGGGCAGACGGTAATATAAGTAGTAGATATAGGGCAGACGGTAACATAAGTAGTAGATATAGGGCAGACGGTAATATAAGCAGTAGATATAGGGCAGACGGTAACATAAGTAGTAGATATAGGGCAGACGGTAATATAAGTAGTAGATATAGGGCAGACGGTAACATAAGTAGTAGATATAGGGCAGACGGTAACATAAGTAGTAGATATCGGGCAGACGGTAACATAAGTAGTAGATATAGGGCAGACGGTAATATAAGCAGTAGATATAGGGCAGACGGTAACATAAGTAGTAGATATAGGGCAGACCGGTAATAATAAGTAGATATAGGGCAGACGGTAACATAAGTAGTAGATATAGGGCAGACGGTAATATAAGCAGTAGATATAGGGCAGACGGTAACATAAGTAGTAGATATAGGGCAGACGGTAATATAAGCAGTAGATATAGGGCAGTCGGTAATATAAGGAGTAGATATAGGGCAGACGGTAATATAAGTAGTAGATATAGGGCAGACGGTAACATAAGTAGTAGATATAGGGCAGACGGTAACATAAGTAGTAGATATAGGGCAGACGGTAATATAAGCAGTAGATATAGGGCAGACGGTAATATAAGGAGTAGATATAGGGCAGACGGTAATATAAGTAGTAGATATAGGGCAGTCGGTAATATAAGGAGTAGATATAGGGCAGACGGTAATATAAGGAGTAGATATAGGGCAGTCGGTAATATAAGGAGTAGATATAGGGCAGACGGTAATATAAGTAGTAGATATAGGGCAGTCGGTAATATAAGGAGTAGATATAGGGCAGACGGTAATATAAGTAGTAGATATAGGGCAGACGGTAATATAAGGAGTAGATATAGGGCAGACGGTAATATAAAGTAGTAGATATAGGGCAGTCGGTAATATAAGGAGTAGATATAGGGCAGACGGTAATATAAGCAGTATATATAGGGCAGACTGTAATATAAGTAGTAGATATAGGGCAGACGGTAATATAAGTAGTAGATATAGGCAGACGGTAATATAAGTAGTAGATATAGGGGCAGACGGTAATATAAGTAGTAGATATAGGGCAGACGGTAATATAAGTAGGTAGATATAGGGCAGACGGTAATATAAGTAGTAGATATAGGGCAGACGGTAATATAAGTAGTAGACACTGGATAGAAGATAACATAAGTAGTAGATATAGGGCAGTCGGTAATATAAGGAGTAGATATAGGGCAGACGGTAATATAAGTAGTAGATATAGGGCAGTCGGTAATATAAGGAGTAGATATAGGGCAGTCGGTAATATAAGCAGTAGATATAGGGCAGACGGTAACATAAGTAGTAGATATAGGGCAGTCGGTAATATAAGGAGTAGATATAGGGCAGACGGTAATATAAGGAGTAGATATAGGGCAGTCGGTAATATAAGCAGTAGATATAGGGCAGACTGTAATATAAGGAGTAGATATAGGGCAGTCGGTAATATAAGGAGTAGATATAGGGCAGACGGTAATATAAGTAGTAGACACTGGATAGAAGATAACATAAGTAGTAGATATAGGGCAGTCGGTAATATAAGGAGTAGATATAGGGCAGACGGTAATATAAGGAGTAGATATAGGGCAGACGGTAATATAAGCAGTAGATATAGGGCAGACGGTAACATAAGTAGTAGATATAGGGCAGACGGTAATATAAGTAGTAGATATAGGGCAGACGGTAATATAAGGAGTAGATATAGGGCAGACGGTAATATAAGGAGTAGATATAGGGCAGACGGTAATATAAGGAGTAGACACTGGATAGAAGGTAACATAAGTAGTAGATATAGGGCAGACGGTAATATAAGTAGTAGATATAGGGCAGACGGTAATATAAGTAGTAGACACTGGATAGAAGGTAACATAAGTAGTAGATATAGGGCAGACGGTAATATAAGGAGTAGACACTGGATAGAAGGTAACATAAGTATTAGATATAGGGCAGACGGTAATATAAGGAGTAGACACTGGATAGAAGATAACATAAGTATTAGATATAGGGCAGACGGTAATATAAGGAGTAGACACTGGATAGAAGGTAACATAAGTAGTAGATATAGGGCAGACGGTAATATAAGGAGTAGACACTGGATAGAAGGTAACATAAGTAGTAGATATAGGGCAGACGGTAATATAAGGAGTAGACACTGGATAGAAGGTAACATAAGCAGTAGATATAGGGCAGACGGTAATATAAGTAGTAGATATAGGGCAGACGGTAATATAAGTAGTAGATATAGGGCAGACGGTAATATAAGTAGTAGATATAGGGCAGACGGTAATATAAGCAGTAGATATAGGGCAGACGGTAATATAAGTAGTAGATATAGGGCAGACGGTAATATAAGGAGTAGATATAGGGCAGACGGTAATATAAGTAGTAGATATAGGGCAGACGGTAATATAAGTAGTAGATATAGGGCAGACGGTAATATAAGCAGTAGATATAGGGCAGACGGTAACATAAGGAGTAGACACTGGATGAAAGATAACATAAGTAGTAGACACTGGATAGAAGATAACATAAGTAGTAGATATAGGGCAGTCGGTAATATAAGGAGTAGATATAGGGCAGACGGTAATATAAGGAGTAGATATAGGGCAGACGGTAATATAAGTAGTAGATATAGGGCAGTCGGTAATATAAGGAGTAGATATAGGGCAGACGGTAATATAAGGAGTAGATATAGGGCAGTCGGTAATATAAGGAGTAGATATAGGGCAGACGGTAATATAAGTAGTAGATATAGGGCAGTCGGTAATATAAGGAGTAGATATAGGGCAGACGGTAATATAAGTAGTAGATATAGGGCAGTCGGTAATATAAGGAGTAGATATAGGGCAGACGGTAATATAAGTAGTAGATATAGGGCAGTCGGTAATATAAGGAGTAGATATAGGGCAGACGGTAATATAAGTAGTAGATATAGGGCAGACGGTAATATAAGCAGTAGATATAGGGCAGACGGTAATATAAGTAGTAGACACTGGATAGAAGATAACATAAGCAGTAGATATAGGGCAGACGGTAATATAAGTAGTAGATATAGGGCAGACGGTAACATAAGTAGTAGATATAGGGCAGTCGGTAATATAAGGAGTAGATATAGGGCAGACGGTAATATAAGTAGTAGATATAGGGCAGTCGGTAATATAAGGAGTAGATATAGGGCAGTCGGTAATATAAGCAGTAGATATAGGGCAGACGGTAATATAAGGAGTAGATATAGGGCAGACGGTAATATAAGGAGTAGATATAGGGCAGTCGGTAATATAAGCAGTAGATATAGGGCAGTCGGTAATATAAGCAGTAGATATAGGGCAGACGGTAATATAAGGAGTAGATATAGGGCAGACGGTAATATAAGGAGTAGATATAGGGCAGTCGGTAATATAAGGAGTAGATATAGGGCAGACGGTAATATAAGGAGTAGATATAGGGCAGACGGTAATATAAGGAGTAGATATAGGGCAGACGGTAATATAAGGAGTAGATATAGGGCAGTCGGTAATATAAGCAGTAGATATAGGGCAGACTGTAATATAAGGAGTAGATATAGGGCAGTCGGTAATATAAGGAGTAGATATAGGGCAGACGGTAATATAAGTAGTAGACACTGGATAGAAGATAACATAAGTAGTAGATATAGGGCAGACGGTAATATAAGGAGTAGATATAGGGCAGACGGTAATATATGCAGTAGATATAGGGCAGACGGTAACATAAGTAGTAGATATAGGGCAGACGGTAATATAAGTAGTAGATATAGGGCAGACGGTAATATAAGGAGTAGATATAGGGCAGACGGTAATATAAGGAGTAGATATAGGGCAGACGGTAATATAAGGAGTAGACACTGGATAGAAGGTAACATAAGTAGTAGATATAGGGCAGACGGTAATATAAGTAGTAGATATAGGGCAGACGGTAATATAAGTAGTAGATATAGGGCAGACGGTAATATAAGTAGTAGACACTGGACAGAAGGTAACATAAGTAGTAGATATAGGGCAGTCGGTAATATAAGGAGTAGATATAGGGCAGACGGTAATATAAGTAGTAGATATAGGGCAGACGGTAATATAAGGAGTAGATATAGGGCAGACGGTAATATAAGGAGTAGATATAGGGCAGTCGGTAATATAAGCAGTAGATATAGGGCAGACGGTAATATAAGGAGTAGATATAGGGCAGACGGTAATATAAGGAGTAGATATAGGGCAGACGGTAATATAAGGAGTAGATATAGGGCAGAAGGTAACATAAGTAGTAGATATAGGGCAGACGGTAATATAAGGAGTAGATATAGGGCAGACGGTAATATAAGGAGTAGATATAGGGCAGTCGGTAATATAAGGAGTAGATATAGGGCAGAAGGTAACATAAGTAGTAGATATAGGGGCAGACGGTAATATAAGGAGTAGATATAGGGCAGACGGTATATAAGTAGTAGATATAGGGCAGACGGTAATATAAGGAGTAGATATAGGGCAGACGTAATATAAGGAGTAGATATAGGGCAGACGGTAATATAAGGAGTAGATATAGGGCAGACGGTAATATAAGGAGTAGATATAGGGCAGACGGTAATATAAGTAGTAGATATAGGGCAGACGGTAATATAAGTAGTAGATATAGGGCAGACGGTAATATAAGGAGTAGATATAGGGCAGACGGTAATATAAGTAGTAGATATAGGGCAGACGGTAATATAAGGAGTAGATATAGGGCAGACGGTAATATAAGTAGTAGATATAGGGCAGACGGTAATATAAGGAGTAGATATAGGGCAGACGGTAATATAAGTAGTAGATATAGGGCAGACGGTAATATAAGGAGTAGATATAGGGCAGACGGTAATATAAGTAGTAGATATAGGGCAGACGGTAATATAAGGAGTAGACACTGGATAGAAGGTAATATAAGTAGTAGATATAGGGCAGACGGTAATATAAGTAGTAGATATAGGGCAGTCGGTAATATAAGGAGTAGATATAGGGCAGACGGTAATATAAGGAGTAGATATAGGGCAGACGGTAATATAAGGAGTAGATATAGGGCAGACGGTAATATAAGTAGTAGATATAGGGCAGACGGTAATATAAGGAGTAGATATAGGGCAGACGGTAATATAAGTAGTAGATATAGGGCAGACGGTAATATAAGTAGTAGATATAGGGCAGACGGTAATATAAGGAGTAGATATAGGGCAGACGGTAATATAAGTAGTAGATATAGGGCAGACGGTAATATAAGGAGTAGATATAGGGCAGACGGTAATATAAGGAGTAGATATAGGGCAGACGGTAATATAAGGAGTAGATATAGGGCAGACGGTAATATAAGGAGTAGATATAGGGCAGACGGTAATATAAGGAGTAGATATAGGGCAGACGGTAATATAAGCAGTAGATATAGGGCAGACGGTAATATAAGTAGTAGATATAGGGCAGACGGTAATATAAGGAGTAGATATAGGGCAGACGGTAATATAAGTAGTAGATATAGGGCAGACGGTAATATAAGGAGTAGATATAGGGCAGACGGTAATATAAGGAGTAGATATAGGGCAGACGGTAATATAAGGAGTAGACACTGGATAGAAGGTAATATAAGTAGTAGATATAGGGCAGACGGTAATATAAGGAGTAGATATAGGGCAGACGGTAATATAAGTAGTAGATATAGGGCAGACGGTAATATAAGGAGTAGACACTGGATAGAAGGTAACATAAGTAGTAGATATAGGGCAGACGGTAATATAAGGAGTAGATATAGGGCAGACGGTAATATAAGTAGTAGATATAGGGCAGACGGTAATATAAGGAGTAGATATAGGGCAGACGGTAATATAAGTAGTAGATATAGGGCAGACGGTAATATAAGGAGTAGATATAGGGCAGACGGTAATATAAGGAGTAGATATAGGGCAGACGGTAATATAAGTAGTAGATATAGGGCAGACGGTAATATAAGTAGTAGATATAGGGCAGACGGTAATATAAGGAGTAGATATAGGGCAGACGGTAATATAAGGAGTAGATATAGGGCAGACGGTAATATAAGTAGTAGATATAGGGCAGACGGTAATATAAGTAGTAGATATAGGGCAGACGGTAATATAAGGAGTAGATATAGGGCAGACGGTAATATAAGTAGTAGATATAGGGCAGACGGTAATATAAGAGTAGATATAGGGCAGACGGTAATATAAGGAGTAGATATAGGGCAGACGGTAATATAAGGAGTAGATATAGGGCAGACGGTAATATAAGTAGTAGATATAGGGCAGACGGTAATATAAGGAGTAGATATAGGGCAGACGGTAATATAAGGAGTAGATATAGGGCAGACGGTAATATAAGGAGTAGATATAGGGCAGACGGTAATATAAGTAGTAGATATAGGGCAGACGGTAATATAAGGAGTAGATATAGGGCAGACGGTAATATAAGTAGTAGATATAGGGCAGACGGTAATATAAGTAGTAGATATAGGGCAGACGGTAATATAAGTAGTAGATATAGGGCAGACGGTAATATAAGGAGTAGATATAGGGCAGACGGTAATATAAGGAGTAGATATAGGGCAGACGGTAATATAAGTAGTAGATATAGGGCAGACGGTAATATAAGGAGTAGATATAGGGCAGACGGTAATATAAGTAGTAGATATAGGGCAGACGGTAATATAAGGAGTAGATATAGGGCAGACGGTAATATAAGTAGTAGATATAGGGCAGACGGTAATATAAGGAGTAGATATAGGGCAGACGGTAATATAAGGAGTAGATATAGGGCAGACGTAATATAAGGAGTAGATATAGGGCAGACGGTAATATAAGAGTAGATATAGGGCAGACGGTAATATAAGGAGTAGATATAGGGCAGACGGTAATATAAGGAGTAGATATAGGGCAGACGGTAATATAAGGAGTAGATATAGGGCAGACGGTAATATAAGGAGTAGATATAGGGCAGACGGTAATATAAGGAGTAGATATAGGGCAGACGGTAATATAAGGAGTAGATATAGGGCAGACGGTAATATAAGGAGTAGATATAGGGCAGACGGTAATATAAGGAGTAGATATAGGGCAGACGGTAATATAAGGAGTAGATATAGGGCAGACGGTAATATAAGTAGTAGATATAGGGCAGACGGTAATATAAGTAGTAGATATAGGGCAGACGGTAATATAAGGAGTAGATATAGGGCAGACGGTAATATAAGGAGTAGATATAGGGCAGACGGTAATATAAGTAGTAGATATAGGGCAGACGGTAATATAAGTAGTAGATATAGGGCAGACGGTAATATAAGGAGTAGATATAGGGCAGACGGTAATATAAGGAGTAGATATAGGGCAGACGGTAATATAAGGAGTAGATATAGGGCAGACGGTAACATAAGTAGTAGATATAGGGCAGACGGTAATATAAGCAGTAGATATAGGGCAGACGGTAATATAAGTAGTAGATATAGGGCAGACGGTAATATAAGCAGTAGATATAGGGCAGACGGTAATATAAGTAGTAGATATAGGGCAGACGGTAATATAAGGAGTAGATATAGGGCAGACGGTAATATAAGTAGTAGATATAGGGCAGACGGTAATATAAGGAGTAGATATAGGGCAGACGGTAATATAAGGAGTAGATATAGGGCAGACGGTAATATAAGGAGTAGATATAGGGCAGACGGTAATATAAGGAGTAGATATAGGGCAGACGGTAATATAAGGAGTAGATATAGGGCAGACGGTAATATAAGGAGTAGATATAGGGCAGACGGTAATATAAGTAGTAGATATAGGGCAGACGGTAATATAAGGAGTAGATATAGGGCAGACGGTAATATAAGGAGTAGATATAGGGCAGACGGTAATATAAGGAGTAGATATAGGGCAGACGGTAATATAAGTAGTAGATATAGGGCAGACGGTAATATAAGGAGTAGATATAGGGCAGACGGTAATATAAGTAGTAGATATAGGGCAGACGGTAATATAAGGAGTAGATATAGGGCAGACGGTAATATAAGTAGTAGATATAGGGCAGACGGTAATATAAGGAGTAGATATAGGGCAGACGGTAATATAAGGAGTAGATATAGGGCAGACGGTAATATAAGCAGTAGATATAGGGCAGACGGTAATATAAGTAGTAGATATAGGGCAGACGGTAATATAAGGAGTAGATATAGGGCAGACGGTAATATAAGGAGTAGATATAGGGCAGACGGTAATATAAGGAGTAGATATAGGGCAGACGGTAATATAAGTAGTAGATATAGGGCAGACGGTAATATAAGTAGTAGATATAGGGCAGACGGTAATATAAGTAGTAGATATAGGGCAGACGGTAATATAAGTAGTAGATATAGGGCAGACGGTAATATAAGTAGTAGATATAGGGCAGACGGTAATATAAGTAGTAGATATAGGGCAGACGGTAATATAAGGAGTAGATATAGGGCAGACGGTAATATAAGTAGTAGATATAGGGCAGACGGTAATATAAGTAGTAGATATAGGGCAGACGGTAATATAAGTAGTAGATATAGGGCAGACGGTAATATAAGTAGTAGATATAGGGCAGACGGTAATATAAGTAGTAGATATAGGGCAGACGGTAATATAAGTAGTAGATATAGGGCAGACGGTAATATAAGGAGTAGATATAGGGCAGACGGTAATATAAGGAGTAGATATAGGGCAGACGGTAATATAAGTAGTAGATATAGGGCAGACGGTAATATAAGTAGTAGATATAGGGCAGACGGTAATATAAGGAGTAGATATAGGGCAGACGGTAATATAAGGAGTAGATATAGGGCAGACGGTAATATAAGGAGTAGATATAGGGCAGACGGTAATATAAGCAGTAGATATAGGGCAGACGGTAATATAAGTAGTAGATATAGGGCAGACGGTAATATAAGGAGTAGATATAGGGCAGACGGTAATATAAGGAGTAGATATAGGGCAGACGGTAATATAAGGAGTAGATATAGGGCAGACGGTAATATAAGTAGTAGATATAGGGCAGACGGTAATATAAGGAGTAGATATAGGGCAGACGGTAATATAAGGAGTAGATATAGGGCAGACGGTAATATAAGGAGTAGATATAGGGCAGACGGTAATATAAGGAGTAGACGATGGATAGAAGGTAACATAAGCAGTAGATATAGGGCAGACGGTAATATAAGGAGTAGATATAGGATAGACGGTAATATAAGTAGTAGATATAGGGCAGACGGTAATATAAGGAGTAGACACTGGATAGAAGGTAACATAAGTAGTAGATATAGGGCAGACGGTAATATAAGGAGTAGACACTGGATAGAAGGTAATATAAGTAGTAGATATAGGGCAGACGGTAATATAAGGAGTAGATATAGGGCAGACGGTAACATAAGTAGTAGATATAGGGCAGACGGTAATATAAGGAGTAGACACTGGATAGAAGGTAACATAAGTAGTAGATATAGGGCAGACGGTAATATAAGTAGTAGATATAGGGCAGACGGTAATATAAGTAGTAGATATAGGGCAGACGGTAATATAAGGAGTAGATATGGATAGAAGGTAACATAAGTAGTAGATATAGGGCAGACGGTAATATAAGTAGTAGATATAGGGCAGACGGTAATATAAGGAGTAGATATAGGGCAGACGGTAACATAAGGAGTAGACACTGGATAGAAGGTAATATAAGTAGTAGATATAGGGCAGACGGTAATATAAGTAGTAGATATAGGGCAGACGGTAATATAAGGAGTAGACACTGGATAGAAGGTAACATAAGTAGTAGATATAGGGCAGACGGTAATATAAGGAGTAGATATAGGGCAGACTGTAATATAAGGAGTAGATATAGGGCAGACGGTAATATAAGGAGTAGACATGGATAGAAGATAACATAAGTAGTAGATATAGGGCAGACGGTAATATAAGTAGTAGATATAGGGCAGACGGTAACATAAGTAGTAGATATAGGGCAGACGGTAATATAAGCAGTAGATATAGGGCAGACGGTAATATAAGCAGTAGATATAGGGCAGACGGTAATATAAGCAGTAGATATAGGGCAGACGGTAACATAAGTAGTAGACACTGGATAGAAGGTAACATAAGCAGTAGATATAGGGCAGACGGTAATATAAGTAGTAGACACTGGATAGAAGGTAACATAAGCAGTAGATATAGGGCAGACGGTAATATAAGTAGTAGACACTGGATAGAAGGTAACATAAGTAGTAGATATAGGGCAGACGGTAATATAAGTAGTAGACACTGGATAGAAGGTAACATAAGTAGTAGATATAGGGCAGACGGTAAAATACGTAGTAGACACTGTATAGAAGGTACAATAAGTAGTAGACTATATGGCAGACGGTAATATATGCAGTAGATATAGGGCAGACGGTAATATAAGCAGTAGATATAGGGCAGACGGTAATCATAAGTAGTAGACACTGGATAGAAGGTAACATAAGTAGTAGATATAGGGCAGACGGTAATATAAGCAGTAGATATAGGGCAGACGGTAATATAAGCAGTAGATATAGGGCAGACGGTAACATAAGTAGTAGATATCAGGGCAGACGGTAATAATAAGTAGTAGATATAGGGCAGACGGTAATATAAGCAGTAGCTATAGGGCAGACGGTAATATAAGCAGTAGATATAGGGCAGACGGTAACATAAGTAGTAGATATAGGGCAGACGGTAACATAAGTAGTAGATATAGGGCAGACGGTAACATAAGTAGTAGATATAGGGCAGACGGTAATATAAGCAGTAGATATAGGGCAGACGGTAATATAAGCAGTAGATATAGGGCAGACGGTAATATAAGTAGTAGATATAGGGCAGACGGTAATATAAGTAGTAGATATAGGGCAGACGGTAATATAAGTAGTAGATATAGGGCAGACGGTAATATAAGTAGTAGATATAAGGCAGACGGTAATATAAGTAGTAGATATAGGGCAGACGGTAATATAAGTAGTAGATATAGGGCAGACGGTAATATAAGTAGTAGATATAGGGCAGACGGTAATATAAGTAGTAGATATAGGGCAGACGGTAATATAAGCAGTAGATATAGGGCAGACGGTAATATAAGTAGTAGATATAGGGCAGACGGTAATATAAGTAGTAGATATAGGGCAGACGGTAATATAAGTAGTAGATATAGGGCAGACGGTAATATAAGCAGTAGATATAGGGCAGACGGTAATATAAGTAGTAGATATAGGGCAGACGGTAATATAAGTAGTAGATATAGGGCAGACGGTAATATAAGTAGTAGATATAGGGCAGACGGTAATATAAGTAGTAGATATAGGGCAGACGGTAATATAAGTAGTAGATATAGGGCAGACGGTAACATAAGTAGTAGATATAGGGCAGACGGTAATATAAGTAGTAGATATAGGGCAGACGGTAATATAAGCAGTAGATATAGGGCAGACGGTAACATAAGTAGTAGACACTGGATAGAAGGTAACATAAGCAGTAGATATAGGGCAGACGGTAATATAAGGAGTAGATATAGGGCAGACGGTAATATAAGCAGTAGATATAGGGCAGACGGTAATATAAGGAGTAGATATAGGGCAGACGGTAATATAAGGAGTAGATATAGGGCAGACGGTAATATAAGGAGTAGATATAGGGCAGACGGTAATATAAGGAGTAGATATAGGGCAGACGGTAACATAAGTAGTAGATATAGGGCAGACGGTAATATAAGCAGTAGATATAGGGCAGACGGTAACATAAGCAGTAGATATAGGGCAGACGGTAATATAAGGAGTAGACACTGGATAGAAGATAACATAAGTAGTAGATATAGGGCAGTCGGTAATATAAGGAGTAGAAACTGGATAGAAGATAACATAAGGAGTAGATATAGGGCAGACGGTAATATAAGGAGTAGACGATGGATAGAAGATAACATAAGCAGTAGATATAGGGCAGACGGTAATATAAGGAGTAGATATAGGGCAGACGGTAATATAAGGAGTAGACACTGGATAGAAGATAACATAAGTAGTAGATATAGGGCAGACGGTAATATAAGGAGTAGACGATGGATAGAAGATAACATAAGCAGTAGATATAGGGCAGACGGTAATATAAGGAGTAGACACTGGATAGAAGATAACATAAGTAGTAGATATAGGGCAGTCGGTAATATAAGGAGTAGATATAGGGCAGACGGTATATAAGGAGTAGGATATAGGGCAGACGGTATATAAGTAGTAGATATAGGGCAGACGGTAATATAAGGAGTAGACACTGGATAGAAGGTAATATAAGTAGTAGATATAGGGCAGACGGTAATATAAGTAGTAGATATAGGGCAGACGGTAATATAAGGAGTAGATATAGGGCAGACGGTAATATAAGGAGTAGATATAGGATAGAAGGTAATATAAGTAGTAGATATAGGGCAGACGGTAATATAAGGAGTAGATATAGGGCAGACGGTAATATAAGGAGTAGACACTGGATAGAAGGTAATATAAGTAGTAGATATAGGGCAGACGGTAATATAAGGAGTAGATATAGGGCAGAAGGTAATATAAGCAGTAGATATAGGGCAGACGGTAATATAAGTAGTAGATATGGGCAGAAGGTAATATAAGTAGTAGACACTGGATAGAAGATAACATAAGCAGTAGATATAGGGCAGACGGTAATATAAGGAGTAGACACTGGATAGAAGGTAATATAAGCAGTAGATATAGGGCAGACGGTAATATAAGGAGTAGATATAGGGCAGACGGTAATATAAGGAGTAGATATAGGGCAGACGGTAATATAAGGAGTAGACACTGGATAGAAGGTAATATAAGTAGTAGATATAGGGCAGTCGGTAATATAAGGAGTAGATATAGGGCAGACGGTAATATAAGGAGTAGACACTGGATAGAAGGTAATATAAGTAGTAGATATAGGGCAGACGGTAATATGTGTATAAGAGACAGGTAATATAAGTAGTAGATATAGGGCAGTCGGTAATATAAGGAGTAGATATAGGGCAGACGGTAATATAAGGAGTAGACACTGGATAGAAGGTAATATAAGTAGTAGACTATAGGCAGACGGTAATATAAGGAGTAGATCACTGGATAGAAGTATAATAAGTAGTAGATATAGGGCAGTCGGTAATATAAGGAGTAGATATAGGGCAGACGGTAATATAAGCAGTAGATATAGGGCAGACGGTAATATAAGGAGTAGATATAGGGCAGACGGTAATATAAGGAGTAGACACTGGATAGAAGGTAATATAAGTAGTAGATATAGGGCAGACGGTAATATAAGGAGTAGATATAGGGCAGACGGTAATATAAGGAGTAGACACTGGATAGAAGGTAATATAAGCAGTAGAGATCAGGCAGAAGGTAATCTAAGGAGTAGATATAGGGCAGACGGTAATATAAGGAGTAGACACTGGATAGAATGGTAATATAAGCAGTAGATATAGGGCAGCGGTAATATAAGGAGTAGACAACTGGATTAGAAGGTAATATAAGCAGTAGATATAGGCAGGCGGTAATATAAGGAGTAGACACTGGATAGAAGGTAATATAAGCAGTAGATATAGGGCAGACGGTAATATAAGGAGTAGATATAGGGCAGACGGTAATATAAGGAGTAGACACTGGATAGAAGGTAATATAAGTAGTAGATATAGGGCAGACGGTAATATAAGGAGTAGACACTGGATAGAAGGTAATATAAGTAGTAGATATAGGGCAGACGGTAATATAAGGAGTAGACACTGGATAGAAGGTAATATAAGTAGTAGATATAGGGCAGACGGTAATATAAGGAGTAGATATAGGGCAGACGGTAATATAAGCAGTAGATATAGGGCAGACGGTAATATAAGGAGTAGACACTGGATAGAAGGTAATATAAGCAGTAGATATAGTGCAGAACGGTATATAAGGAGTAGACACTGGATAGAAGGTAATATAAGTAGTAGATATAGGGCAGGACGGTAATATAAGGAGTAGATATAGGCAGACGGTAATATAAGCAGTAGATATAGGGCAGACGGTAATATAAGCAGTAGATATAGTGGCAGAGACGGTAACATAAGGAGTAGATATAGGGCAGACGGTAATATAAGGAGTAGATATAGGGCAGACGGTAATATAAGGAGTAGATATAGGGCAGACGGTAATATAAGCAGTAGACACTGGATAGAAGGTAATATAAGTAGTAGATATAGGGCAGTCGGTAATATAAGGAGTAGATATAGGGCAGACGGTAATATAAGGAGTAGATATAGGCAGACGGTAATATAAGGAGTAGATATAGGGCAGACGGTAATAATAAGAGTAGATATAGGGCAGACGGTAATATAAGCAGTAGACACTGGATAGAAGGTAATATAAGTAGTAGATATAGGGCAGTCGGTAATATAAGGAGTAGATATAGGGCAGTCGGTAATATAAGGAGTAGATATAGGGCAGACGGTAATATAAGCAGTAGACACTGGATAGAAGGTAATATAAGTAGTAGATATAGGGCAGTCGGTAACATAAGGAGTAGATTATAGGGCAGACGGTAATATACGGAGTAGATATAGGGCGACGGTAATATAAGGAGTAGATATAGGGCAGACGGTACATAAGGAGTAGATATAGGGCAGACGGTAATATAAGGAGTAGACACTGGATAGAGGTAATATAAGTAGTAGATATAGGGCAGACGGTAATAGAAGGAGTAGATATAGGGCGACGGTAATATAAGGAGTAGATATAGGGCCGCCCCATGACGGTAATACTAAGCAGTAGACACTGGATAGAAGGTAATATAAGTAGTAGATATAGGGCAGTCGGTAATATAAGGAGTAGATATAGGGCAGACGGTAATATAAGGAGTAGATATAGGGCAGACGGTAATATAAGGAGTAGATATAGGGCAGACGGTAATATAAGGAGTAGATATAGGGCAGACGGTAATATAAGCAGTAGACACTGGATAGAAGGTAATATAAGTAGTAGATATAGGGCAGTCGGTAATATAAGGAGTAGATATAGGGCAGACGGTAATATAAGGAGTAGATATAGGGCAGACGGTAATATAAGGAGTAGACACTGGATAGAAGGTAACATAAGGAGTAGATATAGGGCAGACGGTAATATAAGGAGTAGATATAGGGCAGACGGTAATATAAGGAGTAGATATAGGGCAGACGGTAATATAAGCAGTAGACACTGGATAGAAGGTAATATAAGTAGTAGATATAGGGCAGTCGGTAATATAAGGAGTAGATATAGGGCAGACGGTAATATAAGGAGTAGATATAGGGCAGACGGTAATATAAGGAGTAGATATAGGGCAGACGGTAATATAAGGAGTAGATATAGGGCAGACGGTAATATAAGGAGTAGATATAGGGCAGACGGTAATATAAGGAGTAGATATAGGGCAGACGGTAATATAAGGAGTAGATATAGGGCAGACGGTAATATAAGGAGTAGATATAGGGCAGACGGTAATATAAGCAGTAGACACTGGATAGAAGGTAATATAAGTAGTAGATATAGGGCAGTCGGTAATATAAGGAGTAGATATAGGGCAGACGGTAATATAAGGAGTAGATATAGGACAGACGGTAATATAAGGAGTAGATATAGGGCAGACGGTAATATAAGTAGTAGATATAGGGCAGACGGTAATATAAGGAGTAGATATAGGGCAGACGGTAATATAAGGAGTAGATATAGGGCAGACGGTAACATGAGGAGTAGATATAGGGCAGACGGTAATATAAGCAGTAGATATAGGGCAGACTGTAATATAAGGAGTAGACACTGGATAGAAGATAACATGAGGAGTAGATATAGGGCAGACGGTAATATAAGCAGTAGATATAGGGCAGACTGTAATATAAGGAGTAGACACTGGATAGAAGATAACATAAGTAGTAGATATAGGGCAGACGGTAATATAAGGAGTAGATATAGGGCAGACGGTAATATAAGGAGTAGATATAGGGCAGACGGTAATATAAGCAGTAGATATAGGGCAGACTGTAATATAAGCAGTAGACACTGGATAGAAGATAACATAAGTAGTAGATATAGGGCAGACGGTAATATAAGGAGTAGATATAGGGCAGACGGTAATATAAGCAGTAGATATAGGGCAGACGGTAATATAAGGAGTAGATATAGGGCAGACGGTAATATAAGGAGTAGATATAGGGCAGACGGTAATATAAGCAGTAGATATAGGGCAGACGGTAACATAAGTAGTAGATATAGGGCAGACGGTAATATAAGGAGTAGATATAGGGCAGACGGTAATATAAGCAGTAGATATAGGGCAGACGGTAATATAAGCAGTAGATATAGGGCAGACGGTAATATAAGCAGTAGATATAGGGCAGACTGTAATATAAGCAGTAGATATAGGGCAGACGGTAATATAAGCAGTAGATATAGGGCAGACTGTAATATAAGCAGTAGACACTGGATAGAAGATAACATAAGTAGTAGATATAGGGCAGACGGTAATATAAGGAGTAGATATAGGGCAGACGGTAATATAAGGAGTAGATATAGGGCAGACGGTAATATAAGGAGTAGATATAGGGCAGACGGTAATATAAGTAGTAGATATAGGGCAGACGGTAATATAAGGAGTAGATATAGGGCAGACGGTAATATAAGGAGTAGATATAGGGCAGACGGTAATATAAGGAGTAGATATAGGGCAGACGGTAATAAAAGGAGTAGATATAGGGCAGACGGTAATATAAGGAGTAGATATAGGGCAGACGGTAATATAAGGAGCAGATATAGGGCAGACGGTAATATAAGGAGTAGATATAGGGCAGACGGTAATATAAGCAGTAGATATAGGGCAGACGGTAATATAAGGAGTAGATATAGGGCAGACGGTAATATAAGGAGTAGATATAGGGCAGACGGTAATATAAGGAGTAGATATAGGGCAGACGGTAATATAAGTAGTAGATATAGGGCAGAACGGTAATATAAGGAGTAGATATAGGGCAGACGGTAATATAAGCGTAGATATAGGGCAGACGGTAATATAAGCAGTAGATATAGGGCAGACGGTAATATAAGGAGTAGATATAGGGCAGACGGTAATATAAGCAGTAGATATAGGGCAGACGGTAATATAAGGAGTAGATATAGGGCAGACGGTAATATAAGCAGTAGATATAGGGCAGGACGGTAATATAAGGAGTAGATATAGGGCAGACGGTAAATATAAGTAGTAGATATAGGGCAGACGGTAATATAAGGAGTAGATATAGGGCAGACTGTAATATAAGGAGTAGATATAGGGCAGACGGTAATATAAGGAGTAGATATAGGGCAGACTGTAATATAAGGAGTAGATATAGGGCAGACGGTAATATAAGTAGTAGATATAGGGCAGACTGTAATATAAGTAGTAGATATAGGGCAGACTGTAATATAAGGAGTAGACACTGGATAGAAGATAACATAAGTAGTAGATATAGGGCAGACGGTAATATAAGGAGTAGATATAGGGCAGTCGGTAATATAAGGAGTAGATATAGGGCAGACGGTAATATAAGGAGTAGATATAGGGCAGACGGTAATATAAGGAGTAGATATAGGGCAGACGGTAATATAAGGAGTAGATATAGGGCAGACGGTAATATAAGGAGTAGATATAGGGCAGACGGTAATATAAGGAGTAGATATAGGGCAGACGGTAACATAAGGAGTAGATATAGGGCAGACTGTAATATAAGCAGTAGATATAGGGCAGACGGTAATATAAGTAGTAGATATAGGGCAGACGGTAATATAAGGAGTAGACACTGGATGAAAGATAACATAAGTAGTAGATATAGGGCAGACGGTAACATAAGGAGTAGATATAGGGCAGACGGTAATATAAGCAGTAGATATAGGGCAGACGGTAATATAAGGAGTAGATATAGGGCAGACGGTAATATAAGGAGTAGATATAGGGCAGACGGTAATATAAGCAGTAGATATAGGGCAGACGGTAATATAAGGAGTAGATATAGGGCAGACGGTAATATAAGGAGTAGATATAGGGCAGACGGTAATATAAGCAGTAGATATAGGGCAGACGGTAATATAAGCAGTAGATATAGGGCAGACGGTAATATAAGGAGTAGATATAGGGCAGACGGTAATATAAGGAGTAGATATAGGGCAGACGGTAATATAAGGAGTAGATATAGGGCAGACGGTAATATAAGGAGTAGACACTGGATAGAAGATAACATAAGCAGTAGATATAGGGCAGACGGTAATATAAGGAGTAGATATAGGGCAGACGGTAATATAAGGAGTAGATATAGGGCAGACGGTAATATAAGGAGTAGATATAGGGCAGACGGTAATATAAGGAGTAGACACTGGATAGAAGATAACATAAGCAGTAGATATAGGGCAGACGGTAATATAAGGAGTAGATATAGGGCAGACGGTAATATAAGGAGTAGATATAGGGCAGACGGTAATATAAGGAGTAGACACTGGATAGAAGATAACATAAGCAGTAGATATAGGGCAGACGGTAATATAAGGAGTAGATATAGGGCAGTGTCGTGTCCTCCTTTAAAGTGTCGTCCCTGGAGTGAGGAGATCCGACACCCACATTATAATATTATTTTTTTTTTCCCCTCAATATTCTGGAGAATCCACCAGCTTCCGTCCAACACACTCCATCAGCCTATGGACACCTTTTCCTATCACTCTCACACTGTCGTACTATGCCCCCTTCTCATACTTCCCCAACGCAACATACTCAACAACTCTTACTTCTAGAAATTAATAAAGATTAATTTATTAAAATAAAAGTGTAACGTGTATGAGACGTGTATGCGAAGAAAATGTGTGACGTGTTCTATAAAGTGTAGAGAATCTGACTCTCAGACATCAGATCAGTCCGCTGATCACAGCAAAGATAGACCACAGCACGTTACGTCAGAACAAGTACGTCTCACCCGTTGCCGGAACCATCCTGCCGGATACTGCTTTGCTTCTGTAGACCTCTGGTAATCCCATTTCATGAACATGAGAAATAGACACCGGTGGTATGAACAGTTACTTATGGACCGGATTCACTCTACACAATGTCCGTTCCTAATGTTCTCTAACCAACTGCACAAGTTCTTTTCTAGTGTTTACACAGTTAGTAAAGTTAAGTGTTAGTCGACAGATCATCCTCGTTGCACATCGAACCATTCAGTCCGCAAGTGCTAATTACTAATGTTAATTGTTACTGTACTAACACTAGTTACTCTTAACCGGTTCTCGGTTCGTTACCACTGTTTAATGCTGTATGGTGCAACTGTAATCTTCACTATGTTGGGTGAATCAACCTCCCTCTAGCTTTTAATCACGTCTGTAAGCAATCTTTATTGATTGCCGAACTGGTGTTCTTCCGACTGGGATTTTCTTCCTTCCCAAAACTTTATTGAGCTTCCTTGGATCTGGTAGGGAACCTTAAATGGCACCACTGCAGTCCTATCAATCATATCTACATCTGCCATTATAGGCACGTGTAAAATTAAGTCACTAATTAACACACGGTAGATATTATTTCCACTAGGCGCTGCCGTGCCCTGGCACTCTGACTAAAGCATAATTTCAAGTCCTCCCTAGCTGGTCCCAACTAGAGTTTATATGGCAAACTACCAAAGTTGTCCACGTGACTTTATCCTCTTCTCCCCCACACAGGTGTTATTTGGACATATCAACCATTTGCAAGGATCTATTTTTCCGGGCTTACATCCTGTCAAAGTTGTCAGTAATTGTTAAGATTCTCAAAACAAGCCAGCGAATTTTATGACGACTTCCAACAAACAGTTGCAAATAACCCCGTCAAACTCTTCATGTTCCGGAAACCAAGAATTGACATATGTACTGTTTTCTCCCTACTAAGTACTTCCGTTTTACATCTGCCATTGTGATCTCACGGCTTCCATCTGCATTCAAATGTTGACAAACTTGTCAATCTTCTGTTCCGTGGTGACAATATATGTGATTCTAACTGGTAATGAACTGCCAACTCGGTGTATCCCTTCCTTCTCACTCAACACCAAATGTGTAGATGGGCTGACCCCACTGCTTCCATTTACATTCAAATGTAGACAAACTAATCAAGGCGATGCCAGGACCTGTCACCATCAACACCGACCGTTCCAAATCCGTTATAGATGTACACGTGCAGCTACAAATATTGTCCTGAGATTTTGACATCCGCGGTGTTTTTCCAGTTAGTAAAATAATGGTGCTGAAAATACACGCCAAGCAAACGTCGGGAATATTTATCTGTTTAACTCATGGCAATCTCGCGACATAGGCCCCCTCTTAAGAGAGTAGTCCATCTCACTCTCCTCCACCATGAGTTAAATCCAGATAATTCATTCCTCTTCTTCAGGAGCTGGGTGTCTTGACAAGAAATCCGCTCCAACATTCTCCTTCCCAGGAATGTACTCTACTGTGAAATTATACGGTTGAAGTAACAACGACCACCGCATCAAACGTGCGTTGAGCTTCTGAGAAGTAGCCAGGAACATCAGGGGCTGATGATCCGACTGAACCCGAAACTTAACTCCATACAAATATGGCTGAAATTTTTGCACTGCCCATACGAGGGACAAGCATTCTCTCTCGACGGTTGAATAATTCCTCTCCGCCTGTAGAAGTTTCTTACTTGCGTATGCCACAGGTTTCAAAACCGAAGCATCGTCTTTTCCTTCCTGTAACAAAGCGGCTCCAATTCCAATCCCACTCGCATCCGTTCTCAACACAAATGGTTTGGAAAGGTCAGGGAGCTGTAATACAGGTTTGCTGACCAAGGCCTCCTTTAACTGACTATAGGCATTCTCACATTCTGGTGTCCAAATGATTTGATCCGGGAATCCCTTTTTCAAGGTTTCGGTCAACGGAGCTCCCAGTTCCGTGAAATGTGGGATAAATTTGTGGTAGAACCCACACAACGAAGAAAAGATCGCACATCCTTCTTCGTTTTTGGCCTTGGTGCATTTCTGATTTTCTCCAGGTTCTTCTCTTCTGGAACAATGTGTCCTGGAGTGATGGTGTGACCTAGAAATTCCAGAGTCTGGTAACCAATCATGCACTTGGTTGGACGAGCAGTAAGCCCTGCTTCCTTGAGCCTATTAAACACTCTCTCCAAGGATTGTAAGTGGTCATCCAGGCTGTCACTGGAAATCAGAATATCATCCATAAATGAGATGATGGACGGATCCTGTAACGGATCTAGTAAAGTCCTCATCATGCGTGTAAACACACTAGGTGCATTGCTAAGTCCAAAGGGCATGACCTTAAATTCGTAGTGTCCACTGGGTGTACTGAAAGCTAACAGTGGTCGAATCTCCGGTTTGACTGGTATCTGATAGTACCCCCGACTCAGATCCACCTTTGAAAAGTACCGAGCCTTATGGAGCCTAGCGAATAGCTGAGTTGGATTCGGCAAAGGTTCCACCTGAAACTGTGTATGACTGTTCAGCAGTCGGTAATCTATACACAACCTGTGTTCTCCACTTGGTTTGCGTAACAAAACTACCCCCGCATTGTATGGGGATGTGGATGGTGCAATCACGTCATCCTCCAGCAATTTTTTTATTTCCTCCTCCAGGGCCTTTTCTTTAGAGAATGGCACTGGGTAAACCTTCTGACGAACCGGCTCCTGTGTGGTCAAAGTCATCTCAAACTCCACCAACCTCGTTCGTCCAGGTTTATCAGTCAGTATCTCCTTATGAGACTTGAGAACCTGGGTTATCCTTTCCCTCTCCTGGGAGGTCAGATCAGGGTTCACTTGTACATCCCTATAGGTTTCCTGGTGTACTAAGGGATATTCCCTGCCCTCGCTGGTTCCCACTTCTGTCTCCACTGCAACTGCCATTGCCATGAGGTGAGCTGCCTTGTCTCCGGGTCTCTCTTCGTATTTCCGCAAGAGATTGATATGGAAAATCTTCGACTTTCCCCGGATCCGGATTTGATAGTTGGTTCTGGATATCACCCTTTCCACGGGAAATGGTCCTTGCCAACCTATCTCCAGTTTGTTGTTTCCCGTTGGGAGTAGCAACAAGACTTTATCTCCCACCTCTAGAGATCTTTCTTTAGACCTACGGTTGTAGTAAGCCGCATGTCTTTTCCTGGCCTTTTTCAAGTTTTGATTTGCCAGAGTCCATCCCTTGTGGAGTTTTTCTTTCAGTTCCTCCACGTATTGATAGGATGAGATCACTTCTTCTGACGTCCCCTCTTCAGTCCAACTCCTCAACATGGCTTCCAACGGTCCTTTGATTGGACGACCAAACAGCAACGTAGCGGGTGGTAGTCCTGTTGAGCCATGAGGAACTTCCCGATAGGCAAAGAGTGCTGCTGGGATATATTCATCCCACCTATCAGGTTTTTCCTGCGCTAATTTCCTGAGCATTGTCATCAACGTGCCGTTGAAACGCTCTACTTGTCCATTGGCTTGAGGGTGGTAAGGGCTGGTATGTATGTGGTTAGAGTGAAACACCCTAAATACCTCCTCCATGAGTTTTCCACAAAACTGAGATCCATTGTCCGTCAGAATTTGATCCGGAAAGCCTAATCTGGTAAAGGCCTCCATCAGTGCGTCCGCCACTCTTTTCGAGTCAATCGTGGTCAACGGTATAGCCTCACCCCACATTGTACAGCAATCCACCATTGTGAGTATATACATGTTCCTCTTCCTAGTCCTGGGAAGTGGACCCACGATATCGATGGCTACCCTCTCGAAAGGAGAGTTCATGATGGGCATCTCACCCAACATCACCGGTGCTGTCCAGTGTTTCGGTGCCACCCTCTGGCACTCAGGGCATGACTTCACATACCGACGCACATCATCTGTCATTCCCGGCCAATAGTAGTGGCAGGAAATCCGCTGCATGGTGGCGGCAATACCCATGTGTCCACTAAAGGAGATGGTATGCCCCATATGAAGAATCTGGGACCGATGAGCTTTCGGGACGACCAACTGACCGTATAGGTTGTCTCCCCTTCCTGCTCTCCTGTAGAGTATCCTATTCTTCATGTAGTACTGCCCCCGTCCTGGTGGATCAGCACTTTTCTGCAGCTTTTTGTAGCAAGGACGTAAAGTATCATCCTCACTCTGGGCAGTTCGTAGCTCCCCCGGCATTGGGTTAGTCACAATTGCGTCTGCCTCTTCCGTTTTCGCCTGAGAGCGAGTCTGCATTGCTCCCATATGAATAGGCTCCCTGGGCATTCCCAGAAAGACATACCGGCAACCTAGGATGACTGGAAAAATGGGATCGGTCAATACAGCGGCCTTGATGGTGCCGGTGACGTACCGTGACCGAATCTCCACATTAGCAATGGGCAACTTCATGACTACAGCACTCTTCTGTGCAGGCTGTATATCCAAGGTTTCACCTGTGAATTGTTCTGGATGTACTAGATCCGCAGAAATCACGGCCTCCCCGTCCAGTCCTGTGTCGTATAAACACTCCACTTGACGACCGTTAACCTCTACCAATTCCACTACAGGTGGTTTTTCCTGGTCTGGAGTCTCTTCCTCGGTCTCGACCTGTTCGGTGGGCTCCACCTTAGGTTTTCCTGAGCACACGACGAATTGAGTGTCTCCTGACTTTCCCCTGCAGTCAATAGCATTGTGCGTGTTTGACTTGCATTCGTTGCACCATTTCCCTGTCCTAGATTTTCTATTGTCGGACTTGAATGAGCTCTCCTGGTGGCGAGCTTCCTTGTTGACCTTGGCATTTTCCGTGACAACCTCCTTGGAAGTCACTTGACATGCTGCAAAATGAGGGTTCTTAGCCTTCGATTTGCAGTCCCTCGTATTGTGAGAGGGTGACTTACAAATTGAACACCACTTCTCCGACCACGGTCGTTTAGGTGTAGAGCTTGAGGTGCTCTTGCTTCCCTCCTTCTTCTTCTCTGAACTATCCTCTGATTTTTGCCCATAAGGTTCCCACTTTTTTGTTCCTGAGTTTTTGGCTTTCTTCTTGTCATGTTTCTCTTGACTTTTGGTGTTGGTGGAAAGGTTTTCCCCTGCCTCCCCATGTACCTCGACGAACCGTTCTGCTAATTTATTCACGAGGTCAATACGTTCCGCTCCTTGTTCTCCCAGGAACGTCCTGAGAGGTTTAGACATTTGCTTCTTCAGCTGGTCGACCACCATGAGCTCTTCCAGACTCTCATAGTCATGTGCGAACCCAGCCAAATCCATCCACTTATGGAGATAAGATTTAAGACGCAAACTGTAGGCGGCAAACAACTCTCCCGGTTCTCGTTTCGCTGCTCGAAATTTTTTCCGGTAGGTATGCGATGTAACCTCGAATCGTTTCAGCAGAGCCGTCTTTAACTCATCATAATTGTTCTCATGTCCTGGTGGCAGGCGAGTATAAACCTCGTATCCTGTCCCGCGTAATCCCTGGGATAGCTTAAGATTCCATTTGTTACGCTCCAGACCCATAGCAACTGACATAGCCTCGAAGCGTTGAAGGTATTGATCAATCTTCTCTTTGTCCTCCTCGTAGACCGCTAAAGGAAACTTCATAGCATGGTACCCATGTCCACCTACTGGTGTTGATCCTGGGATGGAGGAACCTCCAACTGCTCCCTCAGTTTCTCCATTAGATTGACTCTTCAACTCGAGTTCCCTCATCCGGTACTCGTGCTCCCTTTTCTGTGCTTCCTGTTCAGCTTCTAATTTCCTAGCTGCTTGCTCAGCTTCCAATTTCTTAGCTGCTTGTTCCAACTCCATCCTTCTCAATTCCAGCTCGGCCTTTCGATCATCCCTTTCTGCTTGACGATACTCTCTCTCCACTTCCTGTATGTAATCCGTTAGAGCAGACCCCGCCAATCCCATTTCTTCCCCCCTTTCCTTTAATTCTAACGTGCTAAGTTTAGGGGTGGCCATTATACAGAGAGGTAAGCTAGCAGGTCTAGTACAATATAACTGCAAATTACTATACCGATATATGAACAAGTACTATAAATCTCGATATTACCACACACAGTACATTCACTCAGTGACAAGAGTAGAATCAGGACCACAGACCTATGCAGACGTGTGAAGTGTGAACAGGTAAGATATTAATCCTAACCCCTATCCACATTCACTCTAGCTGGATTCTCCAAAATGATATCTCCCTCTTATAACTAAGGATCCCGTGTCAAAAGACCCCGTTGTCAGAAGATCCCCCTGTCAAACGTTCCTGCTTGCAGGAGATCTCGCTGTCCAAGGATTCCGTTTACGGGAGATCCCACTGTCCAAATATCCCGGACGAGCCCCCAATAATGTCGTGTCCTCCTTTAAAGTGTCGTCCCTGGAGTGAGGAGATCCGACACCCACATTATAATATTATTTTTTTTTTTCCCTCAATATTCTGGAGAATCCACCAGCTTCCGTCCAACACACTCCATCAGCCTATGGACACCTTTTCCTATCACTCTCACACTGTCGTACTATGCCCCCTTCTCATACTTCCCCAACGCAACATACTCAACAACTCTTACTTCTAGAAATTAATAAAGATTAATTTATTAAAATAAAAGTGTAACGTGTATGAGACGTGTATGCGAAGAAAATGTGTGACGTGTTCTATAAAGTGTAGAGAATCTGACTCTCAGACATCAGATCAGTCCGCTGATCACAGCAAAGATAGACCACAGCACGTTACGTCAGAACAAGTACGTCTCACCCGTTGCCGGAACCATCCTGCCGGATACTGCTTTGCTTCTGTAGACCTCTGGTAATCCCATTTCATGAACATGAGAAATAGACACCGGTGGTATGAACAGTTACTTATGGACCGGATTCACTCTACACAATGTCCGTTCCTAATGTTCTCTAACCAACTGCACAAGTTCTTTTCTAGTGTTTACACAGTTAGTAAAGTTAAGTGTTAGTCGACAGATCATCCTCGTTGCACATCGAACCATTCAGTCCGCAAGTGCTAATTACTAATGTTAATTGTTACTGTACTAACACTAGTTACTCTTAACCGGTTCTCGGTTCGTTACCACTGTTTAATGCTGTATGGTGCAACTGTAATCTTCACTATGTTGGGTGAATCAACCTCCCTCTAGCTTTTAATCACGTCTGTAAGCAATCTTTATTGATTGCCGAACTGGTGTTCTTCCGACTGGGATTTTCTTCCTTCCCAAAACTTTATTGAGCTTCCTTGGATCTGGTAGGGAACCTTAAATGGCACCACTGCAGTCCTATCAATCATATCTACATCTGCCATTATAGGCACGTGTAAAATTAAGTCACTAATTAACACACGGTAGATATTATTTCCACTAGGCGCTGCCGTGCCCTGGCACTCTGACTAAAGCATAATTTCAAGTCCTCCCTAGCTGGTCCCAACTAGAGTTTATATGTACTACCAAAGTTGTCCACGTGACTTTATCCTCTTCTCCCCCACACAGGTGTTATTTGGACATATCAACCATTTGCAAGGATCTATTTTTCCGGGCTTACATCCTGTCAAAGTTGTCAGTAATTGTTAAGATTCTCAAAACAAGCCAGCGAATTTTATGACGACTTCCAACAAACAGTTGCAAATAACCCCGTCAAACTCTTCATGTTCCGGAAACCAAGAATTGACATATGTACTGTTTTCTCCCTACTAAGTACTTCCGTTTTACATCTGCCATTGTGATCTCACGGCTTCCATCTGCATTCAAATGTTGACAAACTTGTCAATCTTCTGTTCCGTGGTGACAATATATGTGATTCTAACTGGTAATGAACTGCCAACTCGGTGTATCCCTTCCTTCTCACTCAACACCAAATGTGTAGATGGGCTGACCCCACTGCTTCCATTTACATTCAAATGTAGACAAACTAATCAAGGCGATGCCAGGACCTGTCACCATCAACACCGACCGTTCCAAATCCGTTATAGATGTACACGTGCAGCTACAAATATTGTCCTGAGATTTTGACATCCGCGGTGTTTTTCCAGTTAGTAAAATAATGGTGCTGAAAATACACGCCAAGCAAACGTCGGGAATATTTATCTGTTTAACTCATGGCAATCTCGCGACAGGCAGACGGTAATATAAGGAGTAGACACTGGATGAAAGATAACATAAGTAGTAGATATAGGGCAGACGGTAATATAAGGAGTAGATATAGGGCAGACGGTAATATAAGGAGTAGACACTGGATAAAAAATAATAAAAAGCAGCAGACATTGGGCAGACGGTAATATAAGAAGGACATAATGTAACATAAGCAGTAAATATTACACAGACGGTAATATATGCAGTAGATATTATACAGACTGTAACATAAGAAGTAGATATTGAACAGAAGATAACACAAATAGTAGACATTAGACATACAGTAACACAATCAATAGACATCGGTAGGAAGATAACATAAACAGTAGACATTGCACATAAAGTAACACGAGCAGGAGTCCTCATACCGCCAGTGAAGAGAAGAGACCACAGACATCGCACATGCGTTTTTTAGAATGCTACTTAATTTTCGATAAGACTGCTGTACATGATATAGTAGATGCGGTTGTTGCACACTGTGAACATCTAGGGTTAGAACTGAATAGTAAGAAGACACAGATTATGGTCGTCACTGGGAAGAAGGAAGTGTCACAGTGTGATATACGAGTAGATGGGCATATTCTTAAACAAGTGAATCGATACTGTTATCTCGGCACAGTCATAACATCTGATGGGAGATGCCTTGAAGAGATTAGAACAAGAATTGCCATTGCGAAGGTGGCCTTTTGCAAGATGAAAAACATACTGACCAATAAAAAGATAGCAATTGAAACGAGAAAACGAGTGTTGAGGTGCTACATAGAACCTATACTTTTGTATGGATATGAAGCATGGACAATAAGCAGTCAAGCTGAAAGACAGCTAATGGCTGTGGAAATGTGGTTTCTGAGGAAAATGCAAAGAATACCATGGGCGGACAGAAAAACCAATGAACAAGTCCTTCAAGAAACAAATGAAGATCGTAAACTGATTAGAGTCATTAGACGTAGAAAGTCAACATTTTTTGGGCATGTTATGAGAAGTAATTACTTGGAGAACTTGGTGACAACTGGCGAGATCGAAGGGAAGAGACCAAGGGGAAGACCGAGAAGTAAATACCTGGATGGATTGGCCACATGGCATGGTCGAGACAGGAACACGGAGCTGATCCATGACTCTGGTGATCGAGTGAGATGGCAGAACATGACCGCCCACGCTTACCGGCATGGCACATGATGGATTGATGGACTATATTTTCGATAAGTGTTCCGGCCACATCCAACATATAGACGATATTCTAGTACTTAAAACCAGCTGTTTATGTTTCACTTCATCCGCCTAGCCATTCAGCATTAGCGTCCCTTCCAGGGCTGTGTGATCCTAGAAGATGGGTTGCGTGATGTGTGGGTCAGTGTTGATCTTTCTGTGAATCGGGATAGGCATGAGGCAGTGTTTTCTGATACACAGAGGATGGTGCCACTTAAGCGGCCGTTGTCAATTTAGATACAGGAAATGACAATTGCGAATTAATGAACGGATGAGACGCGGGGCACCCGGTCGAGTAAATTACACTGGAATGTTTGCCAGAATAGAACAGGCATTACAGGCAGATGACTTCAGTCAGCTCCAGCCACGGTAAATAGGTTGCATGTGAATAGGCCGGGATAACTGTCTGTTGCAATGATTTATAGTTGCGATCACATAGCGCCGGTCCAAAGGGATCGTTTCCGATGACATATAAACATTTGCTTTTCCTGGTAACGTTGTTTGTTTATCCCCGTTGAGGGGGGGGGGGGGACGTTTTATCGCTGTCTAAATACCTATGTCTACCCGAATGCTGTGGCCTCTATATATTAGGAAGATTTAGGGTGTTAGGAGACAGACAAAAGCAAAAGGGAGTAAATGCTGGATGGGTTGGTAGAATTTCGCAGAAGAGTATTAGCGATTGAAATTATCAGAAGCACAGTGAATTAATGGTTGTTGGGGTGCGTGATAGTCCACGCTGCTAAGATCGCACATGATGACAGTGATAATGCTTATAACAATGATATTGATGGTAAATGAGGTCATTGTTCTACAACATAATAAAAGCTATTACATGCAGCAACTCAAGGATAAAATTTCATTCACTAACAGTGGACATATGTACAGCACTCCCAGTATTAGCAGCTGTGTATGGATCAGGAACATTGGCTACGTATCCTGATTTGACTCCTCTGTATGGCTGTGATAGCAATATAGATAGAGAAATTATTGGACCGGTTAAAGATATCTGAAAACTGAGAAGCCAGAGAAATTATTGGACCAGTTGAAGACTTGAAAAACTGAGAAGAGAATTTATTGGATCAGTTAAAGATGTGGAAACAGGAGAGCAAGAGGAATGTTGGACCAGCTAATAACTTCTGAACCCAGTTAGCCAGAGAATTGATTGAACATGTTAAAGCTTGAAAAACAGAGTAGTCAGAAAAAGAAAAAAAAATTATTGGACCAGTTAAAGACATGAAAATAGAGTATCCAGAAAAAAAAATTATTGGAGTAGTTAAAGACAAGAAACACAGAGTATCCAGAAAAAAAAAGATATAAAATAAATATTCTTAAGAAATATAATATGTTATGTTATATGCAAGTAGCTTGTAATTTCCTTGTACCAATTTTAAGAGGCTGCGTGAGGGATGTAGTCAAGATAAAATTACATGCGTGTAGTGGGGTTTAAGCCCGGGACAGTCGTGTCGGCAGGTGAAGGGACTAATCAATATATACTGCCGCATTCCCATTTGGTAAATTATTATGCCTACTGCAAATAGAAAACCTCAGCTAGCTCTAAAGAAATTCACCTCCCACACACACACACAAATAGCTGGGGAGTGCCGTAGCGCTGTCTTCTGCAACCACTAGTATTTAAGCACAAAGGCCATTTTTGTTTGTTTGTTACAGGCTTATTTCAAAGATGAAATAAGCGGTTCCACACAATACATACAACGTGAACCTAATGACCTATTTCTGTTTGGTGCCTGTGGTTTCCTCGCTTTGAGCTCAAGTGTAGTCATTACATGTCTTTTAGTAGCACTGGACTGATTTTTACGTGTAGATTAGCTTTCCATCAGGCGAACACACTCCGACTTCAGAGGTACTTGTAATGCACGTCCCCCAAGTCAAGGACGAGAAGTCAACATTTGAGTCCATCTGACCGGTACTATGGAGATTGAACCCGCTACCTCGGCATCAGCACACCGGATGTTTAAGAACGAGCGCATTACCATCACACTGCTACGGAAAACTGAGCTTTATCATTTATGTTTTTAAACACTGCACACGTTCAAGAGTTGGAAATTGATTCACGGCTTTTTCCAGTAGTGTACAAAAGTACTGACACACATACAAGAAAACAGAATAAAAAACAAGGCATTATTAGAACAGTAGAAAGGAAAGCCGTGGTGAACTCCCGACAACTGTCAAAACCACGGCCTAGTTGGGGCTGCAAATGTCAGGGAAAGGTCATCCCAGGAGGTTGAGGGATACTCCTGACTGATGGGACTGGCAGGTCAGGGGCCTGGAGAGAGATGTCGGGTGTAAAAAATTCAGGGATGGATGCAAGCACGGCCAGCGCAACAAGCGAGGACAAATGCTGGCTGTAGTGGGACTTGACACATCGTCGTATTACGGAATTTTGAATAAAGGAATGACACATTTGGTAATCGATATAGTGCGCATGGGAGGGAGGAAGGAGGATATATAGAGAGAATAAGAGGGGAAGTGATAGGGAGAATTAGGGAGATAGACAGAAAGAAAGATAATGGAGAGAATGTAAGATAGAACGAACGAACGAACGAACTTTACTTTCAAAGGGTAACAAATTGGGCACGCAAGCCCGTCTTACATTCGGTCCTTCCAATCGCTCATCTTTCGTTCATCAATAATGCATAATACATTCATATATATATATATATATATATATATATATATATATATATATATATATATATATATATATAGAGAGAGAGAGAGAGAGAGAGAGAGAGAGAGTGAAAAATTGCGAGGTAATTATAGAGAGATATGGAAAAGAATGAGAGGTAGATTGAGATAGTGAAAGAATGACAGAATGAGAGAGGTAGAGAGAGATAAAGAGAGAGAGAGAAGAGAGGGGGGGGGGGGACAAACTAACAAACTTTTATTTTCAAAGCTAAAAATTGAGCAGGAAAACCTGTACATCTTTCATACATCAGCTATACGTTATATATTATGCATGTCACATTCACACAGAAAAACACATGGTGATATAAATGATGTACGTATAGAAAAAATAATAATATTATGAGACATTCATACATACGTTCGCCTGCATGTATGTACATACACAAAAGAGAGAAAATATGAAACAGAGATAGCGAGAGAGATGGTGAGATAATTTAAAAGAGATAAAGGGAGAATGAGGAGGATGAGAGACAAAGATAGAGAAAGAGCAATAGAGAGAGGATGGACTGATAACCAATGTTCAAGGAATCTTCGTCACTAGAAAACGATGTGTCCCCCCCCCCCCCCTTTTTTTTCCAATGTAGATAGATAGATAGACAGCGAACAGACTAATCCGTGAATGGATGGCTGGTTGGTTGGAGGGAAATAGAGAAGTACAGGAATGAGTGGATGAGTTGGTGATGGAGGAAAACATGGCTGTGTGTAGATTTATTGGATAAATGGATGAAGATAATAACAGTGGGTGTTTCTTAAGATGCATTTATTTTACGGGTAGGCAAATGGCTCCGTGGCAAAGAAGTTAAGGACGCAGTTCATACTCCCACACACCCACTTTCGAAACACAACTGTGTTGTATTTTTTATGAAATGGTAAGGGTACCGGTCTTTCAGAAAGCAGTGGCAAACTACTGAATGTAAACTTGCCTAGAAATAGAAATCACAAACAGTAAAAAAAAATGCTGGGTTAATTGCTACATCCTGCAAAGCACATGCAACTAACTTTAGGCAAATGGGTTTGGTACTGAGCACACCTTAGTTGGTCGACTCCTTGGTTGTGAAACCTCTGGAAGACTGAATGTTAACCATCCATCCATCATCTGCCATGCCGATTAGCGTGGGCGGTAATTTTCTGCCATCTCACTCGATCTCTAGAGTCGTTGATCAGTTCAGTGTTCCTGTCTCGACCATGCCACGTGGCCTAGCCATCCAGGTATTTACTTCTCGGTCTTCCCCTTGGTCTCTTCCCTTCGATCTTGCCAGTTGTCACAAAGTTCTCCAAGTCATTTCTTCTCATAACATGCCCAAAAACATTTTGACTGTCTGTGTCTAATGACTCTAATCAGTTTACGATTTTCATTTGTTTCTTGAAACACTTGTTTATTGGTTTTTCTGTCTGTCCATGGTATTCTTTGCATTTTCCTCAGAAACCACATTTCCACAGCCATCAGATGTTTTTCAGCTTGACTGCTCATTGTCCACGCTTCACATCCATACAAAAGTACAGGTTCTATGTAGCACTTCAACACTCTTTTTCTCGTTTCAAGTTGATATCTTGTTATTGGTCAGTATGTTTTTCATCTTGCAAAAGGCTACCTTTGCAATGGCTAATTCTTGTTCTAATCTCTTCAAGGCATCTCCCATCAGATGTTATGACTGTTCCGAGATAACTGTACCGATTCATTTGTTTAAGAATATGCCCATTTACTCTATATCACTTTGTGGTATTTCCTTCTTCCCAGTGACGACCATAATCTGTGTCTTCTTACTATTCAATTCTAACCCTAGTTGTTCACTGTGTGCAACAACCGCATCTACTAAATGTTGCAGGTCCTGTTCATTGTCTGCAATCAATACTGTATCATCTGCATATCTAATGTTATTGATGTATCGTCCCCCAATGTTGATTCCTTCCATATCTTCTATATTTCTGAAAATAATTTCATTGCACAGGGAAAAAAAAGATCTGGAGACATTACACAATCCTGTCTCACACCTCTTTTAATAGGCTGATATTTACTTACATCATTATCAATTCTGATGGCAGCTTGTTGTTTCCAATATATGATTTTTACAAGTCTAAGGTCTTTTCCATCAATTTGTAGATCTTCAAGCATCCTTTTCATGTCGACATGTCTCACTTTATCCAAAGCCTTTGTGTAGTCAATAAAGGAAAGATGTAGATCTTTGTTTACTTCTTTAGAACGTTCAATTACTGTTCTCAGTATATACACAGCATTTACTGTACTCTTGCCTTCTACAAACCATGAGCCCTAAACAGGACTTGCATCTATCAGCATAGGTGTGGTCTGGCGACTTTTCTCCCCACAGTCTATCAAAAGACCATCTCCACGGGCATCGTGTTGCAGAGGTTTGGCCCCTCTTCAAGCTCACCAACCAGCGGAATGTGCAAAACGGGTACTGGAGCTTCCCATCTGCGGAGAGGCTTATTAAGATGTAACCAGTTCATGACGTAGCACAGCATCAAGGAACCGGCCGGGATGAGGCCTATATTGGTTATGCCTCCTTCACAGATTCTAGGTGTTGGTAGTTAACTGATCAAGTCCCATGGGATGATAAATCATCTTAAGTGAATTTTCATATCTGCCATGGGCTTATATAATCGATGAATCATTGTCAGTTCATTAAATTACGTGTCTGCTACCATATTAGCAACACTTAATTAATAACTGTGTTTTAACCCCCACCTCCATTTTCCACCATCCATTTTTGTTTGTTCCAAAACTACTTTTAATTTTCACAGAATCTGTGGCAGACTCCAAGCCATTGTTCAGAAGGAACAAACATATAAAGATTACATACACAGAAGCTTACATCTTTCTTTGTTTCTTGCAGTGAAACCATGCGGCTGGACACTGGATTGATTATTGAAGTATGGAACAAGGGAATGTTGTGGGACAAACTCCTGGGTTTGCACTGGCTTCCACTGAGAAAGATTCAGCACTCGAACGAGGTGAGTCTGATGCGCTTTTTTATGTTCATTGGCTTTGATCATTGGATAGTACATAGGTGAGGTGTTGCATGCTGGTGATGTGTGAGAGGGTGACTGGTGTGGCGGGAGGTTCTGAATCAGTCAAGGATATAGAGATATTTACATTGTAAAATAGAGTAACTTTTGCAATATTTCGTGGTTAGATTATACTTACTATTTGGGAGCTGCAGTAGTGTAGTGGTTAGATGTTTGTCTGTCCATCTGGTTATCATGGGTTTGAACTTGACCTGTTTAGCCAGTTCAACTCAGCCTAAAATGGACACCATTTAATTTCTTGTAACGTGAAAGCAACCAGCGTGATGTTGACCATATCACCTGTCAAGTGTGGATTTGTCTATACAAATATGGGTCTAGCATCAAATGGTCAAAACACCTTAAGGTGTTAAATGGGTCCTTCAATTAGTTACTGCTTATTGTGGCCATCATCATCATCATCATGTGCCATGCTGATAGGCGTGGGCTGTCATGGTTCAACATGCTACACAATCACCCGAGTCATGGATCAGATCTGTGTTTTTGGCCCAGTTATGCCACGTGACAAAGCCATCCAGGTGTTTCTCTTTGTCTGCCTGTTGTGTAAGTGTGCTGTGGCTTAGGGACAGTGAAACATTTCACAATTCTCTATCATACCAAGCTGAAGATTCTAAATCAGCTGCACATTATTTGGAAGTAGACCACTTTGCATTAATTGTGATGGTATGAAGTTTTCGGTCATTCATAAAGCAATGGCAAACTACTGAACATTAACATTTGTTTAGTAAATCACAAACAGCCAAACAATGCTGGGGTTGATTGTGACGTACTGTAAAGGACATGCAAGTAATTTCCCTTTCCACTCTTCCCATCAATTTCGCCAGTTGCCACAAAGTTTTCATATTTATTTCTCCTCGTAGAATGCCCCAGAAATCGTGACATTCTACATCTAATTTCTCAAATCAATTTACTGTTTTTAATTTGTTTCTTGGATTGTCTCATTCATTTTTCTGTTCATCTCACTATTTTTTGCAGTTTCCTCAGAAACCACATTATTGTGTTAAGTGTATTTTTGTAAGTCTCTTGGCATTAGATGTGTTCTTTGTCAAGGAGTGTGCAGCATCCATCCAGGCTGAAGGGGAAAGGGATAAAGTTCTTCAAGATAAATGTGTATTAACGGAGCTTCCCAATGATACAGGGGTTCTCCTATTAGCCAGAGTTCATTGTTGCAGCCTTGATTACTTATCTATGCTGCTGTCTATAGGCTCTCACATACACTTGGTGCCTCTGCACGTCTGAACATTAACAAAGTAACTTACAATAACACCAAACTTTCCAAGTAATAAAAGGATACGGACATAGTTAATTGAATATATTCATTCATAAGTTATGATAATAATCAGTTACTCATATCTCAAATTCACCAATGTCAAAACTACTTAAATATATTGACATCTTGCCATGTTGACAGACGATGGTTCGTAACATTGTGTTTCATAAAAGGTATAATAGCTATAACCTGTGGTTGGGACCAGGGATGGAGTTATACCTCTCCATAGCACAAAGCCTGGGCTGAGTGGTAGAAACCATGTGTTGCCTACCCACCATGATCCCTCTCTCAGCCTGCCTAGTTTTCTCCAGAGGAAAGGTAACACCATACATGTGGAACAAGACAAGCTGCAGAAGCTGCCAGATCAACAAAGCAGTGCTCTAACTGTCCACCTGTCAAAGCTTAAATCCTAGACCAAGTTGCCGACCAAGGTTTAGGGCTGGCTACATAAACATATCAACAAACAAAATGGGCGGCAGTGCAACCCTTGTCAAGCTCACCATATGATATTAGGCGGGGATGAAGTGATCCATCTTCCTTGACAGGTATATCTGCCCAAAATGCTCCCATGATCTGGCCTGGACGCTGACAAGCTGAGTTCTCAGATTAAAAATATGGTGTGGTGCAAATATTTTTATCAGTATAATATGCTTTAGTGCAAATTACTTTGAGCAAAATAAAAAGTAAAGTGTAGTTCAAAATTTGTATAAATAAAAATATAATGTGCTGCAACTATCTTTTTCTTTTAAAAAAAGGGCAAATTGCCCAGTATGTTTCTTTCATAAAAGTATATTACAATGAAATTATTTGAATGTCACTAAAAATGCGGTCTTGTGCAAGTATATTTTTGTCAGCAGTAGCCATGTACGTGCAAGTAAATTCATCAGTACAAACATAGAATGAAGGTGTGATAAAAGCATACTTGCATTCTGAAAGTGTGGGCCAACAGAGTAAGTTTAAGAACCACCATTGTAGACAGTGGGCAGCATCATTTGTCATAGGAAACGGGACAATTATCCCACCACCCATGGGCCTACTGGCAGAAATGTCAACCAGCAGGCAGTCATAATTATCAATGATGAGTATAGCTTTGTTCTCTCATGTTTCATCAAATGTGTGTTCATGATCAGTTCTGTTTCTCATATTTTGCTTGAAGCTTTCAAGATGCGCATGTGTTTTTCAAAGGGTTTTTATTTTCTTAAATGTATTTGTATATGTTGTCTGTCACATAACGAGTCACTCCATTTTTCTGATTGTCTTTATATGGTACTCTTAGTTGCTTTTATATGTTACCTTCGGGAGTCTCTGTGGTGAAGTGGTCAAGCCGTTTGACTCGTGCTCCAAAGGTTGTAGGTTCCATTCCGGGCCGAGTCCTTCGGTTTACGAGTTAAATGTTTCGGAGACTCTTGTGGTTTGTCGCTAAAAGCTACGGAGTTCGTGCTTTGTGCTGCCGAAAGAGACCGAGCCATATGGGATAAAACCCGGCGCAATGAACTTTTTTATATGTTACCTTCGTGGGACTATTAAATTAGTGTAAACTTCTTATCAGTATTGTTACCTCTATTCTGGTTATCTTATTTGTTAACGGATCCCCAGGGACACAGTGGTTAGTGTGCATGTCTGCCAAGACAGGGGTCCTGGTTCAATCACTAGAAGTGGCAGAATGGGTTTGTTTTAAAATGAATACAGCTCTTGCCTACACCGGTCAGTTGCACTTCAACATTGGCTCCTCGTTCAGAAAGCAATGGCAAACTACTGAATGTAAAATTGTCTAGAAAATCAACCTGGGGTTTGGGTTTATTGTGACATCCTGTAAAGGACATGTAACATATTAATTTGGGTTTATTGTGACATTCTGCAAAGGACATGTAACATATTAATTTGGGTTGATTGGGACGTTCTGCAAAGGATATGCAACATATAAATTTGGGTTGATTGCGACATCCTGCGAAGGACATGTAACGTATTAATTTGGGTTTATTGCGACATTCTGCAAAGGACATGTAACATTTTAATTTGGGTTGATTGGGACGTTCTGCAAAGGATATGCAACATATAAATTTGGGTTGATTGCGACATCCTGCGAAGGACATGTAACGTATTAATTTGGGTTTATTGCGACATCCTGCAAAGGACAGGCAACATAATAGTACAGCTGTAGACTCTCTCCAGCCTCATACAATGAGTACCAGACAACCGTTATAATTGTCTGGGAATTATCTGCTAAAGAAAGATGATGAGAAAGGGAACCAGCCACCTCAGTCATGATGCCAGGACTTAGAATAGATGACAACCTTACCACTTCATATCCTGATGATTGTGTTTGCCATTTGGCGATCTTTATTGAAATCTGGTAGGAGGTGCTGATTACTGAATTTAAAAATGAACATCACTGAACTCAGGACATTCCCCACATGCTCGCTCTGCTTCTTCAAAAGCCACTAAAGAATTCCTTTGCTAGTTATTCCAGTGACAATCTGATTAAAGGTTTGCCTCGCATTTCCTCAATGCTTTGAGTATCAATAAGACTGTCATCTCACTCCCTTCTGAGCTAGTCGTTTCAGATATGGATAATCTGTCTGTTCAGTTGCACATCCAGAACCAGAGATCCCTTACCACATCATCTTTAGTATAAAGTAACTTCTCTAGAAACAGCAAATATTATGCTGCAAATTATTGAACATTTTTTACTTCATTATCATCATGAAGATGACTAAATGTTCAATCATATTGCGACAGAGGATGTAACATTTGTCTAATATCACATCTGAATCAAGTTAGAACAACAGTGCTAGCAGTGGAAACACAAAAACTGAAAAATTTGCGTGGGGGATGCGTGGTCTCGAGGTATGGTGTCCGCCTCGAGTGCTGGAGGTCCCGGGTTCAAGCCCCTGTGAGGACCGGGTTTTTTTTCACGTGGACTTCTAGTAATAAAATTTCTCCTGGTCTCTGGGTAGTGAGATCGGACGCCCGTGTGTATTGTTGCACATGTAAAAAATCCCTTCTTCTTCTTCAGCATTCCGAGCCATTGAGGTTCTTTGCTGCAAATACAATCTGTCTCCATTCGTCTCTCTGGTGGACCTTCTCTTGCCAGTCGTTGATTCCAAGTGCTTGTAGGTCTGTATGTATATTATCTCTCCACCGCCTTCTTGGTCTACCTCGGGGTCTACGGTCATTTATTTCCTGAGTGTAAGCGAGTTTTGTTTCCCTATTATCTTCCATTCTTTCTATATGCCCCAGCCATTGTAGTCTATTAGCCTTCATGATACCAGTGATTAGCGGGGACTTAAACAAATCATAAATGTCTTTGTTACTTCTTCTTTTCCACTCTCCACTTTGTGTATCCCTAATGGGTCCAAAGATGCGTCTTAAAATTTTGTTCTCAAAGGTTTGTAACAAGGCTTCGTCTCCTTTCGTTGTACTCCAGGTTTCAGAGCCATACAGCACAACTGGTCTGATCAGTGTTTTGTATATTGTGATTTTGGTGTTACGAGATAGCGCCTTTGATTTTAGTAGATGTTGTAGTGCATAGTATATCTTATTTCCAGAGTTGATTCTAGTTTGTATTTCTTCCCTTATGATGTTGGAGCAGTTGAAGATTGTACCCAGGTATTTGTATGTTTCCGTTCTTTTAATGGTCATATTATCTATTTGTATGTGGCCAGAGTTTTTAGCCATTCCGTCTCTTGAAATTACCATATATTCTGTCTTATCTTGGTTGATAACCAGCCCCATCTGTTGGGCTTTTTCCTTTAAGTGAGTCAATATTTCTAATGTCTTTTGTTCACTTTGCCCTATAATATCTATATCATCTGCATAACCAAGCAGCTTGGTTGTTCCTCCAATATCACATTCCTCCTTTACCTTCCTTACAACTTTCTCTAGAGCCAGATTGAAGAGTAGAGGCGATAGTGCATCACCCTGTTTCAAGCCAGATGTTATTTGGAAGGGGTCTGATTTCCTGCCTTTATATGTTACTATATTATAAGTATCTTCCATGCATAGTTTGGTCATGTTAATTAACTTCCTTGGTATTCCAAATTCCTGCATAACATTCCATAGACTATTCCTATGGACACTATCATAAGCCTTTTTAAAATCCACAAAAATGTTATGGAGATCTCTTTTATATTCCCAATGTTTCTCGGCTATTTGTCGTAAGATAAATATCTGATCTATTGTTGATCTGTTTTGTCTAAAACCCGCCTGGTAGTCACCTAATATGTCTTCTGAATATGGTTTTAGTCTATTTAGTAATACTGCGGATAGTATCTTATAGCTTGTGGACAGTAGTGATATTCCTCTATAATTTCCACATTGGAACTTGTCTCCTTTCTTAAAGATAGGTATCAATAATGACTCTTTCCAGTCATGGGGTAATTCTTCTGTCCTCCAGATTTTTATTATTAGTTCGTATAGCTTTAGATGTAATGCATGGCCACCTGCCTTTATAAATTCAGCAGCAATTCCATCAGTCCCAGTTGCCTTATTGTTTTTAAGTCGTGTGATTACATATAGGATTTCTTCAAATGTAGGTTCTTCAATTTGTGGTTCGCATGTTAGAACCTCTTCCTGTGGGAAAATGTTACTTGGAGCTTCACAATTTAGTAATTCAATAAAATATTCTTTCCATGTGTTGCACATTTCTTCATTGGTATTTATCATATTCCCATTTTTGTCTTTTAAACCATATGTGTTTTGTTGGTGCCCTCGTTTCATTGACTTCAGTACTTTAAAAAACTTTCTGGATTCATTTTTCTGGTGATTAGTTTCCATATCTTTGATTATATTACTCATATATTCTCGCTTCTGCTGTCTGACTATTTTTGTAGCCTCTTTACATTCATTTCTATAATGCTCTTCCTTTTGGATGTTATTGATGTCATTTAACCATACATGTCTGGCATTCTTCTTCTTAGTGACTGCTTCTTCACATTTTTGATTGAACCATCTGTTCTTTCTATGCGTGGTTGACACACCGAGACATTCTTCTGCGGTAGATTGAAGTGTATTCTTGATGTTCAACCAAGTTTGGTCAACGCTTTCCTCCAAAGGGTTTTGAAAAGTTTCAAGTTTACATTTTATTTCATCTGTAAATTTCTCTTTGACTGTAATGTCTTGTAGTTTTTCTCTGTTATATGTTGGTTGTAATCTTTGTAATTTAGTATAGAAAGCTCTCTTAAGTTTTATTTTAAATTTTGCTCCAACGAGGAAATGGTCACTGTGGCACTCAGCTCCTCTATAACTTCTGACTTGCTGTATGTTTGATGCATTTCTGTTGTTAATTAAAATGTGATCTATTTGATTATAGGTTCTCTTGTCACATGATTTCCAAGTTTGTTTGTGTATATCCTTTCTTTGTAGTCTGGTACTGCTAATCTGCAGTCCTTTGGCTTCTGCCAGGTTGATGACTCTCCATCCATTATCATTTGAAGTTGTATGTAGGCTTTCCATACCGGCCACTTTTTTATTAGTTTGCTCTCTACCTATTTTTGCATTGAAGTCTCCCAGCACAATCAGGATGTCCTGTTTGGGGGTTTCTTCTATGACATCTTCCAGATCATTATAAAAGTCTTCTTTAATATCATCTTCTTTCTCTTCAGTAGGTGCATGTACATTAATCATCGTTATATTTTTCCATTTACCTTTTATTCGTAATTTACTAATCCTATCATTAAAAGCTTTAAAGTTTAAAATGTTCCCCCATAACTCTTTTTTGATGACAAATCCTGTTCCTAATTCATGTTTATTTTGGGTGTTTCCTCCATATATTATAATCATTCCATTTTGCTCTAAAGTACCCTCTCCTGGCCACCTTATTTCTTGAATTGCTGTGATATCCATTTGATATTCAACCAGCTCCCGGGTTAGTTCTTCGGCCGCTCCAGCTCGATATAGTGTCCGTACATTCCATGTTCCAAATCTCAAAAGTCCTTTAACGTTCCAAGGTCGTTGTCCAGATAAGTCAGTCCGATATCGAGGCTCATGTATTTGTTTCGTAACAAAGAAAGGTTTTTACAAAGGTGGGGATGTTAACCCCACGCTTCAACCCCCAACCTGGAGGACCAGGGTGTTTCTCTTTGTCTGTTCTCTACCCTTTGACCTGTCCGGCTTGGGAGGCCCTGCTGGTAGCTACGCTACCGCCGGCATAGCTCTCAGGGTCATTGAGAAACTCAAGCTCCCCCACCACGACAAGGTGGAAACACCATCGGGGGAGAAAAAAAAAAAAAAAAAAAAAAAATCCCTTGGCAGTTGGAAATTAAAAAAAAAGTAGCCTAACGGCGCTGCCCGGGCAAAATTTCGAGTTAAAAATCGACCCAAAGTATTTCAGGATCCTTGCCGGTGCTGTGAAGTTCGTGCACTGAGCTGAGTTTCTCCAGACTCAGATTTGAGTTAGGAGGAGAACAGAGCACTTATGGGTTACACCCATGTGCCATGATGTTGATCCATCGACTAAACTAAACTAAACTAAACTAAACTGAAAAATTCCAAGAGACAACAAGAAAAGTCATGGGTGTCAGGCACTGGGAACAGGCAATAGACATTCCTGGTGGAATTAATGATCCAGGCAACAACAATAAACCCTGTTGTTTATTGTGAAGTGCTGAAGATGTTTCTGGGTGCAGTTCAAATCATTAGACATGGAATGCAGAATGCTTACATTCTTTGGCATTATTTTGCTTCATGATACATTCCCTGATACTGTGCTATTCTGCCTGAAGAAATAGAACCTCATTTTTGTGGTAACAAAATGTTACACTCCCTTCTACCTCTTTGTGGATTCAAGTTTTTTAATTGACACGAGCTCCCAGTTCAACCTAACCTAAAATGGGTCTCAGGAAATGTCTTGGGAAGTAAAGGCAGCCAGTTTGATACTGACCACATCACCCAAGAAGTGCTGATTGATCTATAAAAATGTGGGTGTAATACAGGGTGTATTTTTAATGATTGTGCAATGTTTGAAAATATTGCTGGTCCAAGTTTTGTATTTACCTATTATGTTGCATGAACTTTACAGAGAGTGAATACAAAACTTGGACCGGCAATATCTTCAAACACTGCACAGTCATTAAAAATACACCCTATATTATATGCCCAATGCACCTTAAGGCTTGAAAAACGATCCTTTATTTCTTTCTCTCCTATCTTGCCATCACCCGTTGTATATACCACTTTAGTGTGAAATGGTTTAACCTCTAATTATGAAATAAGTTGCCGGCCGCCCAGCATTTTTCAGGTTAATGATGGTCTAAAAGGTGTAGTGTAAAAGTGGCTGGCATTGTAGGAGGTAGTATTCTATATAGAGAGCATACCAAATTATATGCTCTATTACAATAAGTGGCTTAGTGTTAGTGGTAATGTGTTACATGCCAGGGGAAAAACTATGCTAAGGACAGTAGTGTTCCCTAGTCACGGAAAGATCAGCAGTCTCAAGTTGGCTTGTTAATTCAGAGGAGGCCGGTCTCCCTGGCTGAGGAGTTAGCAGCTTTCTCCGTAACCCCGAATACTCTCGTGGTTGACGTGAGCGCACAATAATTGGAAGTGGTTCGAGTCGCGCCAGTGACTTATGAGAGTATGGAGCCAGTCACTCAGAAAGTCAGTGAGTGCTGATGAGCGTAATCTAGCCTAGGAATCAACATACAGCTGAAAGATACTGATGTTGACCGCAATATCCTGAAACAGGATGGAAACAGGGGGAAAAAAAATTCTAAGGGATGGTCCTGATAGAATTAGAGACTGGTACACTGGTCATGTGATAGTAGACAATTAGATAAGTCTAAATTAGCACAGGCAGATCTAATATACTAAAACAACGGAATAAATTGTGGAGAATGAACGAACGAACGAACAAACTTTATTTTCAACGGGTTAAGAATTGGGCACGCAGGCCCGTCTAACATTCTGCCCTTCTATCACTCTCTTCCATACATTATTTCATTCACACATCATTCAAGGCTAACAGAGAACAGCAACAATATAAAACTTATGCATTATAAAGGCATGGGCAAAATGCGAACATCAAAACTACACGACACAGTAACATTAGATAATGGTCTGACACTTATTAGCCATGTGGAATATACTGGCCTACCAAAAGGGGACTGGCTGTTATACTAGGGTTTTGTTGTTATTATTATTATTATCACTATTATTATGGGGGAAGGTAATCCGTACTGAGATAGTGTTCGAGTAATTTGCGATTATATGAATAGAGATTGGTGATGTCTTTGATTTCTTGTGGAAGATTGTTCCACAGCTGAGCTGCAGAGTACGTTAAGCTTGTTTTGTATAAGTCAATCCTAGGCTTCGGAATGTGTAATATGTTTACTGTGTCTAGCATTATATTTAAACAATGGCCAAAGGTAATTTGAGGCATTCCGATGCAGGATTTTGTGAATTAGTTTAGCTTTATTGAAAAGCAGGCGTTTGCGGAGTGGTAGTAACTGAAGGCGTTTATACAGAGAGGGACAGATAGAACTACAAAAATTAGATTTTTATGAGCATGCATCTTTCCCATTGCAATATACGCCTGTGAGACCTGGACACTTACTAAACAAGCTGAACAGCGCATAAATGCCTTTAAATATAAATATTATAGACGAGTTCTAAGAATATCTTAGATAAAGAAAAGAACAAATGCATCCATACTTCAAGAGCTGAATATTGAAGAAGGTTGGCTACTAAAGACGATAAAACAAACAAATTTTAATATTTTGGTCACTTGAAATGTCACAAAAGTTTTGAGAACAATAATGGAAGAGTATATACCTGGGAAGAGAGGAAGAGGTAGGCCAAAGAGAAGATGGATACAGGATATGGCAGATGATCTCCAAATGGGTGTTTTGGACGCAAGACATCTTGCTTATGATCAAGAGGTTTTCTGGAAGTTTGTTATGGGAGGGAGGTTCTCCAAAGGACATGGTACTGAAGGAATGAATAAGATCTAAAACAGGGTAGTATAGATAATTTGACGCTCCCACCAACTGAAATAACTAGATGATCCAACCCAACCACCATTACCCCTTCTCCCAAAAGAAGAATTATAAGGAGTCTTCTTGTACATACTCAATCATACACCATGCTTACTATAAAGAACAAGTGTGGAGAGCTGACTTTGAGTGTAAAAGAAACATTGAATATAATCTAGAATTCAGATAAAATCTTGGAACAACATTTTAGAGGGTATGAAACTCAACATATAAATTATTCTGCTATTAATATCATAGGATATGTCAGCCAGCTGGGGCTAGCAATAGTGATAATAGTTCCCGAGTGCAAACTTTCACCTGTTTTACTGATTGACTTCTGATTTTCTGTTCTTCTGAAACATGTTCTAGCTGTTTGTGCACAGGCTGTATCCTCAGTGAAAAGCCTCATGGATATCTTCAAGTTACGTCAGGATTCTATTGAGGTGTTAGAAATAGGTATGTTTTGGAAAAGGAATTGGGGATAGAGATCTGGCTGTCTCTCTTTAGATTGTGATCAGCCTCGTCGTGTTCAGGTTTTGTTACTGAGGCTGCAGATTCATGTCACTGCACTCAGGGAAGGAAGTACATCTCTAACACTGACTAATCAAAGTGGTTTACTCAATTCTCCTATTGTTTACTAATGAAAGTGGTTGTGAAAATGGAAAAGATGATGGTAATAGTGGCGGCTGTTGGTGATGATGATCATTATGGTAGAGATGATGGTTATGAAAGCTGTTGGTGTTCCAGGTCTCCTTAAACAATTCATTGTGTGTCCTTTATTCCAATTGTGAGTCTTATTTGTCTAAAGCCAGGTGAACAAGAAGAGCTACAAAGAAGATATGATTTTTGCCATTGTTGTTTTTATTTCTGATGATAAGTAACTGAGAAAAACAAACAAATGAAACTGTAAGAGTTTTCGATTCATCAACCAGGAGAACAAAAGATGGTTATAAGCACTTCACATTTTAATATTCACCGTTTGTCTTGTCCTAGGAGGGAAATGGGAAGTGGTTAACTCTGGATACCGAGCTTGTGATCAACAACGGAGAGGTTGTTGGCACACATATTCCATCAGAACATCGAATTCTTATTGATGCACGCTTCGAGCTTCCCTATGGTGAGTGCTTACTTAGTAGCATCTTTAGGTTTTTCTTTTATTGTGTCCATATATTTCATTTGCTAATGAATGAAACAGCTTGGATTTTTCAGAAATATTTCTATTTTTTATTAATGCTTTTGTTTTCAATTTAAGTTATATTTTTAATTCCTTACTGTAGTTACCCGGCTCCATGGCGAAGGGAGTTACAGGCGCAGTTCGTAATTCCACATACCCGCGTTCAAAACACAGCTGTGGGCGATTTGGCAGTAAACCACCTTACAGTGTTTTTTTTTATGAAATGGTATGGGTGCCGGTCATTCAAAAAGCAATGGCAAACTACTGAACGTAAACTTGCACAGGAATCACGAACAGCCAAAAAAATGCTGGGGTTGACTGCTACGTTCTGTAAAGGATATGCAACAACTGTAGTTACAGTGTGTAATATGCTTCATACATTTATACTTTTTCTGGGGAAAGTCAGTAAGTTATCAAACTGTTATTAAAATAGTTAATGAGATAAAAAAAAAATTTAACACCACTTTTTATTGCATTAGCGTTTTTCTTTTATTTCTTAACGCAGTCTCCACCAACATTAATGCACATTGATCTCCCATCTCTATCAGTGCTTTCAAACCTGCGGTATAGAATGTGTGTTCTGCCGTCTCAGACACATTTGCACCTCACGTTCAACCTCTTCATCTTAGACGATTTTTCTGTTTTAGTTGTTATTTAGTTAGTTAGTTAGTCGAGGTTCCAACTTTACGGCAATGGGTCATCCCCATTATGCTCCATTCCTGTGCCAGTGAATATCACACAACATGTTCCCCACTGTCCATTGTGAAAAGTGTAAAAGACAGGAGTCTTGGCAAACCAACTGCCCGCACACGTACATGGCATATTGCCACTGCCAGAATGCCAACACAAAATTAATCCACGAAAATCACAGTTCATCGTCGATGGACTCGGCGGTCACCAGAAAGACCTCATAGACCCAGGTTTTCTCACATGGCTCGGTCTTTTACTACAGGATGACGTGCTGAAAATGGTGCATAAAGCATGAACTCCACAGCTTCAGTGCCGACTCCCGGGAGTCTCCTGAAAAATGCACTTGTGAACTGAGAAGGCAAATCAGTCTATTCAGCAACAGCCGGTAGCCATTGTTCCGAGCATGCAGGTCACTGTACAGGACAGATATAAAAGCATTCCCCATAAATTTCACAGCTCAGTGTCGCCCATGCACTCACTCAGTAGCAAGGCATCGGAACCATGTACTACCAGTCCAACAAACCTTAGCTGCAAGCATAAACACGCACATACCTTAACGGTTCAATGCCTAACCGCCATGTTGGCGACCGGAAGTTGTTACTTAACAGCCTGTTGTCACAAACAGTTATTGCTTTCACCCAGTCTGTGGGCCTGGAGGTTAAAGTTCAAGTCCACATTGAAGCATATTTTAAGCATTTAACTGAGTTCCCAGGTTGACCCAGCCTAAAATGTGTACCAGGAAACTCTTGGGAAGTAAAGGCAACCAGCATGATACTGATCACATCACCCACCAACTGCCAATGTTTTTTTTGTTTTTTTTTTTAAATTTATTTTTTTGTTTGTTTGCATATCCTTTACAGGACATCGCTGTCAACATCAGCATCTTTCAGCTGATTGTTGATTTCTTGGCAAGATTACGCTCAGTAGTTTGTCATTGCTTTCTGAGCGACTGGCTCACATACCTCGTAAGTTACCGACGCGGAGAGAACAACTGCCAATTAGTATATAAAAATATGGGGCCAGCACCATATGTCTATTGCACCTTAAGGCGTGCAAAAGGGTCCTTTATTTTACTTGTTTTCTATCCAAATAGTTATTGCTTTGAACCAGACTTTCCTAGCTGTTGCTATAAGTATTTCTGTTCTAGTTATTACTTTACAGCCTTCTGTCCAAAACAGTTATTGCATTGACCCAATATGCCTTAGTTGTTGCTATAAGTATTTCTGTTCTAGTTATTACTTTACAGCTTTCTGTTCCAAACAGTTATTGCTTTGACCCAATAGGCCCTAGCTGTTGCTATAAGTATCTCTGTTCTCCATTGGCACCTTGCCGTCTTGACAGATGATAGTTTGTGCTTTAAAAAGGCATAATAACCTTTACCTAGTAGCGAATGTGACTGATAAGGCCAATTTGCGCTGTAAATGTCCATTCACAGTGGGTGCGTATGAACATGTGGTAATTTCCACCATCATGCACCATCTTATGTTTCACACGCTCGGTGTGTGACTTATCTGCAATAATTTTCTCCTTTGTCTTTTTTCCATTTCTGATGTTTGCCCTCCATGCAACACGTTCAGCAGCGACTTGCTCCCAATGTGCACTATCAATGCCTGTATCAATCATGTCCCGCTTACACACATCTTTGTATCGTAGTAGAGGCCGACCCTGAGATCTCTTACCCATCTGCAATTCACCAAAACAGATGTCCTTCGGTATTCCACCATCATCCATCCTCCTAAGATGTCCTATCCATCTAAGTCTATGAAGACTGATCATGGAATAAACCGTCACACAACCTGATCTTTCCAATTTCTGTTCTAGTTATTACTTTACAGCCTTCTGTCCAAAACAATTATTGCTTTGACCCTGTCTTTCCTAGTTGTTATAAGTATTTATATGCTAGTTATTACTCTACAGCCTCCTGTTCCAAACAGTTATTGCTTTACTTCACTTCTGACCCACAGTATTTTAAAAACAACTGCCTGAGTTAATATGTATGAGCATGGAGTTCTTTGTGTACATACTGCATTGCAAATTTTTGTGTGTGAAGTACTTTGTAAGCACTTATGATCATTGAGATCTTGTATAATTTTGTCTGAACTCTTACTATCATGTGCATATGACATGATGTATGTTCATCAAAGATTTTGCTCCCCTGCATTTTGTCTCACCTCATAGTTCAACCACCATCTGTGGCTTAGGGGATAATGAGACATACAGTTTTACCATTTCCTGACATTCTGAGTTCAGGATTCAAAATCAGCTGTGGGCAGTTTGAAAGCTTGCCTAGTAAATTACAAATGGTCAATAAATGCTGGGGTTTATTGTAACGTCTTGTACAGGACATGCAATAAACTTTAACATAGAAGTTAATTTACTATTTTTTTGCTTGTAGAATTTGAGGTAACTCACACTATAATTTCCAGTATTAACTTTTCATGAGCATTAAGGTTGTTCCATGCTTGGTGCAGGATTTTCAATTTACCTCACTTTGAATTTGTATATCTAGTAAAAGTTTAAGGAGTTATTTTCAAGGTACTTTATTGTTCCTGTGTGTAGTTAATGTTAAAACCTGGGGAAAAAAGGTAACAAAAAGTTTTGGTAGAAGTTACATGAAACGAAAACAGGCTACGGTCATAAACTCTTGAATATATTGATCCTCCAGGTACTGGTCTCTTCTTCTTCAGTTTCCTGGTCTGGACCAGACATTGATGATCATGACTCTCAACTCTTGTCTGTCATCTGATGTTTTGATGAAGTTAATGTTGCTTACACTGTTTGTTTCCCAGCTGGCTAAACTGTCTCCAAACATCTTTCTCAGTGTTACTCTATCTCTTAGCTAGTTCTGTCCTAAATGATATGTTGCCAAGTACATAACACACAGTCTGAAAGTTATACATAACACAAAAGCCTCAAAATTGTAAAGGCCAGTGCAGATCCTTGTTGGCCAAGGTGGTCTAAGTTAGGCTAATTACCATGACAATTTTTTTTATTGCTAAAGGTGAAATTTGTTGTCCAAAATCCAGACGTTGATTACAAAGGGAAGCAAGCACATTGTTTATTCCTAAACAATCAATATTCAAAATTAGTATGCATATGACAGATGAACATATCCAACTGTGATATGGTGCTAGTACATAAAGATGAAGCTAGAACCTCTAAAACCTACTGAGGCAGTTTAATTAATGCATCTTGATTGTCATATCACAGTTGGATATGTTCATCTGTCATATGTATGTTAACTTTGAATCATGATGTTTTAGGGATAAATAACATGGTAGTTCCCCTTGAATTCCACCACATCACCTGGCTTTTTTCATCAACTTGCTCCTTAGTTTTTAGCAATTTTTACATAATTTTTTGCATATCCTTTTTACAGGACATTGCAGTCAACAATAGCATTTTCCAGCTGCCGTTGATGTCTTGGCAAGTTTTATGTTCAGTAGTTTGCCATTGCTTTCTGAATAACTGGCTCACATACCTTTCCGTAAGAAACCAGCACAACGTGATCTGCTGCCAAATCCCGTGCAGCTGAGTTTCGAATGTGGGTATACGGGATTATGAACAGCGTCCTTAACCTCTTTGCCAGGGAGATCGGCTTTACATATTTGCCTGGGTAAATAAGTACCCAACTCTTGGTACTCTAGCTTAAAGCTAATGGCATCTCAGAGATGTCCACTTATCTGGTGAATTCTCTAACTCCAGAGTTTTATTTTCCCTATAGTGTTGTTTCACGGTCTCTACAACGAGGAGATGCAGCTGGGATGTTTCCTTCACCATATTGAAATGTCCCATAACTTTAATTTGTCCTTATGCTTTTGATGATTGATCTATTCAGATCTGCAACTGTTAATACCTAAGGATTTGTTTCCTTCTCTGTCCACAATATTCTCAACATTCTTCTCAAAAGCCACATATTTGTGGTGTTGCAGCTAATTTTCCCAGTAGCTTAATTGCATATTGTTAAAATATCAGCCTTTTTTTTTCTGTTTAGTGTCATTTCTCGGTCTGCATTATTCTTTTTACCTGAGACTGTTGTTTGTTTATTTGTCAGTGTCTATGTTTTATTGTTCATGCATATCTGCCAGTAACTATTTCTTGCAACTACTTTATCACTTAATATGCTCCATATTGTTATCATATGGTATGTTGTCATGGGTTCCTTGGGACTGTACACACTTCTTGCAGACCTTCTCTTTGCTGTAGTTATTATGTATGTGTATTTATCTTATAAATATGTGGTGATGTATATCACTTTATGATGTCAAGCCCATGTTTAGTTATATAAATATGTTGAAAATGTTCATGATCAAGTAGTGAAGGGACGCAGAGGTGTTTCCAAGGCACCAGAGCCGGGTTATATACTGGCCAAGACCTATTGAGGCGTCCTCATCAGGCGTCCTGGGCAACAGGTCCCTTCGGGGTCCTGGCTAAAGTCAGTAGGATCGCCGATTCCTTCGAAGTCGGAGAGTGTCTGCCTGTACGACGAGGAACCACCAGTCTGCACACCAGTAAGCCAGACATGGGACAATGGATACTCACACAAACCTCAGGTCCTGTATGACATCACACTGATGTTGGACAACAGGATATCTTCATCCGACATACAGGACTTTGCGCTGGAGCTCACAGCCAGCGAACTCAAGCAAGCAAGCAAGTAGTGATGAATTGGATGTACACTTAGAACTAAACTAATCAAATATAGTAAATAGTTTTCTCAACTGGAACCCACAGTGAAAGAAAAATAAAGGAGAGAGGGCCATTAAAACATCAGAGCAGAAGCATAGAAGAAAGATATATCAACATTTGAATGATAGAAACAGTGTTTGTAACGGAAAAAGGTATTCCATAACAGAAATCAATGAAAGCTCTTGTTGCAGGTCTATACTCCACAGGGAACTTACTTACAGATGTGATGATGGTGGCATGTGTTATAAGCATGCATCACTTCACCACATTCTACTAACCACATGTTACGCACCACTAGAACACAATCTACTAAAATGATGCACCATGTCCCGACAATGTCCAATACTTTATATTGATCATCTTGCAGAAACCTGGCCACTAACATATTTTTTTCCCCCATTTACTTGTTATTTATTTACTAGACCTGCCAGAATCTGAAGCAGCAGAACTGCAGGATAAACTGTCTGTTATCAATTCCATGACGAACCAGGATGTAAGTAGAGTTAACTTTCATATTTTTTACTGTTACAAGGTTATAATTTTTAATTCACTTGATGGGAGGTCACAACAATTAGGTCTAAAAATTCTTGTTGAGAAGACAAAAATACTGAGAATACACTAAGCAAATGATCTCCCTTAGTGAAGCCTCACTTCAAAATGTGGAATCATGCACATATTTAGGTACCAGTGTACTCACAGCTGCCTCTTCTACCAGTCCTCATGATATTTTTTAGTACGCCTCTCCTCATTACATGACCAATTAACATAGTCTCTCTTTCTTTTGGCTGTATATAATGTTCTACTTTCATTAGCCTTTTTCAGGAACTTGTTAGTAACTCTGGCAGTTCAAGGTATTTGTAATATTCGGCTCAGAAACCACATCTCCATTGCTTCCTAGTATGTTCTTTCACACTCCAAGATTCACTGCCATATTACAGAATGGTTCTATATCATCATTATCATCATCATCCAGTGCCTTGCTGGCTGGCATGCGTGATCATGCTTCTCCACAAATTGCGATCTCCGATGCTGTGGATCAGTTTGTGTGTTGATTCCCTTCTGTGCCATGATACAAGACTCAAAAATCTTCAATGCTGTCTTCCTCTATCTCTCTTTCCTCAAATGTCTCCCGATGTCACATGTTCCAGTTTTTGTCTTCTCATAATTTGGCCAAATATTATGATAACTTCTTCTTTCTAATGTTTGTCATAAGTTGTCTATGTGACTTAGCTTCCCTCAAAATGTCCATATTCCTCATTTTGGCTTTATAATTAATTTTCAGCATTCTTCTATAAAACCACATATCCAAAGCTTCTAGGGATTTTTTCACAGGATTCAAAGCCGGATGTTAAAATTAGTTCTATGTAATATGCAAGAACTTTTTTTCTAACTTTCAAGGACAAGGACTTATTGCACAACATGTTTGTCATTTGATAGAATGTAATTTTTGCTTGTCCTATTCTGTTTTTTTATCTCTATGATGCATCTTCCATCTGATGTTACCCATGTGCCTAGATATCTGAATTTCTGCACTTGCCCCAAAATAACTTCATGTACTTTAATTGCACATTTAGGCACAATTTGTTTCTTTGATGTCACCATGACTTCTGTCTTTCTATTATTCAAGCTAAGGCCCATTCTTTCACTTTCTACAACCACTGTAGCTGTCATTTCTTGTAGTTCCTTTGGACTTGTTGTTATCAAGATGGTGTCATCAGCACAGGGTACGTTATTTATATTATGTCCACCAACCAGAATCCCTGACATATTTTCTATAGATCTCTTTACATGTTCACTGGACAATGAGAACAAATCAGGAGATATTACACAACCTTGTGTGGCGAACCACTTTATACATTGAAACGTTCCTACCAAGTTGCTGGTTCTTATGGCTGCTGTTTGCTGCCAATATATGTTCTTTTTTATTTGCAGGTCTTTGCCATCATTGTTCAGTTGCTTTAGTAATTGTATTATTTTCTCGTTTCACATTGTCAAATGCATTTGTGTAGCCTATGCAACATAAGTACAGATCTGTTTTTACTTCTATAGCTCTTTCTAATAGTGTCCTGAGAATATATATATATATAGCATTGTTTGTGCCCTTTCCTTCTACAAATTCACACTGCTCATCACTAATTTATGGTTTAATCTTGGTTCTTATTCTTTTTCATAATTATTCTCAGTAACACATAAGGTGCCATGGCAAAAGTAGCCTTTAGCAAGATGAAAAACATACTGACCAATAAAAAGATGTCAATTGAAACGAGAAAAAGAGTGTTGAGATGCTACATAGAACCTGTACTTTTATATGAATGTGAAACTTTGACAATGAGCAGTCAGGCTGAAAAACATCTGATGGCTGTAGAAATGTGGTTTCTGAGGAAAATGCAAAGAATACCATGGACAGCCAGAAAGACCAATGAACAAGTCCTTCAAGAAACAAAGGAAGATCGTAAACTGATCAGAGACATTAGACGTAGACAGTCACAATTTTTTGCGCATGTTATGAGAAGAAATGATTTGGAGAACTTGGTGACAACTGGTAAGATCGAGGGGAACAGACCAAGGGGAAGACCTAGAAACAAGTATCTGGATGGCTTGGCCTTGTGGCATGGTCGAGACAGAAACACGGAACTGATCCACGACTCTGTTGATCGAGTGAGATGGCAGAACATGACCGCCCACGCTTACCGGCATGGCACATGATGGATGGATGGAACAGATTTGTCATGTGACTCACAAGACTTGTGTGATGCTCTTCACAATCTAAAGTGCCTGGTTTCTTTGGCAGAGCTATAAAGATGGATTTTAATAAATCACTAGGAATGTACCCACTAGTCATTTAGGAATTTTGTTGTATATATCATTTCAGTACTCTCTGACATTTAATGATAATGTCTTAGTTCATAAGATACTTTTTGTCTTCTAAAATGCAACTCTTTCTTACTCCTAATCTCTATTATACAGCTTCTATTAGTTGTTATGATTGCCACTAGATATTTGAATCTATTTACTTGAGTAAACATGTTCCCTTCTGTTGTTATCAAATTTTGTTGCCTTTTTCTTGATATAACCATTGATTATGTTTTCTTTGTATTAACAAAAAGTCCTTATTTTGCACTCTATTTCTGCAATGTACAGCTTTTTCAGAGAATACATGTTCAACATGATGCTGGCCATCTTAGCCATAAGGTGCCATTTGGACACAAAACTATGGGCCTAGTTTCCTATCCCCAAGATGCCAGAATATCCAGGAAATAGAGTTGTGTACCCTTAGCACTTCACATTGCCATGTCTGCAGAGGAGATTAACTTTTATTTCAATATGCAGATGTTTTTCCATGATCACTCATTCCTTTTTCATGCTTTAGCTCTCACATCCAGAGCTTATGTCACTCGGCCTCCATTCAAGATATGGAATGTTGATCTTGCAGTGTAAAAATACCCCATCTGTTTACCTAATATCTTTGATGTCTGTCAACTGTCAGCTTTGCACAGTCGATGATGTCTTCATCAATCACATTCGACCAAAGCTCAAGCATGCTAGCATTTGTCAGGTTATTGCTTCTTTCTTTTTAATCATCATGCTGCATGTCACTTTTACATTATTTAACCCCACATGTGTGTAAAACTGGCGCCACGGCCGAGAATCTTTGCCATGTGGAGCGACATGCCCGACAGAGGTATCAGAATTGTCTGGTTCATTTTTTTTTTCTTTCTCAGTTTACAATCTGATAATTGTCTTTCCTGTAGCAGTGGTGTAGCTTGGGGGTGGTCCAGATTTGACGCTCTATGGCACTTTTTTATATATACACATGCATGTGCACTCACGTGCACAATCATATATGCATGCATTCATAAATGCTGGCAGACAGATTTATAGATATCATTGCCATCCTGGCATGTTGGGGCCAGGCCCATTTTTGTTTTTTTGACCAAGTGTCATTCCGAGGATGATGTGGTCAGTATTCAACTTGCCTTTTAAAGATGTTCTGGTATCCATTTAATGAAGCCTGGTCAAAGCAAAGAGCCATATAGTTTTTGAAAAACTCATACCTCAAAGGGGATTTGAACTAGGACCATCTGGTCATCAGATGAGTGTACTAGCCACCACACTGCCATGGTTACCATATGTGTGCATACATGTGTGTGTTCAATTGAGAGAGAGGAGAGAGGCTGGTCTTCTTCTGTTTATTCACTGACAATGTGTTTACAGACAGTTATATTTCATGCATGAACTGAACTGGTTTTTGCAGTTCCTGCGTACTTCTGTTGTTTCATCCAGCCATAGAGTGGATCCTGCTGAGCTGTATTTGGTACAATGTTGTAGTATATATTCTGCAGTTTGGGGTACTTGCCTCCATGTACACATTGCTGTAGAACCCATCATTAGATTTCTTTACCATGTGGCTGTTGAGTCTGCTGTGTCCTGTTCTAAAGACTTGCCCATTTCTGTCCCATTCTTCCATTCTTCTTTTGTCCCGGGCCAGTTTGTTGCTATGGGTCTATGATGTGATAGAGGCATCACATTTTGTAAGCCTGATAACAAGGAGGAATAGGCGGCCAATCTTTCCCTCACTATGACAAGCTTTCCATAGAAAATAGTAATCCCGAGGGTGAACTAGTGATTTTCTGGGTGGTTTTATTAGACTTTTTTGTGTGTGGTAATATGTAACTGCAATATATGGTTGTGGTGTCCCAGTGCGTTCTTTGACCAGTTTGTCAGCCCATTCATTTCTTGATATACCCAGATGGAATGGATTAACAACAGTACAGTTCTATGTCGCTGAAATATTTGGGAGAGTAGATCTTGTAGTTCTAAATAGATGTTTGTTGGATTTGAGTGCTTGGAGAACAGACAGGACATCAGTAGTAAGAATCTCTTCTTCTGCCTAGTTTTTCTTAATGGAGCATAAGTCTTCAACCAACTCATACCAAGCTATCTTATTCTTGACTATCACTTGCTGTTCCTTTTATGTCTTCCCCATATGATTTTTCTGTCTCTAATTCTCTTTTCTGTGTCTTTGTTTTAGGTCTCCCTCTATTTCTTTCCTGGCTTTCTGTGGATTCCAGAAGAAGGATTTTCAAGTTATATTATTTCCTAGTTAATACTATTAACAGGTTTTCTCAGTGTGAGTTATATCCAGCATCAGTATCTCTGCTTCATCTCTTGATTTGCTGGAATTTGTTTAGTTCAGTCCAGAGATTCTGTGACACCATTTTTAACCTCTATGACCCCCATGTTATCCCAGGGCCCACAAAGGAAGCAAAGAGTAGTAACACTGTAACCTGCCATGCATGACATTAGAGGCAACTATGGAGGGTTGGCATGAGGCTGGCTTCCCCATCCCATAGACAACTTTAGCTGTAAAATCTATTTATCGTTCACAAGCCAATAAAGAAAAGAAAAACAACTCGACCAATCAAGATGAAAGAAAAACTAGCAATAAAGACAAGAAAAACAACCAGTCACGATGAAGGAATTATTACTTGATGTATATTTTCTGATTTTACAAGTTCTTCAACTGCAGATAATATTTTCCTGACTTTGGAATAAAAGTTGCTGTAATACTTGCTGGTTGGTCTGCTAAGGCTAATATGGTAATGAAAAGAGAGAGTGGTAAATTTGAACTGCATCAAGCTTTGGGTCATGATGCTCAGCTGGTATCCCGCTAAGAGAGAGAGAGAGTTAGAGTTTGAGTTTAAAATGTGAACTATTTATCATTAACTGTTCACAGTCCATGCACTTTAGCTGCTTGCCTGTCTTTTTATTATATATTAGCCTGCCATTCTCACTGTCTATTGTATGTTATTGTCAGCATATGATTCATGCGAGAGCCTCAGTAATGCAGTAGCTAGCCTGGTGATCATGTATTCAAATTCCTAATTTGAGATAGATTTTAAAAATTGACCTTGGCTCCCAGGTTGACCCAGCCTTAAATGGAAACCAGAAAATCACCTGAGAAGTTAAGCTGGTCAGTGTTATATAACCACATCACCCAACGAGTGCCGATTGGTTTATACAATTATGGGGCTATCACCATAAACAAAAGGGCCTCAAGGTGTGTAAAGGGCCATTTACTTTTGCCTTTAACTATGCTTCATGCAGCTTATTGCACATTATCATTATTGAAGTAGCACCAGTCTATAAGCCATTCAGTTTCAATCTAATGAAGCCTTATCATCTCATATTCTTTCTGTTTATAGAAATTAGATCGCTCATAGGACATCCCAGTTATTTGTAATGAAGGAACATAAAATTCATAATGGAACTGTTGATATATGAAGATTGCAGGGATATGTTAGAAGTGTATCTGATCAGATCATGACAAATATGAGTAGTATCCATACAATTCGACATCTGCTGAGGAAGATGGGGCATTTATGGGCATATCCCCAGTGCAGTGGAATTGCTTCTGTTACCCAATAAGCTTTATCCATTGTAATTTATTCCATTGTTTAGTGAATGTCCTTAGTATTTATACAAAATTTTCTTTTTTTTCAGTTGTTAGCAGTGCAGGAGTCCTCCCGGCCATCATCTTATGCACATTGTAAGTATTATGGTATAGTCACACTGTAATAACAGATTAAGTGCTTGTGTACATTGTATAATGTTTGTCCATCAAGAATGATAATGACCATTCATTTCATCCAGTGGGGTTAACAGTATGGAGCTGTGAGTTCTAAGATGGCTGGTAAGGCCTATTTTGGCTCAAAATGTTCTTTGACAATGTGGGCAAAGAATGCTTGATGTTCCAGAATGAGGATTTCCTGCACTGGTTTTTCTGTCCAGCCTTTTCTTCACTGCTCTTGCAGTCCTGGTTGCTTCATAATGATGTACACCACAAATTTCAGTCTTTGGCAGCAGTCTCCCAGATTTCATGATGAATTCTAAAAGCTTTCAGTGAGATTTTCAGATTGTCTTTAAAGCATTTCCCCTGGCCGCCTTGGGAGCGTTTAAAAATTTGTTTAGGGAGCCTGTGATCTGGCATGCGAGTTAAGTGACCAGCCCAGTGAATCTGATTCTTCATTAGTAGAGTGTGGATACTGAGCATGGACACTCTAGGACTTCAGTGTCTGGGATTTTGTCTTTCCATTTAATCTTCAATGGCTTCCTAAGGCAGACTTTGTAGAAGTGGTTTAATTTTCTAGCGATTCGCTGATAAAACAGTCCAGGTTTCGTAAGCATATAGTAGTGTGGATAATACAACAGTTTTGTAGACTTTCAGCTTTGTTTGCAGGCTTATTCCATTTCTGTCCCACACACTCTCGTACAGTCTGCCAAAGGTCACTTCGTCACTTCGACAAAATTCACTTCGTCATAAGTTGTGGCAGCTTGTGACACAGTGCTGCCAAGATAGGTGAATTTGTCCACAACACTTAGTCTATGACCATTCACTTTGATATTTGGCACGGTGTGATTAATCCCTGGAGCTGGCTGGTACATAACTGCCGTCTTCTCCAAGTTGATATTGAGCTCAAAGTTGGCACAGGCATATGAGAAAGCTGAAACATTGTGTTGCATGTCTGCCTCTGAGTTGGCAAATAGAGCGCAATCATCAGCAAACAGGAGCTCTCTGACGGTGTCGATGGTAGCTTTGGTTTTAGCTTTCAGACTTCTGAGATTGAACAACTTTCCATTCATGCGGTAATTGATGTCTATTCCAATGTTGTTGCTTTCTAAGGCAGTCGTCAGTATAGGTGAAAACATTAGGCTGAACAGTATTGTTGCCAAGACACATCCTTGCTTCACTCCATTGGTGACAGGAAAGGGCTCAGACAGTTCACCATTTTCCTGTACTCTTGCCTGCATACCATCATGAAATAGCCACATTATTTAGATAAAATTTCTTGGACAGCCATATTTCGCCATAATCTTCCACAGTCATTCTCTACTGACTGTATCAAAAGCCTTGGTAAGGTCAATGAAAGTGGAGAACATTTCAGAGTTCATGGTACTCATTTTAGGTGGGTCGAGTTGGCAGTCAATTTCTTATGTAGACAATATCACACAAATTTTTTTTGTTTTTTACACGCACACGCATACACATAATATAATCAGAAAAAAATTGGTTTCTCACTATTTCTGTGCCCTATTTCTCACCCTTGAAATTGCTTGTTGCCATCCACAATTTATTTTCTTTCATCTCGTATCTATCTGTTTTCTATTAATTCTATACGCAGCTGAATCCTAGAGTAATTTATCATCTAGAATTCTTTCTATAATATCTCAGTGACCTATGTTTACATACGTCTTGCTGCTAGACTCAATTTACCATACATGACTTAACCTTAATGGATCTTCTTTGTATTGAAGCTTGTTTGTGTGTATGTGTGCGTGCATGTGTTCGTGCGTGCACATTGTTTTCTAATACTCGGAGTCTAGTTTCAGATTTTGATGCTGATTTTAATGCTAGGAGATCTTCATATAGTTTGTCCTTAGTTGTGGTTGTTGAGGGCCAGTGTGTATATCACACTTTTGTTAAATTTGTTCTACTGTTGTTTCAGATTGTTTTGCACACATATTTACAGACATGGTCCTGTTTTATACAAACATTTACATCTATTGTACTAGTTTACACATACATTTACATCCATGGTCCTGGTTTACATGTTTATTCAAATCCATGGTCCTGGTTTACAGACATATCCACATCCATGATCATGGTTTACAGACATATCAACATCCATGCTCCTGACTTACACACATATCCATATCCATGGTCCTAGTTTACATACATATCCATATCCATTGTCCTGGTTTACAGGCATATCCACATCCATGATCTGGTTTACACACATATCCACATCCATGGTCCTGGTTTACACATATATATCCATATCCATGGACCTGGTTTACACACACACATTCACATCTATGGTCGTGGTTTACACACACATTCACATCCATTGCACTGGTTTACATGTTTATTCACATCCATGATCCTGGTTTACACACATATCCATATCAATGGTCCTGGTTTACACACATACATACAGACATATCCATATCCATGGTCTTGGTTTACACACATATCCATATCCACAGTCCTGGTTTACACACACATCCATATCCACGGTCCTGGTTTACACACATATCCATATCCACGGTCCTGATTTACACACATACATACACACATATCCATATCCATGGTCCTGGTTTAGACACACACATTCACATCCGTGGTCCTGGTTTATACACACATTCACATCCATGGTCCTGACCTCCGGACTGAAATTATTTGATTTTTATAATGTTTGATGTTGATAATTTCTTAATGCTTTGTAGTAGTTCAGTCTTTAAGTGTATTTGCATTACTGTCTTTCTGTAGGGCAGATATTCTTCATAGTAAAGGCAGTTTCAGAAACTAAACTGTCCTTAAGAACTCTGCTTCTGTTTATTAGTAGACACATATTATGACTAGTCATTCTTTTACTTATTGTTAGGAGATATCATATTTCTGTGGCCATTGTATAACTTCTTCTGCGTTCATCCGGATTTTTTTTCCGAACGTGACTGCGTTGTGCCTGTTTACAGCAGAGCTGCGTTCTTGCACCGTTAGGCCGACACATCCGACTTCTGCGGGCATTTGTTGACCGGGTTGACCTTCCCAGATTTGTATAACCATTATGAGTTCATTTTTTAATACCTTTTCAGTGTTTTCAATATTTAATTTTCTTCTTGTTCTGAAGCCGTCCACATTTTGTTTTCTATACCATTTTGTTTGATACAGCTGGCAGATTTGTATTGTGTAAATCAATAGAATAAAAGAAACAAAGTAATCCAACAACAGATACTACTGTAAGGTTGAAGTGTTTTGCATATATTAGGTCATGACAAAATAAAGCGGTGTGGGAAAATATTACATCCAGCCACATTTGGGTTTGAACCCGTGGGCAGGTATTGGTAAACAGACACAATGCCTGTAGAGTGATCATGATTCCAGCCTTACTACAGGCATTATTACTGTATGTAATATATAATTTTGTTTGTTGCTTGAAAAATATATTTATAGCTGTATCACCTGAACAAGAGTGAATATTCAGTGTTTAAGTTTCCTTGTGTTGTTAATGTTGTTGACATCTGTATTTATATTTATGATCAATAATGGTGGATCTTCAACATTCTGTCTGTTTCCCTAGTGACGCAGCTTGACATCTTTCCTGTCCTGCTCTTGATGTTTTCCTGCCACATTATTTGCTATCTTCTTGTGTGCTTTCCTTCAATCTTTCTTTACTAATTTATTTTAATAGTATGTCACTTTATGTGCTCAAAATGTCATTTTTATGGTCTAATTATTATCTTGTTCACTAAGCAGCTTTTCACTGATAGTTTTTATTTGTTGTCTTGATTCAATATTTGTCTCATTCTTTTATATATCCACACTTCAAGAACATTAATTAATTCCACTAACTTCTTGTTCATAGTTTATTGTGTTGCACAATATAGTAGCGAAGAGCATATTATAAGTTAAATATAACTCTGCAATGTGCTGGCACCAGCGGTTTTTTTCCCCCAGCCTTATGATGTATTTTTAAGTTAGAGATCACTAACAGCAAAACTCCTCACTGAGATGAGATGTTTCGCTTGTTCTAGAGTATGAAGTTCCAGATTTATTTTCACAGATGTATGTTTGTCAGCCATTGTTGAACGTTTAGCCATGATTAGTTTGTTTGCATGTGCATTGTTATTTTTCAGTTTATGAATGTGTTCATGTCTGTCTTGTCAGTTGCATACTGGAACTGCAGTATCATTCATATCATGTGTATTCTTGAAATAGTCTGGAGGAGGTTTTGAGGATCATTACTGCCTGTGCTCTATAATTACATTCTTCAACTGAGTTTTGAACACTGGGAAATCAGTGTTGTCTTAAATAAGATGAAGAATGTGTTACGAAGTGATTAACACTCATAATGACAAGAGAAATTGGTGGATATCATATATATATATATATATATATATATATATATATATATATATATATATATATATATATATATATATATATATATATATATATACTGTGTTTCGCCGAAAATAAAGCAGGTTTTATTTTAGTTTTAGCTTTAAAAAGTGCACTAGGGCTTATATCTGGGAGATGTCTACTTTTTGTTTTCAGATACAAAAATCTATATTTATTGATGTTGAAAATTCTACACTTATTCAAAGACAGTCTGGTCATCTGCTTCTGGAACATCGTCATAACTCTCCAATTCCCGAATTCCATCTGATCAATTATCATTTGAGATCTTAGACTCATAAACACTGCAGTTTCATCCATGACACTCATGTTGTTGAGTTGGTATTTAGAAAAGCCGATGCCATTAACAAAGTACTTGAATGCAAGTGCACGTTTAATAACTTCATTCTAGTTGACGTTCTTAACTAGGGCTTATTTTAGTGGTAGGTCTTACATTAAAAGCATCCTGAAAATTGTGCTAGGGCTTATTATAGAGGTAGATCTTATTTTCGGGGAAACGGTATTAAAATTAATAACTATAGAATGCTTGTTATTTGAACTCATGACCTCCAAACATCACAATAGCTTTGATGAAAGAACAAATGTACTTCACTGATGCCCTGTATAGGTCTTGAGTTTGATCCCTTGTGTCTAAGGCTTTAAAATCTTAAGGATGTGATGCCTTTTCCTTCTGTTTAGTGCAGTATTATTCTCTTACTTTGTGTTTTCATTTACTTCTTCTTCTTTTGTTCGCTTGAAATATGTCTATAACTGCAATGTTGTCTCTTGTATGAATTTGACTGTCTTTCTTAGATCACTCAGTGCTCCATAGAGTTTATCTGGTCCAAAGCAGGGCGAGCACCACAATATTTAGCAGTAGTCAACATATTTCAAGGCGTAATTGCATGGCATCCTGATTTCTGTGGTGCGCCTCCTGGCTGATTGCCTCTGTCTTCAGCACCTTTCCTTTACTAGAGCAGACTGTGGTCTTACTCGAGTTTAGATGTGTAGATGTGCACACGCGTGTCTGTGCATGTATGTACGTGCATACACATCTAGAGCATTCTGGTTATTTTTTTGTTCCAGTGATTCACCGCCATTTCCTGTTTCTGAATCTGTTATTTCCAATATCATTCGCAACTGTATTGTTGTTTTGTATGGTTGTAACGTTAATATTTAAAGATTATATCCAAAGCAATGAGAAACAAAAGGTTTTGTAAAATTACCAGCCATGAATACTGGCCCGCCTTTCATGAAACTTAGTCAATTTCAGCACCAAATTATGGCCCCTATTCCTCACAGGTTAATTTATTTGTTTTGAAGTGTTTCCTTTGGTATATACTACTTTCCTCTTATTTTCTTTAATTGACATTGTCATTGTCTTACCTCGTTAACCTGCTTTTTTTTTTCGGAGGACCCCTCAATCCCAGACATGGCAGGCACCTGATGTGGTTCCTGAGCCCTCTAGTTGGTTTATGATTCATGCTTAGTATTTGCCAACTAGCGGAAAATGTTTCAACAGTCAGTATGGCCAGAAAAGATCCAACAGAACTACACTTTGTCCTTAGCGAAAAGTCTTTGAAGTGATTATGTGTTTGGTGTATGTGATACTAAATCTGCTGTACATGTTTTCCACATGGTGTATGTGATACTAAATCTGCTGTGCATTTTCACATATGTTGTATTTGATACTAAATCTGCTGTACATCTTTTACATTTGGTGCATGTGATACTAAATCTGCTGTGCATTTTTCAAACATGGTGTATGTGATACTAAATCTGCTATGCATTTTTCACACATGGTGTATATGATACTAAATATGCTGTGTATTTTTCACACATGGTGTATGTGATACTAAATCTACTCTGTACTTTTCACACACAGTGTATGTGATACTAATTCTACTATGCATTTTTCACAGTATTTCATCCACATGAAAGGTTAAATAGCAGCAGTCTAAATTGTCTCCATTTATGTCATCATCATATGGATATTTTTGCACTCCTCTGTTAAAATTATATTTGTTTTATAGTTCTGTAACTGTTTACCTCTGTGATACAATACTTTATAACTTCAGATCAATGTAATAGCTTCACTTCATATAATTTCTTCCTGTTTGTGAACCATTGATGAAAGCTGGTCGTGAGTGACAGCGCCCTCATGTTTCATTGAACTGCTTATTCAGTGTTACTTCCTTCAGTTTTAGCTTGCTTAGTCAACCGAGTGACTCTTAAATACCTTAATCTTCTGCAGCTGGTATGTCTGAGGACAGTGATTACACCAGCGACATCAACTACCCCGTACAACACCAGCACAACACATCAGCTCACCAGTATCGCAGCCACCCTGACCACCCATACAGTTTACGTAGTGACAGCCGGGAAACAGTCCGCTATGACGACAGCTTTGATCGGTCATTTGATCAGCGATCACCAGATCAACGCTCATTTGACCAACGATCATTTGAACAATATCCAGATGAAAACGATGATCAGGATGATGCCAGCTTCCATCGGCACAGAAGTTACGAGCGAGATCTAAGCTATGAGCAGGACCGGGACTATTATCATAACGAAGGTCCGTATCACCATGGGCGGAGTGATACGGACTCAGATATTCTGTTTTATAACAGCCGTCCCAACAGCAGACCCCAGTCTTTCATCCAAGACAGGTAATTAAACGTGATTGCTTTTTTAATGTATATTTTTTATTTTTTTATTAGCACCTTCCATCCTTCTCCATTATCATAGAAGATCTTTGGGTCATCCTATCTCCCACAGCACTTCACTCTGTGTGGCCAGTATTCATATGAATCAGTTTCTTGGTTTTCTAAATATCTGTAAACTAATCTGCACTCGATGGGCGATCACGCCAGCTGCATATACTTAAACCAGCCGCCATATCATGCCAGGCCCCCCCCACCCCCATGCCCAATGGATATTCAAACAGATGTTTAACAAGCCAGCTGGCCAGCGTGCTAGCCATTATGCTAATGCAGCACCATCTCACCAGGTGTAAACACATAAGGATGCTTGACTGGAATTCCATTTAATTGTTATATGTATTTACATTATATTATATTGCATTAGGAGTGAATAAATGTTTCTATACTTAAGCTATGTTAGTCTGTGTAACTTGTGCATTTGTGTGCACTTGTTCCTTTAACGAGCAGCAGCACCGTTTGTATGTGATAGATTTGAATTCTACATCACTGTGTGATCTGTTGGAGGAGACCAGAACTCTATGAAGGTTTCCATGTGCCCTGAAGATGATCCTCAACAAACCAAACTACTCTACGTCTTGAACATTATTATTCTGTTTGTTTAGAAGGCTTCAGTTGTCAACCTTTTCTTCACAACTTCAGTCCTGGTCTGGGACCAAAGGTATAGTAGTGATTATTATAAGCAGCTGTGAACTCTGTTTGCCTTAGAGAATATCTCTGTGAATAGCAGTGTTATTCTCACATTTCTTGGGAACTATTTTTTACAGAGAACACTAATGTACATTCTTGTCACACTTTGCAGGAACTTTGTTTTTAGTTATAGTATCTTTAGCATATGTGTTGGTACAATTTTGTTGATGATAGACATGACTGTGTCATACTGTTTGGTAGCTTTCTTTTTTCTGTATAATACCAGTGTATCAGATTCATTTCTTGGCCACCACAATTCCTGAGATCATATGTATATCTGAACACATTTCTTGGTACTTTAATTTATGTATAAAATTGTGGTTTCAATACATGTCTGGGTTTTTTAAATACATTTTTAGGTGAATGTTTATCTCAAGAATGTTGATGTAATAATTTTTTTTTCCACTAATTTTATCCACATCAATTTGTTACACTTCTTGTCTCAGATTAAACTTGATTGTGCACAATTAGTTTTTGTATGCTACTGATTTTGTCTCAAGGGAGATTGTAATGTTAGACAGCTCCCAGCAGTTGCTGTTTTCAAACCATGGTTTTCTTTGTTTATTCAAAAGTCCAGTGTTGAGCCATCACTCCTCTTTCAACACAAGTCGCCAAAGTACACAAGATTGTAGGTGAGTACTATTACCTAAGTTTATTTGGTTGTTATGCACACATGTATAGAGTGTCAAAGTTAAAAATCCATGGAGACACAAAGACACCTATAAGGTCTAAACCCGTGAAGAAATAAGCATTCATAGTTTGTTTTAAAAGTTTGATTTAGATGTTAGTATCCATTTAAAAATTACACACAGATGGTGACTTAGATGTCAGTATCCATGGAAAAATTACACACTGATGGTGACTTAGATTTTAGGACCATGGGAACATTAAGCATGCAAATTACTTATAGATCCAAACTTTTGGGCCTGTTTGTATAATGCTTCTGATATCAATGCATTTTATTAGGTGCTCTCAATCCTCCATGACATTTGTAATCAGATACCTCATTTAATAATTCTTCTGATAAGACAGCCAGATTAAAGGTATCTGTGGAATTATGAGACATGGCTGATAAATACAAATAGAAATACAGATGATAAAGTGAAGGTGGGTAGAATATTGCTTAGAAATAACATGGAAAATGGCAATGATTTCCCAGGAATTTGTGTTGTGAAGGTTAAGAAAACCATAGAAAAGACTGAATATAACCATAGAATAAAATGCTGAGGTCAAGGAAATACGGATAACAAGGATTGTTAAAGCAGATATCCCAGGTCTCATAATAAATGGTGGAAATGTTAACAGGGAGAGTAGGCAGATATCTCGGAATCACTTTCAACAGAAGCCTGTCACTCAAGGATCATTTTGAAGGTGTTATGAGATCTAAGAAGGGCATGGTGCACTGAAGATTATGTCAAAGAGTCAACTGGTGAAACTAAAGCACCCATACAGAATGAACAATGCAGATGTTCCTAGGATGCACAAGGTACATGCCGGTAGTATGTATATGATAAATCCTAGCATTACCAACGACTGCAGATAGGCTTAAGGTGCTACAGGCTAAATAATATTTATGAGTGGCTGCAAGCAAGGAACCACCCCCTGCATAAGGCACTAGACACAGTTAAGGGCCACAAGCTGATAAGAGGAAAGTCATGGATGACTCAGACAGAGGATACAACTAGAGAAGTGTGCATGCTTGAGAACATTGGGAGAGGGGAGGAGTGGGTTCATGGGAGTGTAGGAATTGGTCAGCAGGCAGCCCTGAATCAGAGGTGTAACAATTGATTTATGACATTTTGTGGCCAGGTGATGTAATTATCTACATGGATGACTCTGCTAAGAAGCAAAAGAAGTACCTGGCGGTTAATAGCGAATGTTAATAGATGGTGTTTAGTGAAGGAGAGCTTGGTATATGATACCATAACACCTATTCTGAGAATGGAGGTGGAAGCAGTCACAGCGGTGATCTGCTGGCTGGAGAACAAATGGCACACACATGTCATGATTGTAACGATTCACAGAGCATGCTGAGAAAGGCTAAGACAGCTATCCTTCATGCAGAGTGCCATCTGTTGGATCTTTTCCCCAAGAATTGCTGGTGTGGGGGAAACGAGCAGGCGGACAGATTGGCTGGGTCTGCACCTTGGCTAGTGCATGATAAGGTAGATGTGGTCAGGGCCCTTTGAGATCATGTGTATAGCATAGATCACATGTGTCAAACTCAAGGCCTACGGGCCACATCAGGTCCAACGTACATTCTTATTAGGCCTGAGAGGTCTCAAACGACGTACAAATATATTTGGCCAAGAGAAAATGTTAGGCAAAAATATTTTTTTATGGCCACGATATAAAGTGCAAATCAAATTCCCTAATTAGCAGCTTTGCTGAATGATAGGCTACTTGAGAGAGTTCTCGCTTTGATCAGAATAAGCAAACATAAAAGTTGTGTAGTAAGTGGATGTTCATCGTTATAGTGACCTAGCAACGTTCAGTTGCTCGTTTTGGATCGGCGCATAAGAAATGAAATGTGTAGAGCCAGGATATTACATCACCTTTTTTTCTCACTATGGCTAACCTGATATCAATCAAGCGTTTGTCGGTAGATGCACAATCTTTTTTTAAATCAAAGCTAGCCTTTAAAATGACCAAGAGAAAAGTTGATTCTGAAAACAGAGCCTTTCAAAGCCGCTGGGAGGCTGAATATATGTTTACTGATATTGGCGGTAAACCTGTGTGTCTAATTTGTGGAGATAATGTGGCTGTGATCAAAGAATATAATCTGAGACGGCACTACGAGACTAAACATCAAGACAAGTTAAACAGCCTGAATGCAGAGCAGAAGCTACAGAAGGTAGAAGAATTGAAGAGGCATCTAACATCACAGCAGATGTTTTTCACCAAAGCAAAATCACAAACTGAAGCTGCTGTGAAAGCAAGTTTTATTGTGGCAGAGGAGATCGCAAAATCAGGCCGACCATTTACAGAAGGAGAGTTTCTGAAGCGCTGCATGATGAAAGTGTGTGACGTCTTGTGTTCAGACAAAAAGCAGATGTTTGCAAAGGTAAGCCTTAGCAGAAATACGGTTGTTGATCGGGTTTGTGAGATGGCCACTGATGTGAAAACACAGCTGATCGAAAAAGGCAAAGACTTTGTTGCATTCTCCCTTGCTGTCGATGAAAGTAATGACACGACTGACTCTGCACAGCTCGCCATCTTCATCCGTGGAGTGGATTCCAGTTTGAATGTTGCAGAAGAAATATTGGACATGAAATCCATGCATGGGACAACGACAGGAAAAGATATTTTTGACAACGTATGTCAAAGTTTAACCAACATGAACCTGCCTTGGGACAAACTCGTTGGACTGACAACAGATGGAGCACCGGCGATGTGTGGCGAAAAAAGTGGACTAGTTGGAAGGATGCGGTTAAAGATGCAGGAGAACTGTACTGGTGAATTGATAGCATATCACTGCATCATACACCAAGGATCGCTGTGTGGTAAAGTCCTCAACATGGAAGATGTAATGAGCACTGTAACACAAACCGTCAACTTTATCAGAGCCAAAGGTTTAAATCACCGCCAATTTCAGTCTTTTTTGCAGGAAATAGAGTCGGCGTTCGGCGACATGCCTTATCATACAGAGGTGCGGTGGCTAAGTCGGGGAAAAGTTCTCAGTAGATTTTTCCAGCTGATCGAGGAAATCTGTCAATTCATGGACAGTAAAGGAAAAGATTCCACAGATTTTCGGGATAAAAAGTGGAAATGTGAGTTGGCGTTTCTGTCTGATATAACCACTCATCTCAACGACTTGAACCTGCAGCTCCAGGGACGGGATCACGTTATCACTGATATGCATGATGCAGTGAAGACATTTCAAGTGAAGCTGCGCTTATGGGAGACACAAATGCACCAATACAACTTGTCTCACTTTTCTTGTTACCAAGAAATGTTAAGCCAAGTCATTGCTGTGGTGTTTCCCAATGCACACTCTGCTGAAAAACTTAGCTTACTTTGTGCCGAGTTCGCACAGCGCAGTAGTGACTTTGAAGCACGTGAAAGTAATTTTGAGCTGTTTTGTAATCCATTTGCCATAGATGTGGAAACTGCACCTGTAAATTTGCAGATGGAGTTAACAGAGCTGCAATGTAATGGGACACTAAAGGCAAAGTACGACACTGTGTGGCCTGCACAGTTCACTCGTTTCATTCCTGAAGAGATGCCCCGGCTTCGTCTACATGTGGCTCGAACCTTGAGCATGTTTGGTAGCACATATCTGTGTGAGCAGCTGTTTTTTGTGATGAGATGAAGATTAACAAAACATCATCACACAGGAGTCGTCTCACTGATGAACACTTGCAGTCCATCATGAGAATCTCAATGACACAGAACATTACTGCCAACGTAAATGAACGTGAAGCCAAGAAAAGATGCCAAACATCATGCTTTGACAAATTGGCATAAGAGTGAACATGTGTATACCTATGATGATTTATTATTAAAACTTTTTTCTCTTTTAATTTATATTAATGTTAAAAAAACGTTTAATGTTTGGCTTATTGAATGTTTATCCTGTTCAGCCCGCAACCTTACGTGTGATTTGAGTTTTGGCTCACCGTGTGATTTGAGTTTTGGCTCACTGAGTGATTAAGTTTTGGCTCACTGAGTGATTGAGTTTGACACCCCTGGCATAGATGAACAGATAAAATATGACCTGGAGAGAATGGAGTGACAGGGTGTGACCAGAGGATCTGGCCGACAATCAGTTCTTTGAGGAAAAGTCAAACAGACACCTAATCAAACTACATCTGGTACCAAGAGCTTAAGGACTCTTTGCTGGCTGTTGCAGATGAGGATGGAGCACGTATGGAAATGTCCTGAGTGCTATGATATTGGTTCTTGACTCAGCTCTGATAAATTCGTAACAGACAGGCTTAGAAAGAATGGATGATGAGGTGATGCTGCAGCCTCTCAGGTTCCAAGGGACATGTCAAGGCATAATTAAAATGATGATTATGTTGATGATGACACTAGACACTTTGGGATATATGTGCTTTGACTTATTCACAATATTTCCAGAAATGGTATTTCTTGATTAGCAAGTAGGAAAATAAGCGTGAAAGGGAAATAATCGTTAAAATCATCACTCAATACCTGTTGCATGTTAAATACGAGATCCATTCTGTATAAAAATCTCATTCACCTCATCTTGTTCCTCTTCTACTTTGCGGTGTCGAGATGAAGCATAAACACCGGGAAAGTGCCCATTTATGGGCTTCATATATTGTGATTCCCAAGGACTCTCTTATTCCCTCTATCGTTTACATGGTCAGCCTTTTCCTATGCTTCCATTTGGTCTGTGCGCCATTGCTTGTTGTAGTATACTGTTAATTGGTAATCTAGTTATATGGTCAAATCATTTAACTTTCTGTTTTCTGATGAAATCTAGCGTTGCTATAACCCACACTTTAGTGCTGATTTCTTCATTTCTGATTTTCTCAGTTCTTGATACATTGAGTATTCTTCTCAGGAATCTCATTTCTGTATAACAATAACAGCATTAATTTCCTGCTCATCTCATTTATATTCTGTTTAAAAAAACGATGTTTAAATTCAGTATTTATGTGTAATCTTAGTGTAACATATGAACAAAGTTTGAGAAGTAGTCACAAAAATACAAGATCCAAAGATTCTCCCTCTCACCCCCCTTCATCAGTGGTTCCCAAACTGACTGGCACTATTGTCCATTGGGACAGTAGAGAGATGATGGTAAGGTTTTCATAATTTCATTGACTAAACCGCGCTTGGGTCATGTGGTCAGTATCATGTCAGCTGCCTTTACTTCCCAGAATATTTCCTTGTACCCATTTTAAGTCCATGTCAATTTTTTTTTTTTTATTTCTGCCTCAAGGCTCCAGTTTTCCATCAGATTGTTTGCATTCCTCATACAGTCACATAACTGTGCCTTCATCCTGTTTGCATTTCTCTTAATAGCCATATAATTGTACATTTATTTTTTTCTGCACCCTTGTTAATGTGACTATTTTGTGTCTATATATAATTGTACTTTCATTTTATTTTATAACCTCTTAATAGTCAGATAATTGTTCCTTCATCCTGTTTGCATTCCTCTTAATAGTCAGATAATTTGCTTTCTTTCTGTTTGCATTCCTCTTAATAGTCAAATAATGTACTTTTATTATGTTTATAATCCTAATGTAGGCGCACAATTATGCCTGCCTTCATACAGTCTGCATTCATGTTAATAGTCACATATTGATGCTGTCTGCAGCCCTGTCAATAGTCGTGTATCCTCATCAAATGTCAGTCGCCAAAGCACACATGAGAGTTCATTTGACACTATAGAGAAGTCTGAGGTCGGTGTTCATCATATATCATCTCCAGCAAGGTCTCGGTGGTTGAATGCCTTCAACCGGGTGTGTTTAGAATTGCGTGAGGTAAGACCATGTTTCCATGTCTTTATGTGCAAAAGTCACTATAGTATATCGGCTACCATCTACTTCTGTTGCTGTTTCCTCCTCTTCTTCTCCTATTGCTGTTTCTTCTTCTTCAAGTATCTTGTCAAGTATTGCCAGCAGACAGTGTGCTAGCCGCAGTGTTTCTTTGGCTCCTTACAGTAAACAGTAATTGAGGTAGTACCGGGTGTTTGTAAAGTCTCACTACACTTTGTATGTTGAACAAATTTGAAAAATGAAGTACATGATGTCATCATAATGTGCTGAACGGTATATCATGAAGCAATATGCAGCGAATAACTGTTGTCTGCTGGAGTAATTCTTTGCACTCCAAACAATGAATACTTCATTGGTACTTTCCAGGTTCCCCAAAAAAAGATTTAGACCATAGCACCGTCTATTGTAACTAATTTAATGCATTTTTCAGCACATTTTCAATTACATAATCTACTTCATTTTTTAAATTTGTTCTGCATACAAAGTGTAGTGAGACTTTACAAACACCCGGTATAATCCCTATCAGATACCTGCAATTATTAAGAACGGATCACAGAGTCCAGCAATGTTAATATTATTTTGTAGGGCTCCAGTGTGTTTTTTCCTGGTCTCCTTAGGTCTAGTTTGGGAGGCCCTGCCCTAAAGCACAATCAATACACAAACCAAAGCCCGCTCTGACCTGCCTCTTATTTTCTATCCCCGGTTCTTTCAGATCCATCATCCGGTTTTTTACTTTCCTCTCCGTTCAGCATTTTACACGCCCTACACTGAGATAATTTTTGTTTCTTAACTCTGCAACAATCAGGGTTTATTTTATGAGACAATTTTATACGTCTTTAACATTTGTGGCTGGCATTCTTCAGAGGATTACCAACGAGGATAAATAAAAAAATTAATTCCATGTTCTCATTTTGATGTTTTTTGTCTGTCAGCGGAAAACAGAAAGAATACAGCATTTTATGGAATTTATGACGTAAATATTGAACTTTCCACAACATAGATGTAAAAGATAAAGCAGTCTCCCGACAGATACAGCCATGGACGTGAGAGTGACAAAATTTCAGTTGTGAGGTTATGACATAATGGGATGAGGTGACCAGCTGTCTTCATTGCATTTTTACTGTAATGTGTCAGTATAGAATTTTCTTTAAATTCTTTCAGAATTAAAGTAATAACTGTCTGCGAAATATATAATTGGAATAATAACTGGCTGGGACTGATAGAGGTAAAGTAGTAGATAATTGGGACAGATAAGTAATGGCTGTGTGGGGCAGGTAGAAATAAAGTAATAGCTGTATGGGACAGATATAGTTAAATTAATCACTGTCTGGGACATATGTAATTGGAATAATTACTGGCTGGGACTGATAGAGGTAAAGTAGTAGATGATTGGGGCAGATAAGTAATGGCTGTGTGGGGCAGGTAGAAATAAAGTAATAGCTGTATGGGACAGATATAGTTAGAGTAATCACTGTCTGGGACAGACAGAGTTAGAGTAATCACTGCCTTGGACAGACAGAGTTAGAGTAATCACTGTCTGGGACAGACAGAGTTAGAGTAATCACTGTCTGGGACAGACATAGTTAGAATAATCACTGTCTGGGACAGACAGAGTTAGAGTAATCACTTTCTGGGACAGACAGAGTTAGAGTAATCACTTTCTGGGACAGACAGAGTTAGAGTAATCACTGTCTGGGACACACAGAGTTAGAGTAATCACTTTCTGGACAGACAGCGTTAGAGTAATCACTGTCTGGGACAGACAGAGTTAGAGTAATCACTTTCTGGACAAATAGAGTTAGAGTAATCACTGTCTGGAACAGACAGGGTTAGAGTAATCACTTTCTGGGACAGACAGAGTTAGAGTAATCACTTTCTGGGACAGACAGAATTAGAGTAATCACTTTCTGGGACAGACAGAGTTAGAGTAATCACTTTCTGGGACAGACAGAGTTAAAGTAATCACTGTCTGGGACAGACAGAGTTAGAGTAATCACTTTCTGGGACAAATAGAGTTAGAGTAATCACTTTCTGGGACAAATAGAGTTAGAGTAATCACTTTCTGAGACAGACAGAGTTAGAGTAATCACTTTCTGGGACAGACAGAGTTAGAGTAATCACTTTCTGGGACTAATAGAAGTGAAGCTATCAGTGTCTGGAACAAATAGAATTAAAATAGTAACTGTCTGGGGCAGATGTAATTGGAATAATAATTAGTTTAGTTTTTGTCGACGTATCAACATCACGACACATTGGTGTAACCCATAAGTGCTCCGTTCTACTCCTAACTCAAGCCTGAGTCCAGAGAATCTCAGCTGAGTGCACAAACTCCGTAGCACCGGCTAGGATCCTGAAATAGATTTGTAACTGAAAATTGTTCCTGGGCAGTGCCGTTAGGCTACTCTTTTTCGATTTCCAATTGCCAAGGGAATTTTTATGTGTGCAACAATACACACGGGCGTCCGATCTCACTACCCAGAGAACAGGGGAAATTTTGTTACTAGAAGTCCACTTGAAAAAAATCCCGGCCCTCACCGGGGCTTGACCTGGGACCTCCAGCACTCAAGGTAGACACCATACCTTGAGACCACTCAGCCCCCCAGAATAATAATTATCTGTAACTGATAAAGTCATAACTGTCTAGGGCAGACAGAGCTAAACCAGTGACAATGTGAGCTAGACAAAGTTAAAGTAATGACTATTTGGGACAGATGGAGTTACAGTAATATTTATCTGGTGCAAGTGAAGTTAAAGTAATAACTGTTTGGAACAGATAGTGCTAAAGTAATATTTATGTAGTACATATGGAGTTAAAGTAATAAATATTTGCGACAGATAGAGTTCCAGTAGTCGGTTAGTTAGTTAGTTAGTTAGTTAATTAGCTAGCTATCTAGCTACCTATCTAGCTAGCTAGTTAGTCGAGGTTCCAACGTCACGGCAACGGGTCGTCCCCATTATGCTCCGTTCCTGAGCCAGTGAATATCACACAAAATGCTCCTCACTGTCCAATGTGAAAAGTGGAACAGACAGGAGTCTCAGCAATCCAACAGCCCGCACAGGTACACTGTGCATAATGCCGCCGCCATAATGTCAACACAAAAGTCCTCCACGAAAATTACAGTTCATCGTCGATGGAATCGGCAGTCACCAGAAAGACTTCATTGACCCGGGTTTTCTCACATGGCTCGGTCTCTTTCCGCAGGGCGACCCGCCGAAAGCGCCGCACAAAGCACGAACTCCGTAGCTCCAGCGTCGACTCCCAGGAGTCTCCTGAAAAATGCACTCGTGAACCGAAAAGGCAAATCAGTCAATTCAGCAACAGCCGGTAGCCATTGTTCCGAACATGCAGTTCACTGTACAAACAAAAGCGGACAGATGTAAAAGCATTCCACATGAATTTCACAGCTCACAGAGTCGCGCCACGCACTCACTCAGTAGCAGGGCGACGGAACCATATACTACCAGTCCAACATGAGGAAAATGCAAATGTAAACTGCAGCCACAAGGATAAATACTCCAGAGGCCGTAGTGGTTCAGTGTTTAACTGCCATGCTGGGGAACGGAAGTTACACTAATATTTATGTAGTATATATGGAGTTAAAGTAATGACTATTTGAGACAGATAATGTTACAGTAATATTTATCTGGTACAGGTGGGGTTAATATAAAAACTGTTTGAAACAGATAGTGTTAAAGTAATATGTATGTAGTGCGTATGGAGTTAATAACTATTTGTGACAGGTAGAGTTAGAGTAATATTTATGTACTACATATGGAGTTAAAGTAATGACTGTTTGGGATGAATGGTGTTACAGTAATATTTATGTAATGCATATGGAGTTAAAGTAATAACTATTTGCGACAGGTAGAGCTACAGTAATATTTATGTAGTACATATGGAGTTAAAGTAATGACTATTTGGAACAGATGGTGTTAAAGTAATATTTATGTAGTACATATGGAGTTAAAGTAATAACTATTTGAGACAGATAGAGTTACAGTAACATTTATGTAGTACATATAGAGTTAAAGTAATAACTATTAGGGACAGACAGAGTTTCAGTCATATTTATCTAGTGCAGATGGAGTTAAAGAAATAACTATTTGGGACAGATAGAGTTACAGTAATATTTATGCAGTACATATGGAGTTAAAGTAATAACTATTTGAGACAGATAGAGTTACAGTAATATTTATGTAGTACATATAGAGTTAAAGTAATAACTATTTGGGACAGATAGAGTTACAGTCATTTTTATCTAGTACAGATGGAGTTAAAGTGATAACTATTTGGGACAGATAAAGTTACAGTAATATTTATCTGGCACAGGTGGAGTTAAAGTAATATATTTTGGGGGCAGTCAGAGATAAAGTTAAAACTGTCTGGAACAAAAAAGGCTATGAATCCCTAGAATTAACACCCGATATGTATGAATTTGGAAAGACAGCACAAGTGGTTAGGGAAATTAACTATTATAGAATGGAGTTTTTGCAAAACATGATGGAATGGGACAGGCAACATGCTTCTAAACACAGGTGAGCTACTGCTGCAAAACATGATGGAATGGGACAGGCAACATGCTTCTAAACACAGGTGAACTACTGCTGCAAAACATGATGGAATGGGACAGGCAACATGCTTCTAAACACAGGTGAACTACTGCTGCAAAACATGATGGAATGGGACAGGCAACATGCTTCTAAACACAGGTGAACTACCGCTATTCTCAGGCCATAGAGTGGAAAATGCCTGACATTAAAGGAGTAACCCTATTGTTATCTAAACAGACAGAGAAAGCACCAGTAGAGTGGAAATCGGTGAGTTCTGGAATGACAGCAACATTTAGAACCGCAAATAAGAAAAGAAAGTAAATATTTAATTATTTTTCTACAAACTGCATTTGCTATGCGTCTGTTCCGGCTTGGATCACAAACAGGGTGGTTCGCCTGAGGTCATCACTAGCTTGCCAGGGGTTTTCCTCATGGGATTGCTCCAGTCGACCATATTTCCTCCCTCAGTTTGGCGAATTCAGGGCAGGCTTGAAGGGCATGCTTTGGGGTTTGCTTGAGTGCTCCACAATTGCATGATGCAGAGTCGGTGAGATGTAATCAGTAGAGTTGTGCTGAGAGTTGTACAGCTGTAAGAAGTACTGTTGCTTCAGCTTTGAAGTTAGTATAGATTTCTCTTGCCACTATGGAATACTCTGAGTTTCTGTTAGAATACATTATCTAGATTCCACTGCCTCGCTTTTTTGTAGCCTCTTTGACAGAACTATCTGTGAACACCTGTATTTAGATGGAAGGATACTTTCCATGACCTTGTGAAGAGAAAGTGCTCATTGATTTGTCTGTGTGTTAATTGTGGAGGTTATTTCTGGGACTTCTATTATTGTACTTAATAAATATAAATTTAAAATAACATGTCCATGGTTCTGGTGTGAGAGCTTCACACTTCGATATATTGTGTTTTAGTATCTCTTCATTTACATATGAATGTGATCTAGTGTTGCCAACAAATTATTAGCGTGAATCTGTGAAGGAGGAGTTTTACAATTGGGAGAAAGAGGGGGTGTGGAATAATGAATGGAAATGGAGAATTATTTACCAGTTTTTGCACTGTGAATGAATGTCATGGGAGAAGGCTTGGCTTCACATAAAATAAAACATTTTCTTTCAAAAAGTTATCACCAGACTACAATACAGAAAATCATAGGCCCTCAAATAACTTATGCCAATTCCTCTTTTATTTTGCTGTCTCTTTCCCTTATTATTCATTGCTGTTTCTAATTCTCTTCTCATTGTGTGTTTATGTATCCCTCTAATGTATGCACACTGTGAGTTCAAACGGGCAGCACTTTCTAGTTATACTACCATCAGGTGTTCCCTATCCAAGGCCTGCATTTTTTCTCATCTCTTGTTTCGCTGGAATCTGCCTGGTTTCCCCCATAACTCCACATGACTGTTTCTGTCGAACTATTTGGATCACATTCTATACAGGCACCAGTTAATGAACATTGGTAGTTAATTATTAATTGTATAAGTTACTCTCCATGTCAATTGTTTAAGTTATTGTCTATGTTACTTGTTTAAGTTACTCTACATGTTAATTGTGTAAGTTGTTCTCCATATTACTTGTGTAAGTTCCCCTCCATGTTAATTGTTTAAGTTGTTCTCTGTGTTAATTATGTAAGTTGTTCTCCATATTACTTGTGTAAGTTCCCCTCCATGTTAATTGTTTAAGTTATTCTGTGTTAATTGTGTAAGTTGTTCTCCATATTACTTGTGTAAATTCCCCTCCATGTTAATTGTTTAAGTTGTTCTCTGTGTTAATTGTGTAAGTTCCCCTCCATGTTAATTGTTTAAGTTGTTCTCTGTGTTAATTGTGTAAGCAATTCTCCATATTACTTGTGTAAGTTCCCCTGCATGTTAATTGTTTAAGTTGTTCTCTGTGTTAATTGTGTAAGTTCCCCTCCATGTTAATTGTTTAAGTTATTCTCTGTGTTAATTGTGTAAGCAATTCTCCATATTACTTGTGTAACTTCCCCTCCATGTTAATTGTTTAAGTTGTTCTCCAAGTTTCTGATCCATACAGCAGTACTGATTTAACATTAGAGTTAAATATTCCAAATGTTGTACTAGATCTAATTTCTTTTGAATTCCACAGAATTCTTTGTGCTGTATAAACTTAACTTACCTTGCCTTTTGTGTTCATTGTAAATCCTTATTTCGTTTGTACCACACAGCTTTTCTTTGTGTCTTTTTTGTCCCAATCAATTGTTTTATTTACCTCTATCTGTCTTAGCTATTACTTGGATTCTAGGCCCCGACATTTGCTCCAACCCACTCTGATGCAGTTACTTCAACCCAGGCATGTGTTTTTTGGTTTGTGTAGGATCACTTTCATGGCGCACATGGATAGCTGTATAAGTGCCCCATTTACCTTCCAAATATCACACAATGAGAGTCTCAAAATTGTGTACGAATTCTGTATCACTGGCAAGGATCTAAATGTGTGTTTGTCTGAATCAGACTTATTATTAATCTTTTTGTGGGTAAGTTTATTATTACTAAACCCAGACTTGTTTTAAAGTACTGACTTCCTGAAACAGAAAGCGTTTTGTTTTAAAGCTGGTTCTGTGGCGAAAAGGGATACGAGCGCAATTCATAATCCCGATTACCGCATTAGAAACACAGCTGCGGTTTGTTTGGAAGCAGACCGACTTCCATTGGTTTTCATGCAATGGTATAGTCATAGGTGCCAGTCATTCAGAAAGCGATGACAAACTACTGAAGGTAAACTTTCCATGAAATCACAAACAACCAAATAATGCTGGAATTGACTGCCACGTCCTGTAAAGGATATGCTACTAACTTTTTTGTTTCAATATCAATGTGATGTTGATATGTTAGAGTGAGACACACACAAACTGGCGGGGAGTGAGAAGAGAACAAGCTGATATCTTTATGCCAAGCCTGTTAAAATTAGCTGTATGTCCTTTACAGGACGTGGCAGCCAAACCCAGTGTTTATTAGCTGGCTGTGATTTACTAGGAAATTTTAGTTCAGTTGTTTGTCATTGCTTTCTGATGACCAACGCCTTATACCATCGAAATCAATGCAAAGCGTTCTGCTTCTAAATCCCCACCTCCCCCGGTCTGATATCGAACCCTCGACTCCATATGTCGGGAAATTATGCTGCGCGTTCATTATCCCCTAACTCACAGCAGCAGTCTGCCAAGCCTGGTAATTTGAATAAATATATTGTGGTCCTGGCTTGCACACTAAGACATTGAAAATATATTGTGATCCTGGCTTGCACACTAAGACATTGAAAATATATTGTGAACCTGGCTTGCACACTAAGACATTGAAAATATATTGTGATCCTGGCTTGCACACTAAGACATTGAAAATATATTGTGATCCTGGCTTGCACACTAAGACATTGAATATATATTGTGAACCTGGCTTGCACACTAAGACATTGAATATATATTGTGATCCTGGCTTGCAAACTAAGACATTGAAAATATATTGTGATCCTGGCTTGCACACTAAGACATTGAATATATATTGTGATCCTGGCTTGCACACTAAGACATTGAAAATATATTGTGATCCTGGCTTGCACACTAAGACATTGAATATATATTGTGATCCTGGCTTGCACACTAAGACAATGAATATATATTGTGATCCTGGCTTGCACACTAAGACAGTGGACCGGGTCTATCAGCGACATTGACATGATTATGTTTCCGACCAGTATGGCTCTGGAGGTCGACCCAGCTTCATAAAGTAGGTACTCGAAAGTTGCCATACTTTTCTGGGAATTTCCTGGGAAAGGGGGGGGGGGGAGGGGCTGCGGAGAAGGAAACTAAACATCCTACCTCATTGTACCGTTGCCTAGAATGTGCTCATGCCTAACTCTTCAACATCAGCATTATGTGGCTAGCTTGGTCCTTTTTAATGTGATCCCACGACTGGTACTGTACGTAGACTTGTCTTGCTGTAACCTGTCATTGTGTGGGCGAGTGTGCTAGCGAAGTTGATAGCAAGTGTAAGTGTTGCACTGGTAATGTTATAAGCACGATCGGGTGCAGGTTGGACGCATAGGCTCGTCGCTGGTCATAGTCAGGGAGAGATTGGCCAACTATTCTTGCTCTCTGGCCTGTACAATGTAATGGTGCTATCACATCACATCCCCATAGCAGAAAATTGTTTCGGGACAAATGTGAATTTGAGAATTCGTGTGAGAATTGTATGGATTTTTTTGCCCTGGTCGTGCGGGGGGGGGGGGGGGGGGAGACGGATAGGCTGACAGGGAATGCACCTCTTGGTGGTAGATTATCTATGGACAAGGGAGAGGTGGTAGTGCGCCTATGGGACTAGGTGGAGAAAGCGGGGGAACAGATTGAGAACCTGTATGTTGAAAGGATGAGATTGCGGGGGATTGGCAGGGGTTCTGGAAGAATCTCGAAACTGAGAGGGAAGACCATGAGAACTTTCATTCAGCGGTTGGAACTATTAGTAGTATGACTCTTCACTGGCTGTTGAACGAGGGGACGGAGCGCGTATGGGAATGTCCTGAGTGCAGTGATGTCGGTGCTTAGCTCAACTCAACTCCATTTCACTTCCCAGTCGGCTGTGTGATCGTGGCATAGAGACTCTTCCCCCCCCCCCCCGCCCTCTTTGAACTCAAGCGTAGTCCATACACGTGAACTACTTCTAAGTGCACTGGACTGATTTTTTGCATGTGGATTATCTTTCCTTATTACCAGTGTCCCTCGCCGTGAGGCGAATCCACACCGACTTCAGAAGTACTTGTAATTTACGTGCCTAAGTCAAGGACGAGAAGTCAACAGTTTAACCCTACCGACCGGTGTAATTGTTGAACCCGTTATTTCGGCATCAGCGCACCAGATGTTTAAGAACGAGCTCTCTTATCCATTCTGCCATGCTGACCCCCACCGAGGCTCAATCTAAGCGAATAATGTTTTAATTGACCTTCGCTCCCCTGTTGTCCCAGCCTAAACTAGGTACTAGGAAATGTCTTGGGTAGTCAAGGCAGCCTATGTAATATTGACTGTCATTATCTCTTGATTGTCAATTGCTCTATAACCATATGGGACAAGTATTACAGTGTCCTTTGCGTTATTTAATGTTGCTGTTTGTTCTTGTTGCCAGACATTTCCTAACTCTGCCCACTCCAAGATTATTTATTCAATTGAAACGAGTTTACCGTCACAATTGTCTGTCACGCGCATCAATACCTCCTGATTATTCGGTATTATTTTCTTCTGGGATGCGATGCTGGTTGTCAGTTAATCTTTTAATCATCTCAAGCAATAAAGTCCTTGTAGAAGCCGTCTGCGGAAAGAGTGGATGTGGAGAAATGTAAATTGTTGCGTCTAGAAGTCAATTCTTCTATTTGACTCATGAAGCTGCTCACAAAACAAGACTGACATTTGTTGAATGTGTGTTAATTTTCAAGTCTAGCTAATCCAGCTGGAAATTCTGGACAAATTTATGCCGCATTGTGAAATTCGTTGAGGAGTGTGATTCTCTGTGAATTGATTGGTTCCGAGTGGAACAATCATCATATGCCAACCGTGTTGTAGTTTAATAAAGTCTCCGAGGTGAAGTGGTTACGCCGCCTTCCTCACGCTACGCTCTATTCGGGCTCAGTCTTTGGTTCACGAGTGCAGTTTTCGCAGAAACTCCTGGGGGTCTTCGATGGAGCGATGGATTTCGTGCTTTGTACGACGCTTTCGGTTGGCACCCTATGGAAAGAGACTATGGCATATGTGATCAAACCCAATGCAATGAAGTCGAACCCATCGCCTTTAAACCCCTTGTTAACATTAAAAGAATTGAATTAGTAATTTAAAAGTAGCTACGGTTTTCTTTTTAATCATTATATGTGTTCTTTTGCTATTTGATTTGTTTTATGCTCAATCTCAACTGTTAGTTTGCTGTGTAGTTTGTTTTATGTGTAATCTCTCCTAGCCTATATCGTTGTGTGCATGTCAAGGTTTTGTGTTTTGTTACCCACGACCTCAGATACCACAGGTAACTCTAATATTGACAACACCATAAATCTCTCAGTTGCGGCAACATTTGTCTCACAAATCGCACTTCTTGTATAGACATTACTAGAACAACAGCGACGAGGAAGAGGGGAAGAAATGTGAGGAGGAGTAAGGAGAAGAACGAGAAAATTAAAGCAGAACAAGGAAGAAGAAGAAACAAGCAGTCGAAGCAACAAGAAGAAGGGAAAAGAATGAAGAGGAGGCACATTAGGAAGAGGAGAAGGGACAGTAGAAGAAGGAGGAGGAGCAAGAAGAAGAGGAAGAAAAACAAGAACACTAAGGCAGAACAAGAAGGGAGCAGTAGGAACAAGCAGTCGAAGCAAGAATGATAATTTAAAAAGTGGAAGAGGAGGCACGGAAGGAAGAGGAGAAAAACGAGAAGAAGCCAAAAGAAGAGGAAGAAGAACAAGAAAACTAAGGCAGGACAAGAAGGAGCAAGCAGTCGACGCAAGAAGGAGAAGGAAAAATGATGAAGAGAAAGAGACGAAGCCGGTCGTTGTTGAGGGTACTTCAAAACCTGAAATCTTACACCACACTAGTTATAGTTGTTCACTGTGTAATCGCGCAATCCTTGAAAGGCTGTGTGTAATAGTTTTCAGAAGAGCCAGTGGTTGGTTTATTCTTTTCTGCGGAACTAGCCCAATTAAAGCAGACTCAATTCAAAGGAAAATAGTTAAAGATGATGTCAGACAATAACTACTGTCGTATTTGCTTTATTAATTGACAACACTGGTTAGACGGGTTTGAAAGTTGGGGTTTGAAAGTTAGACAGAGGTTTGAAAGTTAGACAGGAGTTTGAAAGTTTTGAAAATTAGGCAACGGTTTGAAAGTTAGGCAGTGGTTTGAAAGTTAGACAGGGGTTTGAAAATTAGACAGTAGTTTGAAAGTTAGTTGTTTAACAGTTAGACAGGGGTTTGAGTCAGTTAGATAGTTTTGACAAATTAGACAGAGGTTTGAAAGTTAGACAGGGGTTTGAAAGTTAGACAGGGGTATTAAAGTTGGGGTTTAAAAGTTAGACAGGAGTTTGAAAGTTAGACAAGAGTTTGAAAGTTAGACCGGGGTTTGAAAGTTATAAAAGGTTTGAAAGTTAGACATTTGAAAGTTAGACAGTGGTTTGAAAATTAGACGAGTTTCATAGTTGGGATTGGAAAGTTAGACAGGGGTTTGAAAGTTGGGGTTTGAAAATTAGAAAGGGGTTTGAAAGTTAGTACTCTTGATTTCTATAGTTCTGCCTGTTCGAATCTCTTGATACTCTTCACTTCAATAGTTCTGTCTGTTCCAGTCTCTTAGTACTGTACATTGTCACATACATCCTACTTTTTTCGAATTATAAGTGTGAACTTTGTTATTAGCATGCGTATAGTGAATATGGGACCGCTTAGCCTTTGTTACTTATCCGAGAAGGTTATCCTACGAACCACTACCCAAGCATCAGTAAACAAAAAGTAAACGACACTTTTTACACTCCTTGGCGCATATATGATATATGGTGCTAGCGCCAAAATTGTATAGAGACATTGACACTCGATGAATAATGTGGTCGCTTTTGCTTCCCATGATATCTCATGGCATCCATTTCCCGCTGTGTCGACCTTGGAGTCCATGTCAGTTTTTTATTTCTTTTAATCCGCATCAGTGAGGATTCAAATACATAACCACCGTGTCGGCTGGCGAGCGTGCTTTACCACGGCTTCCAAAATTGTGTTCTGGTCGGGACAAAATCTCAATGCATTAGTCAGTGAGTGCACTAACTGCTGTGCTTCCTCGGCATCCCGGGAGACACAATGGAAGTAGTTACAGAAACTCTCAATACAAAAGAGGTAGATTTTCATCGGTAAGCTTTGACCTGAATTATTTCAGTGTATGAGTACTACCGGCGCTTGAAAACATGCCACGAGCACACTCGTTAAATTGATAACTCCCCGGGCAGAAATACATAGAATTAAGGCAGCTTTTTTATGTTGATGTTAGTTCACACTTAGCTTGCAGATCAATAATTAAATAAGAAATTTGACACGCGTTGTGCTTTGAGTGTCATGAAATGCCCTGATGGATTGCAATACAGCTGTACAATTATTAGCAAAAATGAAGCATCTTCTGTATGTTGTAAATATTATGTTAGTGTTGCTCGGTAGTATTCCTCATAACAGTATAGATAATTCTTAACTGTCCACGAAGATCGTATTCAGCTACTTTAAGGGCCACACAGGATCCGCGGGCCAGGGGTTTGTAACCTTTGGCTTATAAGCTGTTCTGTAGTTGGATGGGGAATGAAATGTGAGATACACATCAGAGTTCACATTCCAGACTAATCAATTGACTCACCCTTACTCAACGGATATGGTTCTACTGCCCCAGGGATTTTCAGTCCACCGCTAAGTAACGCATGAATCCTGTTTTGACTGTGAATTTCGAAGTAATGGCGTCTAATCCCCCATAAGGGCTTGTATCTATCGACGTGAGGTTGATGTAGAAAATATTCTTCCAAAACAGAGTACTGTCTTCACGGGGACTTTGTTACAGAGCTTACCTTTCATTCTCCAAGCCCAGAAACACGCGGGGTGTACAAGACAGGTACATTGACAGGCATATTGGGATGTGAACGTTATAATTCGCACAACACTACCGTCTGGCAAGAATTAGGTCCAAGTCGGGCATGTTTCCTCAACAGGCTTGATATATCTCAGCGTCAACAGACTCTTACTCAGGCACCGGGGATTTGTCTTTATCAGCATGTGTAATTTACCTGTTAGCTAACTGATGATACATTCAAGCTGTTTTTATTCATTCATGGGTAACATGGTAGATGTCCCAAATGTACTTTCTTCACCCACAACTCGAAGACTGCATAAATACAGTTATAAAAACATGCAGACAGACAGCTGTATGTTGAAATATCGGTCTCTCTGAGGGATATTCTGCAATTTATTTGCTGAATAGTTACATTGATGAGCACCTTACCCCCTGGGCCATTGGCAACGATGTTTTTTTTTTTTTTTTAAATATATTTATATTATATTCTGAAATTTATAGATTGTTGTATTGATGTTAGCATTTTTATAGCGTGCCTAAAAAGTTTCTTCATTTTCAGACTAGTTGGTCGATTCTGAACCCTTTCTGTAGCATGAAATTTGCAAATAGTCATTGATTATTTATACATCGCATACTTTTCATCATTTTGTATTGGGGGGGGGGGGGGGGGGAATTCTATTATTTTTCCCCTTCACTAAGGAAATACAATGTTTTAAAGAAGTATTACAGCTAAACTGTGCAGATTTCAGTCATTTGTATAAAGCATACATAGATACAGAAACCCTAATGTGCCTGGGTGGAGCCCCATACTGAGCAAGAGAGAAATGTCGTCGGCTTCTGTGGCTAAGGGGCTGAAGAAATAGTTTCACAATTCCCCCATATACCGAATCAAGGATTCGAAATCAGCCTCAGATAATTTGGAAGCAGATCGATGTGCGTTGATTTCGATGATTTGAGGCGTCAGTCGTTCAGAAAGTAATATCAAACTACGGAACGTAAAATTTCTTAGTAAATAACAAACAGTCAAAACTGGTGGAGTTGATTGCACCGTCCTGTATAGGACATGCAACTCTCTCTCTCTCTCTCTCTCTCTCTCTCTCTCTCTCTCTCTCTCTCTCTCTCTCTCTCTCTCTCTCTCTCTCCCCCCCCCCCTTCCCCCCCCCCCCCCCCCCCCCCACCTCATTTTATCAAAACCTCAGAGCTGTAGAAATCTGGAAAATGAATTATACCACTCACCTGTGTCGAACCCGAACAACTATCCTAGTAAGCAAGAGCTATGCCATCGCGGCTTCTCTAATATCCCTGTATCTTAGCATGTTCAGCCTCTTTTGCTGTGTCCTTTCTGTACACCCTTTTCATCGGCGAATAAGTTAATCACGTAGTGCAGTTTTTGCAGTAACCCAATCTTAAGTGAGCTTGGGGTGTAATCATCTGTGGCACATGCCATTCATTGTGGCTGAATAATGTTTTGCTGCAATTTTGTGGGATTAACTCTGGTATTTTGGTGTAATTGTTTTCTTGTTGCTTGTAGTAAGAATGCAGGGCTGGATGGGATTGGTGATTCGTTTGAGCGATGGGTGTATTGTTGGGTGAGTGGATATATAGATGCATTTGTCTCTGTGTGTTGGTTGTGTGAGTGAGTGGATTAATGGTTGGGTTGGTTGAGTCGGTGGATGTGTGCGTGAGTGAATGGAATGATGGTATCTGAGTTTATTGATGGGTAAGAGACTGAGAATATGGATGGACGAGTGAATTAATCGATGAATGCGTGAGTGGATAGGTAAATGAATGGATGAATAGATGAGTGAATGGAGTGGGTGGATGTATGAGTGAATAGATGGATAGGTGAATGAGTGCGTGGATAGATGAGTGAGCGGATGGATGAATGAGCGGATAGATGTGTGAGTGAATGAATGCGTGAGTGGATGGATGGATGAGTCAGTGGCGCGAGTTGATGTGTGAGTGAATGAATGAGTGAGTGGGTTGGTGAATGCGTGAGTGGCATAGGTGGATGTGTGAGTGAATTAATGTATATGTGAGTGAGTTAATGAATGAATGGATGAGTGAGTGGATTGATGTGTGTGGGTGAGTTAGTGAATAAACTTGTGAGCTAGTGAAGAGATCAGTGAGTGAGTGGGTGGACTGGTTGGCTGATGGGTGAGTAGCTGAATAGGTAAGTAGATAGATTAGCCCTTGCTCTGGCAGGTACAGGTTTGTGTAAATGGATGGGTGAGTCAGTGGATATATATGTGCGTGATTAATGAGTAGATGGGGCTTGTATCGATATGTTAATGTGTGCATAGGTGATTGGATAGGTATGTGAATATCTGTATGAAACGCTAATGACAGTCATATTAAATGGCTTGGAGATGTACAGATAAAGCGTCGGAGATATTTTATGGTTAGATTTTTACAGTTGCATAGAGAGGTAGAGGTGATATAGTGATTTTCACTCTTGGGTACCAAAGCAGGGCCCAGCAGTGGCGGCATTCGTTTGTTCCTACCAGTGCGATACTGGGGTAGATTCAGTAGAGACAGGAAATGTTGAATTTAATTATTTACTATTTTTGGATGGAAGAATATTTCTAATATCGTGTACACTTACATACAAAGAGGAGAGAGAGAGAAAGTTTAGAATGTTAATGAGTGTGAGGCCACGTCTGGTATGGGCACTCAAGAATAAAGAACACCGGAATAGCACCCTATGGTGTCTTAGAGAGCAGACTATCATAATTGGTTGAGAGGGGTTATTTCGGTCATCGTAAATACTGTTTTTAACACAGTATTAGGCTGGCAGTAAATTGTTTCATTTCACTCGCTTGACTGTCCGTGTACAGCAAACACAGCACGTAATCTCCTTTACTCTAATTGTGGCTGCTTTTTAATTTTTCTATTTGTGTCTAGTTTTGGTTGTTTATTCTTATCAGCACTTTGAATTCGCATCGAGGCGGATTTTTAAATTGATCAATGGACCAGGTCAACCAGAATGTTGCGGGTTCAATCACTACACGGGTCAGTTGGACTAAACTGTTGACATCTCTTCCTTGTCGTGGGAGGCGTAAATTACAAGTACCTCTGGAGTTGGAGTGGGTTCGCTTGAGGGCAGGGGGGACACTAGTATTAGGGAAAGCTAATCCAGGCGCAAAAATCAGCCCAGTGCACTCACAAGTGGTAGACACTACTACTAGTGGTAGTAGCCGTCCGTGGACTACGCTCCACTTCAAAGCGGGCGAACGGGAAACAAATGTTGGCCAAATCAGCCCACGAGTTCCTATTGGTTTATACAATACTAGCTGACCCGGCCCGGCTTCGCCCAGTTCCTGGTGGGGAGCATCTCATTTAATTCATATAAGTAATCATATAAGCTCCCGTTCCCGACTATCTATCTATCTATCTATCTATCTATCTATCTATCTATCTATCTATCTGTCTGTCTGTCTGTCTGTCTGTCTGTCTGTCTGTCTGTCTGTCTGTCTGTCTGACCCGGCCCGGCTTCGCCCAGTTCCTGGTGGGGAGCATCTCATTTAATTCATATAAGTAATCATATAAGCTCCCGTTCCCGACTATCTATCTATCTATCTATCTATCTATCTATCTATCTATCTATCTATCTATCTATCTATCTGTCTGTCTGTCTGTCTGTCTGCCTGCCTGCCTGTCTGTCTGACCCGGCCCGGCTTCGCCCAGGCCCTGAGGGGAGTATCTCATTTAATACATATAAGTAGTCATATAAGTTCCCGTTCCCGACTATCTGTCTGTCTGTCTGTCTGTCTGTCTGTCTGTCTGTCTGACCCGGCTTCGCCCAGCCTCTGGTGGGGAGCATCTCATTTAATTCATATAAGTAGTCATATAAGCTCCCGTTCCCGATTATCTGTCTGTCTGTCTGTCTGTCTGTCTGTCTGTCTATTATTAGAAAGAGCACTTGAAAGATATTTACATCTTCCCTCAACAATTAACTTGGGTAAATGGAGCGTCTCATTTAATTCATATTCGGCCCCTGCTCCCGTTCCCGTTCCCAAAAAAGACGACCCGGCCCGGCTTCGCTCATCCCCTGGCGGGGAGCGTCTCATTTAATTCATATTCGGCCCCTGCTCCGGTTCCCGTTCCCATATAAGAAGCCCGGCCCGGCTTCGCCCAGCTCCCTGGCAGGGAGCGTCTCATTTAATTCATATAAGTAGTCATATAAGCTCCAGTTCCCGTTCCCGGAAATATGGCGAACAGATTGGAAGAGAACAATCTTCATCCCAATAACTAAATAGGGAGCAGGGGAGGAGGAGGAGGGGAGGAGGAGGAGGAGGAGGAGGAGGAGGAGGAGGGAGGAGGAGGAGGGGGACGGGGAGGAGGAGGAGGATGAGCTGGAGGTGGAGGAGGAGGGGTAGGGAGGAGGAGGAGGAGGGAGGAGGGGGAGGAGGAGGATTATAACGCATATGCCTGTAGATAACTGTAGCGAAAAGGTCCACCTATTTGAGAAATATGCAACAATTTTACATATATAGCAATGCTATTAGAAGTTATGTCCCCTCGCTATATATACATTATAATGTAAATTAAATATTAAATAATATTAAGTAAATAACTGTTTGTACACTAAAAAAACTATGACAGTTGGCAGCACGGGAATGATTAGAAGACGTGTAGAAAATTTCATCTCAATCGGATGGACCGTTCGCGAACGCATAAATAACATACATACAGACATACATTCTATTTTATATATAAGATTGGCCAAATTAGCCCACGAGTTCCGATTGGTTTATACAATATTGAGCTAGCACTTTATGTTCAGTGCATGTCAATGCGTGTAAAATAAGGCTCCTTTAATCTTACTGTTATTTTTATAGAGCAAACTGTATAAGCGATCCGTGAGGGGGGGGGGGGGTGTGTGCGTGTACGTGCGTGCGTGTGTGTGTGTGGTTTTAAAAAAAAAAATTTCATCATTTCCGGGATTTCATACGGTCATGCAATCACGCTCCTCCATAACCATAAACTTGTGCTATTCATAAGTTCTGTGGCCGATCGCCTTCCGTGCCACTTTGCCAACCCATCCAGCGTTTTTAACCACTGTCAACCTTCATCGTCGATGTCTTCAATGATGCCAGTTGTCACACCGTTCTCCAAGTTCGATTGTTTTCATAACGTGATGTGAGATAGTGAGATGTGAGGTAGACCAAGAAGACGGTGGAGAGATAATATATATACAGACCTACAAGCACTTGGAATCAACGACTGGCAAGAGAAGGTCAACCAGAGAGACGAATGGAGACGGATTGTATCTGCAGCAAAGAACCTCAATGGCTCGGAACGCTGAAGAAGAAGAAGAAGTGATGTGAGAGTTTTATAACTACACGTGTGTCTTATGTTCCCTAGTCAATTTCACATTCTTCTCCTTCTTCGGCAGCTGCTTTTTATTACCAAGTGGAGAATAGGCTATCAACCAACTCACGCCAGACCTGTTATCTTTAGCTGTCTTCCTCAACTCTCTATATGTCCTCCCAATAGTATCCATCTCTGCGTCTCTAATTGACTTCATTCTGTGTTTTGGCTCTCTCTGTCTTTCTCTCTCTCTCTCTCTCTCTCTCTCTCTCTCTCTCTCTCTCTCTCTCTCTCTCTCTCTCTCTTTTTTTTTTGTCTGCCTGTCTGTCTCTCTTTCTGCCTCTCTTTGCCCCCCCCCCCCTTTCTCTATTTATTTTTCTTTTGTCCTATGGGTTCCAGACAAAGAACTGGTTAGTTCTATGGTTCCAAACAAAGAACTGTTTAGTTATCCTATTAACAGGTTTTCTAAATTTCCCTCCAATCCAGCGCCAACGTAGTTTCCCTGCTTCTTCACTCGTAATTTGTTTGTTTAGGTAGGTAGGCAAGAAGACAGAGCAATCGAACGAATGAATTAGCATGATTTTCAAATGGTTAGGAATTGGGCGCAGGCTGGTTGAACATTCTGCCCTGTTTATCGCTCATGTTTATTCCCTAGCCCTATTACAATTATCATAATAATAATTAGTAAGTTAGTATTAGTCATGTGGTAATGATTTTCGCTCATGTCCATATGTTTACAACGCATGTGGTGTTATTGCTAAACGGTATACTAATAAGAGATGTATGAATCAAATAATTTATAAAAGGAGAAGGCTAGAAGTGCAGAATGTTAGACCAGGCTGAGTGCCCAATTTATTACCCTTTAAAATAAAGCTTGTTGGTTCATTGTTTCCTGCATTATTTCATTCATACATCATTTATTTCGCTAGTTTCAAACGACATTATATCAATTATAAACGCTAGGCAATGTGCAAACAATTATTACTACATGTTTAATTAATACTAAATATTATTACAGTAATATCTAGAAGGCAAATAGGAATTAGACCGATGATCAATATAGGAGAATACTCAGTACACTGTAGACTTCCGGTCCCCAACATGGCGGTTAGGCATTGAACCGTTAAGGCCTCTGGCGTGTTTATGCTTGTGGCTACGGTTTGCATTCGCATTTTCCTCATGTTGGACTGGTAGTACATGGTTCCGTCGCCCTGCTACTGAGTGAGTGCGTGGCGCGACACTGTGAGCTGTGAAATTCGTGTGGAATGCTTTTACATCTGTCCGCTGTTGTTTGCACAGTGAACTGCATGTTCGGAACAATGGCCGGCTGTCGCTGAATTGACTGGTTTGCCTTTTCGGTTCACGAGTGCATTTTTCAGGAGACTCCTGGGAGTCGTCGCTGGAGCTACGGAGTTCGTGCTTTGTGCGGCGCTTTCGGCGGGTCGCCCTGCGGAAAGAGACCGAGCCATGTGGGATAAAACCCGGGTCAATGAAGTCTTTCTGGTGACTGCCGATTCCATCGACGATGAACTGTATTTTTCGTGGAGGACTTTGTGTTGGCATTCTGGCGGCGGCATTATGCTCAGTGTACTTGCGCGGGCTGTTGGCTTGCCGATATTCCTGTCTGTTCCACTTTCCACAATGAGCAATGAGGAGCATTTGTGTGATATTCACTGGCACAAGAACGGAGTATAATGGGGACGACCCGTTGTCGTGAAGTTGGAACCGCGACTAACTAACTAACTAACTAACTAATTATAACTAACTAATTAACTAACTAACTAACTAACTAAGTACACAGATTTTTAAAGGAGGCATATAGTCTGTCCTGAGATGGTGTTGAAATAGCTTGCGATTGTATCTGTAAGGGTTGTAGCGTCTTTGATTCGCTGTGGGAGATTGTTCCACAGCCGAGCTGCGAATCACACTAAGCTTGGTTTGTGTAAGTGCACGAGGAAGAGATAGATGGATACTCGTAGATGCATAGATAGATTTACATAGAGAGAGGTGGTTGGGTTTAGGCTGGTTCGTAGGCATATACGAGAGGCTTCAAATGAAATCCTTTAATGTTTTTTGTGTGAGTATATTCTGAAAAAGTAAAGAATAAATGTATCGTTTTTTTATATAGTCACCACTGCGTTCAATGCAAATCCTCCAGCGACGATAAAGTGCTTGTATCCCTGTCGAAACAAATTATTTTGGTCGCGTGTGCACCACCTGCTGTATCTCTTCATCGGACCGAAACGTTTGAAACTTCCTTCTCCACTCATACACTTGCTGGACTGACAGGCATGCATAACCACACTGGACCTTCATTTTCTGGTGAATTTCTATAGGTTTCACTCCTTCACTGATCAAAAAACTGGAAAGTGGGGCAGCCATCTTTAAACTGTCTTTATTACGTCACTGAGTTCATCTGCACCGTGATGTCACGCGCTTAACACCTTTGACATGATTAACAACAATATTGACAAGTAACAAGGCAATAGCGTGGTTATTGTAATTTCTATAACACTTTTAAGGTTTTGTTTTGAAGCCCCTTCGTATCAAGGTGGATACGTGAGTGTGTTTAGGTAGATTGTTTGAAAGATAGGCGGATTAATTGGTCATCTTCAAGAGCTATGCCGACTGGCGTAGGCGTTCATGACTCTCCACAGATCTCGGTCTTTGGTTTTCTGGATCAACTCTGCTGCTGATAATCTTCCATGCCACCGTCGCAATCCACTCAGCATCATTTCTCTTGATCTGCCTCTGCCTCTGTTCCCCTCGATCTTTCATGTTGTCATAGTGTTCTAACGCCTCTCTTCTCATCACATGACCACAAAAAGTTGTTTGTCTCTTTCTTATTGTTATATATAATGTTCTAGTTTCATTAGCCTGTCTCAGGCAGTCGTTGTTAGTTACTTTGGCAGTCCAAGAAATTCGCAATATTCGGCTAAGGAACCATATATCTGTTGCTTCCAATCTCTTCCTAATTTGCTCATTTACATTCCAAGATTCACAGCCATACAGCAAAACAGGTTCTATATAGCACTTCGGCACTCTCTTCCCTACATTCAATGATAGTGACTTATTGCATAAGATATTCTTCATTTTCTGAAATGCATCCTTTGCTTGCCCTATTCTGCTCTTAATCCATGGTGTGCATCTTCCATCTGATGTTGTAAATGTCCCTAGATATTTAAAATTATCCACTTTGTTGAAGAATATTCCCTTCTATCTCTATTTCACATTTGGGTGTCACCTGTTTCTTTGATATCACCATTGTTACTGTTTTCTTGATATTCAAGGAGAGTCCTTTCTTTGCACTCTCTGTTACTACAATGTCCAACAATTGTTGTGGATCTGTTGCATTATTCGCTATCAATACTGTGTCATCTGTGTAGTGTATATTATTTCTGGCTTTTCTTTGATCTCTCTCATTATTACTTCGCTATAGAGGGAGAAGAGATCCGTTGACAAAACACATCCCTGTCTTACTCCCAACTTTATGTGTTCATAATTTCCTTCTTTATTTCCCATTTTAATTGCTACTATTTGGTTCCAGTAAATATTGTTTATTATTCTGAGATCTTTCCCATCATTGTTAATATCTTCCAACTTTTTAATCAGTTCATCATGTTTTACTTTATCAAATGCCTTAGTATAATCTATGAAGCACAAATATATGACTTTCTTTGTCTCTATTGATCTTTCTAATAGTGTTCGTAATGTACATATTGCATTGTTTGTACCTTTTCCTTCCACATTATTAATGGAGAGAGAGAGAGAGAGAGAGAGAGAGAGAGAGAGAGAGAGAGAGAGAGAGAGAGAGAGAGAGAGAGAGAGAGAGAGAGAGAGAGAGAGAGTATGAATTATGTTTCTTGGATTTTGAGACCTGTTTCTCAATAGACTAGCGTATAATACGAGGAAGTCAATACGAAACTTCCCACGATATTTAATATTTTTGGCTAATAAAGTTGACATCGGGGAATTAGTTATCCGAAACCACCGAGCAAGCCAGCAAAAGTCGCAACTGAGGGTCACGATGTTATAAAGCATTTCCTGGCACTTGCGTGACCTCTCTGTGGGGTGATGTCTGACAGCTCGTGCAACGGCCATGCTGGTTTACGTTCGCCTGTCAGTCCTCAGACCCCGGATCGCTGTACATGGGGGAAAGGAAGGGGGGGGGGGGGGGGGGGGGAAATAATGGACCTTCCTGGCTCTGTGTCAGTTGGGTAATGGAGGAATCAAACATTCTTAACTTCTGAGGCAGAGAGCACGTTGTTGCAGTGGCCTGCCATTGTAACAGATATGCATTACAACGATGATATTACAAATATAGCACACTATTGTACCACAAGGAAGATATTAATTATTACATATAGCACAATATTGCAACACAGTTAAGGTTAGTTGCATATCCTTTACAGGACGCCGCAGTCAACACTAGCAATTTTTGCTGTTGTGATCTCTTGGGCCGGCTTCGTGGCTTAGAGGTTATGACTTTTCTCCGTAATCTCGTATACTCTCGTTGGTGACGTGATGACGGTGAGAATCAGCAGTGGCTTGAATCGCATCGGTAACTTACGGGGTATGTGAGCCGGCCGCTCAGAAATCAATGGCAAACTACTGAGCGTAATCTTGCCAAGAGATCAACATACAGCTGAAAGATGCTGGTATTGACAGCGATGTCCTGTAAAGGATATGCAAAAAAAAAAAAAAGATCTCTTGGCAAGTGCACGTTCAGTAGTTAGCCATTGCTTTCTGAACGACCGGCACCCATACCATTTAGTAAAAACCCAACGCAAGGCGGTCTGCTGCCAAACCGCGCGCAACTGTGTTTCGAACCCGGATATGCCGGATTATGAACTGTCTGTAACCCCTTCGCCACGGAGCTAGCATTGCAAAACAAGGATGATATAATATAGCACAGCATTGTACCGTGAGGGTGATAAAAGTATAGCACCGCAAGATGTTATTATAACAATAGCACAATAATGCACCGCAAAAAATGATATTCATATAGCACAGTATTGCGGTACACGAATATCATACACATATAACAAAATTGCATCACAGTGATGATATTATAAATATAGCACTTACATCACAAAGGTGTAAATATAGCGGAATATTGCTCCACCATCCATCCATCATGTGCCATGCCGGTAAACGTGGGCGGTCATGATTCGCCATTTCACTCGATCACCTGAGTCGTGGATCAGCTCAGTGTTCTTGTCTCGACCATGCCACGTGGTCAAACCATCCAGGTATTTACTTCTCTGTCTTCCCCTTGTTCTCTTCCCCTCGATCTTGCCAGCTGTCACCAAGTTCTCTAATTTATTTCTTTTCATAACATGTCCAAACATTTTTTGACTGTCTGCGTCTAATTTTTCTAATCAGTTTACGATTTTTATTTGTTTCTTTTAGGACTTGGTCATTGGTTTTTCCGTATGTCCATGGTATTCTTTGCATTCTACTCACAAACCACATTTCCACAGCCATCAGATTTTTTTTCCAGCTTGACTGCTCATTATTCACGCTTCACATCCATACAAAATTACAGGCTCTATGTAGCACCTCAACACTCTTTTTTTTTTAGCGTAGCAATTATCATTTTTTATTGGTTAGTACTGTATGTTGGTCATCTTGCAGAAGGCTATCTTCGCCATGGCGATTGTTGTTCTAATCTCTTCAGATATTATGACTGCTCCGAGATAATTGTACCGACTCACTTGTGTAAGATCATTCCCATTTACCTGTATATTACATTGTGGTATTTCGTTCATCCTGGTGACATCATAATCTGTATCTTCTTACAATTTAATTCCAGCCCTAGTTGTTCACTGTGTGCAACAACCGCATCTGCTAAATATTGCAGATCCTGCTCATTGTCTGCAATTAAGACTGTATTATCCGCATATCTTTTGTTATTGATGATTCCTTTCATATCTTGTACATTTCTGTAAATATTTTCACTATACAGGGAAATAAGATCTGAAGACATTACACACCACACCAATGTCATCATAAACATATCACAAAATTGAACCACAAGGATAAAAGAAAAATAATACAATATTGCACCACACGAATATCTTATTTCTTATAGTCCATGCCGTGTGGCGTTGGTGATAATGTCTGTCCACATCCTTCTGTTGCTTGTGCTGCATCATCTCTGATGCCGACGTTCATCCATGCCATGATATCAGACTGTCCAATATCTTCTCTCTTGGTCTTCCCCTGCCTCTCTTCCCTTCCAGTTGTGACGAGATATTCCAGCCTTTGCCTTCTCATGTCGTGCCCAAAGAAAGTGGGTTGTCTACATCTGATGTGAATAACCAGTTCTCTTTTTGAGTTAACTATCTTCAAAATGTCTTCATTGGTATAAGCACATAATTATAAATATGTCACACTCTTGCGCCACAGGGATATCATTATAAATATATCACCATGTTGCATCAAAGGATATCATTATAAATGTATCACAATGTTGCACCTCAAGCATATCGTTATAAATATATCACAATGTTGCACCAAAATAATGCTATTATAAACATATCACAATATTGAGGCACAAGAGTGTGTCATTATAAATAAATTTAGCACCGTATTGTGCCAATAAGATGTAATTATAAACATATCACAATATTGAACCACAAAGATGTAATTATAAATAAACACATCACAGTATTGCACCACACGGATATTATGATAAACATTTCATAATGTTGGACCACAAGGATGTCCTTATAAAACAATTCACATTATTGCACCACGAGGATGCCATTATACATATTTCACACTACTCTTCTCATCTCATCTCATCATGTTCCTCTTGTACCTTGCGGTGTCGAGGTGAAGTATAAACAACGGGAGAGTGCTAAAAGTGCCACAGCAGTTCAAACAACTATTAACACTGTAATGATGCACTACATTGTACATTATCACTGTGTCCTTCTCTTCACATAGCCCATTCCGAATGGCGTTGCTCGTTGCTATGTTTGTCCAACCTCTTGCCTTGCGTGTTGCCAAACATTTCCGATACAGATTCCAATCTTTCCAGCATCTTCTCTGCACTTTCCCTCCAACATTCTCTTATCATCAGGTTCCGGTTTACCACGAAAGTAGCACACATTGTGGTGTTTCGTGCATTGTAATTAATTGTAAAAATAGCACCGCATTTTGAATGAAGTGCACTTTTGTACTAGTGGCCAGAATTACTGAAAACAGCACAACGTTCTAGAAGTGACGGCTTCTTCTTCTTCTTCTTCTTCTTCTTCTTCTTCTTCTCCTCCTCCTCCTCCTCCTCTTCCTCCTCCTCCTCCGCCTCCTCCTCCTCCATGCCTTGGCTTTGGCGATCATGTCTGTTCACAGCCTTTTGTCTTGTATACTGCCAATAATTTCTGACACTGATGTATCTTCCATGCCATGATGTCAGACTTTCCGGCACCTTTTCTCTTGGTCTCCTCGTGGCTCACATCTCCTCCAGTTTTCCCCTTGTGGCGACACACTCCAGCTTTCCCCTTATAATAAATTGTCCAAGGAATGTGAACTGTCTACCTCTGATGCGAGTAAACAATTTTTTTTTTCTGTGACTTCTTTCGAGATATCTTTATCCGCCCAATTGGTTCTCATCATTCAACAATAAAACCGCAGCTTCCACATAATTCCTCACTCGTCTGCTGGTTGTCCATGATTCGCTTCCGTACAACAGGGTTAACCCAATACAGCTTGTAAGAACTCTTTTCCTTCCCTCGATTGACAAAGACAAATTGTAGAGACTATTTTTCGTCTTGAAATGCTACCTTTGCTTGGGCTATTCCATGTTTAACTTCCTTCTTCTTCTTCTTCTTCTTCTTCTTCTTCTTCTTCTTCTTCTTCTTCTTCTTCTTCTTCTTCTTCTTCTTCTTCTTTTTCTTCTTCTTCTTCAGCGTTCCGAGCCATTGAGGTTCTTTGCTGCAGATACAATCCGTCGTGACCTTCTCATGCCAGTCGTTTATTCCAAGTGCTTGTAGGTCCGTATATATATATTATCTCTCCACCGTCTTCTTGGTCTACCTCGGGGTCTATGATCATTTATTTCCTGAGTGTAAGCGAGTTTTGTTTCCCTATTATCTTCCATTCTTTCTATATGCCCCAGCCATTGCAGTCTATTAGCCTTCATGATACCAGTGATTAACGAGGACTTAAACAGATCATAAATATCTTTGTTACTTCTTCTTTTCCACTCTCCACTTTGTGTATCCCTAATGGGTCCAAAGATGCGTCTTGAAACTTTGTTCTCAAAGGTTTGTAGCAAGGCTTCGTCTCCTTTCGTTGTACTTCCTTCTTACTTCTTCCATTATTAAAGTCCCCAAATACTTAAATATTAAGATTTATTTCAGATTGCTTCCAATCACGGTGTTGCATTTGGGAAGATATTTTTTCTTTACAATTACCATTACTTGTTTTTAGGTTATTCAGAGTCCTTTGTCTTGTAGCACGATTATTTTAAAAAAGCACAGTGTAATAGTGGCGCGTCGTTGTAAATGCAGTACCGTAGCATACAAGAAGCATAGCGTTGTACGCATAGATGCATTGTGACAACATAGATGACATTCCAAGAAGAAGTGATTCAATACATTGTGAAAACATAGATGACATTCCAAGAAGAAGTGATTCAATACATTGTGAAAACATAGATGATATTCCAAGAAGAAGTGATTCAATACATTGTGAAAACATAGATGACATTCCAAGAAGAAGTGATTCAATACATTGTGAAAACATACATGACATTCCAAGAAGAAGTGATTCAATACATTGTGAAAACATAGATGACATTCCAAGAAGAAGTGATTCAATACATTGTGAGAACATAGATGACATTCCAAGAAGAAGTGATTCAATACATTGTGAAAACATAGATGACATTCCAAGAAGAAGTGATTCAATACATTGTGAAAACATAGATGATATTCCAAGAAGAAGTGATTCAATACATTGTGAAAACATAGATGACATTCCAAGAAGAAGTGATTCAATACATTGTGAAAACATAGATGACATTCCAAGAAGAAGTGATTCAATACATTGTGAAAACATAGATGACATTCCAAGAAGAAATGATTCAATACATTGTGAAAACATAGATGACATTCCAAGAAGAAGTTATTCAATACATTTGTGAAAACATAGATGACATTCCAAGAAGAAGTGATTCAATACATTGTGAAAACATAGATGACATTCCAAGAAGAAGTGATTCAATACATTGTGAAAACATAGATGATATTCCAAGAAGAAGTGATTCAATACATTGTGAAAACATAGATGACATTCCAAGGAGAAGTGATTCAATACATTGTGAAAACATAGATGACATTCCAAGAAGAAGTGATTCAATACATTGTGAAAACATAGATGATATTCCAAGAAGAAGTGATTCAATACATTGTGAAAACATAGATGATATTCCAAGAAGAAGTGATTCAATACATTGTGAAAACATAGATGATATTCCAAGAAGAAGTGATTCAATACATTGTGAAAACATAGATGATATTCCAAGAAGAAGTGATTCAATACAAATACTGTCGTTGGGATTCTTTTCTTTTTTTCTTTTTTTGGCGTTCGCTCGCTTTGAACTCAAGCGTAGTTCATACACGTGCTACTATTTCTAGTGCACTGGATGGTTTTTGTGTGTGGATTAGCTTTCCAAATTACCAGTGTCCCTCGCCATCAGGTGAAACACTCCGACTTCTGAGGTACTTGTAATGTCATCAAATCAAGAACGAGAAATCAACATTTTAGTCCAACTGACCGGTGAAAGGTTTGAACCCGCTACCTCAGATTCAGCGCACCGGATGTGTAAGAGCGAGCGCTCGTATCCATTCAGACCTCTGTCGTTGGGATATGAAATGTTAGGCCTTCACATATTCTAGGCACGGCATAATAAAGCATGGTTGTGACTTCCCTTCCTCGCCGCTTTTCCTTCACATAAAATTCCCAGTAAATTATCACAATTATCCATTACTCATTTTCTGAGGCTGGGCGGGTCTGGCATTGCTGGCCATTCAGCTCCGGCTTGTGTTGGTCTGCGAACCCCGGTAATGCAGTGGCTAACACGTTTGCCTGTCCGGTCCATGGTCATGTGTTCGAATACCTATCCAAGGTGATGTTTTAAACTTGAAGCCAGGTCGATCCGGCTTCAAATGGGTTACTGAAATTGGCCCGGGATGTAAAGGCGGCTGGGGGTGTGTGTGTGGGTTGGTGGTCTTTTTTTGGTGTTTATTGTTTGCCCTTGCCCGCTTTGAACTCAATCGTAGTCCATACACGCTACTTCTAGTAGCGTTACACTAAATTTTGCGTGTGGATTAACTTTCCCTATTACCTGTGTCCCTCGCCATCTGGCGAACCCACTCATATTTCAGAGGTACTTGTAATTTACGTCCCCAAGGTACTTGTAATTTACGTCCCCAAGTCAAGGACGAGAAGGCAACATTGAAGTCCAACTGACCAGTGTAGGGGTTGAACCCCTTACCTCAGCATCAACATACCGGATGTTAGAGAACGAGCGCTTGTATCATTTCGGCCACGCTGACCTCCAGCTGGTATTACAAATCAGATCACCATCGAGTGCCGATTTGTACGTGAGAATATGGAGATAGCACCATGTACCCAATAGCCTCATCGTAAAACAGTCGGTCCTGTAGCTGTTTCTTTCACTGAGTGCAATGTTAGCCAGCACACTCACCGCTGCACTCCGGCGCCTTGTAAGAGCAGTATCATCATCAGGCGCCCTGTCAACTGGCGTCAGCGTTCATGCATCTGCACAGATCTCGGTTGCTGGTGTTCAGGATCAGTTCCACGGATGTTATACCTCCATGTCATTACCCCAGTCCGTACAGCATCATGTCTCTCGGTCTGCCTCTGCCTCTTATACCGATGGTCTTTCCAGTTGTCACGATGTTTTCTACACTCTTTTCACATTACATAATAACAGAACATTGCTTGTCTCCTTCTTATATCTGTACATAATGTTCTACTTTCATTAGCTCTTTTAATAGTACTATTCAGTCAGTTTGTTGTTTGTGTTTTGGTGCCTTAGATTTTCAGCATTTCAGTTTAGTGTCTTTTGTGTATTTTTTTTTTTTTTTGGTTTTAAATGTAGTTGTATCGGTGTCGTTTTGTTTTTTGTGTCAAGGCGAATGCTTTCTGGGAGCAAAGTCCATACTGCCACTTGTACAGCTGGCCAGTTCCACTTCGGTGTTCGTTTATTAACTTAAAGCAACGTGCGTGTCGAGGCTGCCATTGTGGAACTGTTACACAAATGTTCTATATTTAGCGGCCTATTCATATTTCATACCCGGAGCCCCGTGTCTTTCGCTATTAATCTGTTTGGACTGTTTAAAGGTTGACGAGGTTCACTACAAGTTATCACTAAGTATAGTCTCACATTAGCCAACCATGCTTTATCAGCCATGATCTCGATCAACAGCAAAAAGTACCCTTTGTTAGCTTTTTTGGCGAAGCCTTTGATGACAGTCGAGGACATGATACGTTCTTTAAATTGTGATTTCCCACATAGTTCTAAAATATTCATTCTATAGACCAGATAAGGGTAGTGATAACTGCCTGAGATAGTTAGGACATAAACATGTGACAGTGAAGTTGGTTGGTTGGTTGGGCGGTTGGTTGGTTGAGCGGTCGGTTGGTTGGTTGGTTGGTTGAGCGGTTGGTTGGTTGATTAGGCGCGTAGTTGATTGGTCGGGCGTGTGGTTGATTGGTTGGGCGTGTGGTTGGTTGGTTGGCTGATTGGTTGGTTGGGCGTGTGGTTTGTTGGTGTGTTGGTTGGGCATGTGGTTGGTTGGTTGTTTGTTTGGAGAATGCTCTAGAAGTACTAGCTTTACCTTTTAAGTCCGATACATTGGCACTCATTTCGTTGGAGCCCCGAAAATGGCTTGCATCTGTCGGAATGGGCTGGCTGCAAAGACATTCCTCTCGACCAGTTACCAGAGTGGTATCTTCACGAGGACTTGCAGGTGTCTCCTTCCCCTCCTCAGACTCCGAAATTAGTGGGATGTGTGAGGCGGGTATTGATACTTCAAATTTCCGCAGAGACATTAGGATGTAGCCAGGTCATAATTCAGCACAGCACGTACATAATGGTTCAGATTTCGCCTAGTTAACTGTGGAGATAGCAGCCGCGTTAGCGTAGTGGTTAGACGCTTGCTTGCCGACTCGGTAGTCATGGGTTTGATTCCTCAACAAGGTCGATTATTAGAACTGAGTTCCCAAGACGACCCAGTCCAAAGAGGGTACCTAAAAATGTCTTGGTAAGTTCAGGTTCTTGGCGTGATACTGACCACGTGACTCGCCGAGTGCCGAGTGGTCTGTACAACGGTGAGTTATCATTCATATCCAACACTGCACATATAGCAACTTTAAAACAATTTCAACAGTTGAACGGCATCATTGCGATCACAATCATATACAGCCCATTGCGTACGAATGAAGATAAACAGGAAAAATGAACCAAAAAGGAGAACACACAAACACGCCCTTCTCGTTTGAACAGACTGAAACACAGAGAGACAGATAGATATAGAGATACAGAGGTAAATAGATACATAGAGATAGAGAGATAAAGAGGCAGATAAAGATGGCGAGAGATAGAAAGATAACGATATAGAGATAGCGAGAGATAAAGATAATGAGAGAGAGGTAGCCGTATATATATATATATATATATATATATATATATATATATATATATATATATATATATATATATATATGAGAGAGAGAGAGAGAGAGAGAGAGAGAGAGAGAGAGAGAGAGAGAGAGATATTCCATTTCAAGGATTTCAAATGGCATTATTAAGTGAGCTGACCAATTAACTTGCTCTCCCCTTCTCATTAAAGCCTTCTCATCTCTGTTACTCGGCGTGTAAGAGGGTTGTAAATGTTTAGAAAGAAGCTAGGTTACAAATACAACATATCACAAACATAAGAAATTTGTTAAGACACACATACACAATATCAACAGCAAGAAATAGGCTAAGACACAAATACAACATTTTACAAACTTAAGGAAGATGCTACGGTACAAATACAACACATCAATCACAGCATCGTCATCATCGTCTTCCATTTTTACCGTTGCGTCGTGTGGAATAGTTGACGTTCCGGCGCCCGATGGGTGGCCTGGATAGTGCCATTCCATGTGATAGTACACTGTCTTTTATGTCATCAATCCATTTTCTTCTCGGGCGTCCTCTTTCTGTCGTATTGGATCTTCTTTGATGCAGTGCTGATAGTTGATGCATTTGCAGTCTAACGAGATGGCCGATCCATTTGTTCTTTTGCCAATATATATATCACACAAGGTGTTGATCCTACTGTCAATCTGATAACATCATTTCTTATTCGATCTCGAATAGTTTTCAGATCTCCTCAAGCATCTCATCTCGCAGGTGTTGATTTTGCGTTAAGTGTGATTTGGATAATATCTAAGTTTGAAATTGGTGGCATAGAGTTGGTATCAATATGATGTTTATTGTCTGTCATTTTGCGGACACTGGTATATTTGTATGTTTCAGTATGGGTGATAGTTAATATTTAAGTACACTTCATTTTTGACGTCTGATTTCAATTTACATACCTATTATGCCATTTTCTGTGATCGGACTTCCTAGATATGTTCATTCTTTAACTTGTTTCATATTTGTACTATTTATCAGCATATTTGGTGGACCAGGAGATCTCCTAGCCTGCATTACTTCAATTTTGGTTGTACGGGGGTAAGTTAATAAGTAAGTCACAAATGGCTGCAGAAAAATAACTAAAGATGATAACACCTTGAAACCAGTTTATGTTTGTACATACATTGTCCCTTTATTTCTCAACATAATTTCCACCAACATTGATGCACTTATCCCATCGTTTTATCAGTCCTCCCAAACCAGCTGCAGAGAGCTGCGTGCTTTGTTTTCATTGACCTGCCATCCCACAGAACTGTGTCTTACTTATTGACTCACTCTCGTAACGTTTTCTACCCAGCTATGCACCGCTTTACGGGACAAACATTTGTCAGCATAAACAGGAAACCCACCTTGGCGGGAGACATTTCGCGAATGACGCCGAAGTTGAATGTGAAGTGAAAACGTGGTTTAGAAAACAGAACACGCAGTTCTATGCAGCCAGTTTGGGAGGGGGGGGGGGGGCTGATAAAACGATGGGATAAGTGCATCAATGTTGGTGGAAATTATGTTGAGAAATAAAGGGACAGTGTATCAATAAAACTAAACTGGTTTCAAGTTGTTATCATCTTTAGCTATTTTTCTACAGCCACTTGTGACTTACGTATTAACTTCACCTCGTATCTATACCCAAATTGTATCTGCTGCATGTTGAACTTCCCATATATATATAAATGATTTTTCTGTCTGCTCTCGTTGCTGTAAAACAGGCACTAATTGTCTGCAATTAAATGCTCATTTATTGTTGGTGGATCTCTTATTTCACCTAAAGGAAAGAGGTAGAAATTTTCTAGATGAGTTCTGTCAAGAGTTACGGAGGTTATTATACATTTAAAAGCTCAGAAACAAGAAATAGGCTAGTCCGACACAAATACAACATATCACAAACATGAGGAAGAGGTTACGTACAAATACAACATAGGACAAACATAAGTAAAAGGCTACCGTTTTTAATCGCAAAGTGAGAAGAGAAATACGGAAAGACATTGTATAACAACTTGAATGCTTTATGGAAACAGTAATGGAAGAAGAAACCAGAGACTATTCTTGGGGTTCTTTCTCATAAATAAACACGTAAAAGTGTATATCTGTCATCATGGTATGGGAAACATATCATCAAGCCAATTTGTATATTCTGCTTGATATTACAAGACGTCGAAAAACATGATCGCCCACGGCAATTGCCAAAGCACTTTATGGTGTTGGGGTGATTCCATGCCTTTTGTTTCAACGGTCAGAATAGTCATGTCAGTTGAATCACTTATCTGTAAGTTGAATCACCCATCTGTGAGTTGAATCACCTATATGTAATGGAAATAACCTATCTGTTAACCTGTCCCCATCGCTTGGTACGTGTACAGCTACAAGTAAAACTATTGCCAAGTCCAGACGCCCATAAATATATGTAATAAACTATAAACGAAATAACTTAAACGTTTCCAAGTTGAAATACCGGCTGACAGTCTGTCGAGGGGACATCTCAAAATAGTCATAGTTGTATTGATTTTTCTCGAAGGCATCTGAAGTTGTATTTCATCCATACGTGGAAATGGTGAATGTAATAAGCTTATCAAGTCCGTTGCAGTGTATGTGGTGTGTTCCCGGTCTATGAAACAAACAGGTGGTGGTAATCCGTTTATGTATTTCATCGCAACATGGGGGACAGTTGTAGTTACTGTGATACTTTCGCTTACTGACGTGAAACTAAAGTTCTGTCTAATAGATAGTCGTGATGTGATCCTATAATTGCAGAGATGTGTTTTGCCATGCACTCTTGTTGATGTGTACAGGGATATTCCCGCATAATATCTTAGGGAAGTGTGTGTCATAAAAAAACTGTCATTTACTGCCAATATAGTACCTTGCGGTGTATGGCAGGCGGTCTTGAGCCTGAGGAATTAAGGTCGCCTGACTATTGCAGTCGCCGCAGATTAGAGTTTTCTTTTAGAAAAAAGACAACAAAACAAAAAAGACTCCACACCTTACCGATTATTCGAACCCGGGCCTCCCGAAGGAGAATCCGGCATTCTAGCCACTCGGCCAGCCGCTTCTCAGGGAAGTGTGTGTAAGCGATGATTATATTTGTTACCGAAACAATGTATCTTTGTTTCACACACAACTAGATACATACACAGAGGGATATACAGGTTTAGACTGGGTCGACCTGGAAGTCTAGTTCAGTTTCAAAACTAAGATCGAACCCATTTCTACCATGCCGGCAAGCGGCATCTAGCCACAACGCTACCGCGGCTCCCGTTTATATATATACCAGCTGCCCGGCCCGGCTTCGCCCAGGCTCTGGCGGGGATCTATCTATCTATCTATCTATCTATCTATCTATCTATCTATCTATCTATCTATCTATCTATCTATCTATCTATCTATCTATCTATCTATCTGTCTGTCTGTCTGTCTGACCCGGCCCGGCTTCGCCCAGCTCCTGGTGGGGAGCATCTCATTTAATTCATATAAGTAGTCATATATGCTCCCGTTCCCGACTATCTGTCTGTGTGTCTGTCCGACCCGGCCCGACTTCGCCCAGGCCCTGGTGGGGAGCATCTCATTTAATTCATATAAGTAGTCATATAAGCTCCCGTTCCCGATCTATCTATCTATCTATCTATCTATCTGTCTGTCTGGCTGTCTGTCTGTCTGTCTGTCTGTCTGTCTATGTATGTATGTTCGGCCCGTTCCCGTTAAAAATATAGATAGAATAGAAGAATAGATAGAAAATATGATTGGAAGAGATCTATCTAAAGTAAACTTGTAGTCATATAAGCTCCCGTTCCCGACTATCTGTCTGTCTGTCTGTCTGTCTGTCTGACCCGGCCCGGCTTCGCCCAGCTCCTGGTGGGGAGCATCTCATTTAATTCATATAAGTAGTCATATAAGCTCCCGTTCCCGACTATCTGTCTGTCTGTGTGTCTGTCCGACCCGGCCCGACTTCGCCCAGGCCCTGGTGGGGAGCATCTCATTTAATTCATATAAGTAGTAATATAAGCTCCCGTTCCCGATCTATCTATCTATCTATCTATCTATCTGTCTGTCTGTCTGTCTGTCTGTCTGTCTGTCTATGTATGTTCGGCCCGTTCCCGTTAAAAATATAGATAGAATAGAAGAATAGATAGAAAATATGATTGGAAGAGATCTATCTAAAGTAAACTTGTAGTCATATAAGCTCCCGTTCCCGACTATCTGTCTGTCTGTCAGTCTGTCTATCTGTCTGTCTGACCTGGCCCGGCTGCACCCAGTCCCTGGTGGGGAGCATCTCATTTAATTCATATAGATATCTATAGCCAGGGGACTTAACTTAAGATATAACAATGCTACTAAAAGTTATGTCCCTTTTTTAAATATTTTTTTATATTTTCTTATGTTCAGTCATGTAATTACAAAATTAAATTTTAGGAAGGTAATAGCTGATAGCTGATAGATAAAACTATGACAGTTGGTTGCACAGGAATGAAAGGAAAACGTGTAGAAAATTTCATCTCAATCGGATGGACCGTTCGCGAACGCATAAAGTACGGATCCACATACATCCATACATACAACGATTTATATATATATATATATATATATATATATATATATATATATATATATATATATATATATATATATATATTCTTCATCTTCTTCAGCGTTCCGAGCCATTGAGGTTCTTTGCTGCAGATACAATCCGTCTGCATTCGTCTCTCTGGTTGACCTTCTCTTGCCAGTCGTTGATTCCAAGTGCTTAATATAGATATTAATAGATATTATAGGGGGAAATGAACAAAAGACATTGGAAATATTGACTCACTTAAAGGAAAAAGCCCAACAGATGGGGCTGGTTATCAACCAAGATAAGACAGAATATATGGTAATTTCAAGAGACGGAATGGCTAAAAACTCTGGCCACATACAAATAGATAATATGACCATTAAAAGAACGGAAACATACAAATACCTGGGTACAATCTTCAACTGCGCCAACATCATAAGGGAAGAAATACAAACTAGAATCAGTTCTGGAAATAAGATATACTATGCACTACAACATCTACTAAAATCAAAGGCGCTATCTCGTAACACCAAGATCACAATATACAAAACACTGATCAGACCACTTGTGCTGTATGGCTCTGAAACCTGGAGTACAACGAAAGGAGACGAAGCCTTGCTACAAACCTTTGAGATCAAAGTTTTAAGACGCATCTTTGGTCCCATTAGGGATACACAAAGTGGAGAGCGGAAAAGAAGAAGTAACAAAGACATTTATGATCTGTTTAAGCCCCCGCTAATCACTGGTATCATGAAGGCTAATAGACTACAATGGCTGGGCATATAGAAAGAATGGAAGATAATAGGGAAACAAAACTCGCTTACACTCAGGAAATAAATGACCGTAGATGGTGGACGACGGTGGAGAGATAATATATATATATATATATATATATATATATATATATATATATATATATATATATATATATATATATATATATATATATATATATATATATATATACAGACCTACAAAAACTTGGAATCAACGACTGGCAAGAGAAGGTCAACCAGAGAGACGAATGCAGACGGATTGTATCTGCAGCAAAGAACCTCAATGGCTCGGAACGCTGAAGAAGAATATATATATATATATAGTGTACACAAGAAGACACAACAAAAATAATCCTAACAAATATCAACATATTCACAGAAAAGTCTGACCATTGTGTAAAGAGGCAAAAGAAGGATGGCTTGAGGAAATTTGCATGGAAATTAAAAACCAACACAACACCCTGAATACCAAATGAATGCACAAAAGAATTAATGACAGCACTAATAAAATAACACACACATCAACGGGTTATCTAAAAACCAAACATGAGAAAATCATTATAGAAAAAGATCAGATTTTTACATGCGTGGTCAGATTATGTGAAAGACTTTTATGATGATACAAGAGAAGAACAGTATGATATTCAGAATAATAATGACGGACCATCAATTTTCAAAATATGAGTTCAGATTGCTCATAACCATATGAAAACTTGCAAGACCCGGGTCCAGAAACCATCACAACAGAAATTATCAATGCCTTAGAACAGGGGTCACCAAACTACGGCCCGCGGGCCGCATCCAGCCCGCGACGTCATTTCATCCGGCCCGCCGACGGTACTCGAACTTGCTTGATATAACTTATGGAACAGTGGTGAACCACTGTCACCAGTACTATTCAACGCGTATACGGTGCCGATCACTGAACAACAGTTGGACGGGAGGGGTAGGACTCTGTCATTTGCTGACGACATGCTCGTGTATCGACAAGGTCGAGATAGACAGGCAGGTGCCAATGATATGCAGGGCGAACTAGATCGAATTTTCTCATGGTGTGCTGATGCCGTTGCCCTTGTCAACCTTGCAAAGGCATCGGTTACATGGTTCTCCCTAAACAACCATATTGTGAACACAGACCTGCCGGCAGTAAGAACGGATGGGAGCATTTTAGTAGAACTCAGTCAATGACATATCTTGGCGTGAAGCTTGATCGTAGCCTGTCCTTCAGAGATCATGTTGATTATGTCATAACGAAAGCTCGAAAAGGTTTGTCAGCAATGAGAGTCATGGCGAACTGCCAATATCGAGCAAAGACTGCTAATACTTCTGTTCCAAGGACTGGTGCTTTCACGCATCGAGTATGCCCTTGCCATCCTCACTGTCAGCCCTACACAGATTGGAAGACTTGAAAAGGTACAAAACTGAAGCCATGCGCATCATTTTGGGCTGCACGAGAGACACCAGCTAGTGTAGCAATGAAATACCTCCTTGACTTCCCGACAATGAAACACAGGATCAAGATCTGGAGAGCTAGTGCATACTTAAAAATAAGTGTAGATGAGCAGCACCCTCTGCATGACGCTATATTCAGAGAAAAGGGTGACAGGCTAAAAAGGGGCAAATCATGGATGGGTCGGGCGGAAGATGTCGTCAGACAGGTCTGCAGTCTTACCAGTATCAACCCGGCAAAGGAATGGGTGCCGGATGCCTCCAGCTTTTAAGTGCACTTTCTCCTGCATTATCACACTCGAAAGACGGTTCAGAGAGCAGAACCCTGCCGCTGTCAATGCAGAGGTCAACACGCGTATCTATGAACACTCAGATAGCCCCGAAGTGCTCATCTATACAGATGGATCTGTTGTAAAGCAGCAGAGAAGTGCGTGGGCATTTACAGCCCGTTCAGCGGGCCGGACCGTTCAAGAATCCAGTGGTGCCCACTCTATGACCACGAGCAGCATGACGATGGAGGTGATGGCAGTTACACAGGCTTTCATAAGCTGGAAGCACAGCATTATACCAACGTGTGTGTACTGATTCAATGAGCATGATTCAGAAGGTCGAAGCTGGATCTGTACGTAGACAGTGGACTGAGTCGCTGCGGAAATATGTTGCCCGTAAAGTCACCTTCATCTTCGTCCCGGGACATGCGGGAGTCGAGGGAAATGAACGAGTTGATAAACTGGCTGGCTCTGCACACCCTGTAGATGGCCAGCCCTTGGATCGTACCGATGTTATTAACGTCCTTAAAGATATGTCGAGAACAGAGGACTTTGACGTCAGTGAATCCACATCGCTGTCCAGGATGAAAGACTTGGGTGTAAGGATCGGCACGGTCAGACGCGAGAGGTACATCGGGAGAACGAGGTGCCTCGTCAACCAACACAGAACTGGCAATATTAGACACCGGAAGCTGATGCATATGCTGGGGGGGGGGGGAGGATCTGAGGACCTATGGACCTGTCCGGAGTGCAGTGAAGATACCCCAACTGATAACTGAACTTATGGAACACGAGACGTTGTGATACAATTTAAATGTAAATATTATGTTTAGAATACTAAGAGATCTTCACACGTGCGGAGACCTCCTGGCTGCTATGTGTCTTAAATTTACTTTTTTTTAAATAAATAAATATGTTGGTTGTCTTTGTTTTTGTGTGCATTGCACGCCCACTCACCCATGATTAACTTAGTTTTTCGTCTTTTTTCCCAGAGCTTTCGTTCTGGCTTGCAAGTATTGTTGAAGATAGGTGCATATCCTTTACAGGGCGTTTGCAGTCATCACCAGCATTTTTTGCTGTTGTTGATGTGTTGGCAAGTTTACGTTCAGTAGTTTGCCATTGTTTTCTGACCGATTGGCACCCATACCATAGCGTAAGAAACCAGAGCAACGTGGTTTGCTACCAAATCGCGCGCAGCTGTCTTTCCAATGCAGATATACGAAATTACTAACCGCCTCCGTAAAACCTTCACCACGGAGATCGGTGCAAGTATTGTACAGAATGAGTATGCGGCCCGCGCTCGTCATTTTGTCAGTTATCCGGCCCGCCGAGAAAAAAGTTTGGTGACCCCTGCCTTAGAAGAATATGAAATAGACCATGTCACCAGACTGTTGAACACAAAAATATGATACTGGAGATGTATCTTCTGAATTATGTAATTCTATATTTACTGCAATCCCGAAGAAATCAGGAGCCTTGGAATGTGATCAACATCGAACAATTAGTATAACGAGCCACATCACGAAGATTTTACTAAGAATAATCATGCAAAGCGTTAGAAAGAAAATACAACCCGAAATAGGAAAAGAACAGTGTGGGTTCGTAGAAGGCAAAGGGTACAATAAATGGTGTGTATATGTTGAGAACATTAATTTAACGTTCTATAGAAGTAAATAAAGACTTAATCCTTGCTTTATTGACTACACAAAGGCTTTCGATAAAGTGAGACAACATGATGAACATGCTTGCAGATCTACACATCATTAGGAAAGATCTTGGACTGTTAGAAACATATATTGGAAACAACCAGCGGCCATAAAGATTGATAATGAAACAGATCAATATCAGCCTATTAAGAGAGATGTGGGACATCGATGTGTAATGTCTCCCGATCTTGTTTCCATATACAGTGAAAATATTTTCAGAAATTTAGAAAATATGAGAAGAATCACCATTGGGGGACTAACATGAATAACATTACATATGCAGATGATAAAGTATTGATTGCAGACAATGAAAAGGATCTTCAACATTTGGTAGACGTGGTTGTTGCAAACAGTGAACAACTAGGGTTGGAATTAAATTGTAATAAGACGCGGGTTATGGTCGTCACTAAGAAGAAGGAAATGCCAGAACGTAATATACAAGTAAATGGGAATATTCTTAACAAGTGACTCGGTACAATTATCTCGGAACAGTCATAACATCTGATGGGAAATGCCTTGAAGAGATTAGAACAAGATTCGCCATGGCGAAGGTAGCCTTTTGCAAGGTGGCAATCATACTGACCAAAACAAAGATGTAATTGCAACGAGAAAAAGAGTGTTGAAGTGACCCTGTACGTTTGTATAGATGTGAAGCGCGTACAATAAGCAAATAAGCTGAAAAACATCTGATGGCTGTGGAAACATTGTTTCTGAGGAAAATGCAAAGAATATCATGGACAGACAGAAAAACCAACGACCAAGTCCTACAAGAAACAAATGAAAATCGTAAACTGATTAGAGAAATTAGACGTAGACAGTCAAACTATTTTGGACATGTTATGAGAGGAAATACATTGGAGAACTTGATGACAACTGGCAAGATCGAGGGGAAGAGAACAAGGGGAAAACAGAAAAATAAATACCTGGATGGCTTGGCCACGTTGTATGGTCGATACAAGAACACAGAGCCGATCAACGACTATACAACTCGCGATATCCAGCAAAATATATCAATCCGTGTGCTGGTATAGTTCCATGCAGGATTGATAAGGTGTCAACAAACTTCTCTCATTTATCTTCTAATGTCTCGGCTTCTACTAATCTTTCTGTTGTTACAATATATTCATGTTTTCCCCTCTTAATATTGTCAAAAATGTCGACTACCTCTTTCTCGTTTGTTTTTGTTAGGTTCTCTTTGTGTCTTAGTCTCTTTCAAAACATTTAGATTACCCATTTTGGCTGTCGAAAGTATTTTCAAATTTGTCTGTAGGCCTAAACTACACAGCTGCGGCTTCCATGAATTGCTTTGTTTACTAAATGTTCGGCATTCGCAGCCATATGCGAAAGATTGTTGTATGTTGGTGCAAGAATTCTTTTCCTAACTTTCAATGATAGGGGATTATTGCATAGAATGTACTTCATCTTTTCATCTTATAAAATGGTTGCGGCCTTGTGGGAGCACGTGTACACCTCGGAGGAGCAGATGGAGCACCATGGTCTGGTAAGAATGAGACAACGAGGTGTGACGAGGGGATCTGGCCGACGCTCGGCGCTCGGAGGAAAGGCGAGACGGACATATAATCAGATTGCTACTGGAACTATTAGTGTTGGAACTCTTCGCTGGCTGCTGGGGATGGAGGCGGAGCGCTTATGGGAATGTCCCGAGTGCTGTGATGTCGGTTCCTAAATCAATCAATCAATCAATCAATCAATCTTATAAAATGCAAGTTTTACTTTCCGTATATGCGTGCATATGTTTTGTGTGTCTCTGTGTGAGCGCGAGCGCGTATACGTGCATTCGTTCGAGGTTACTCGGTAAAACTGAGAAGGCAATTCATGCTAGCAAAGGCAAGAAGATAAGGCGGTCAGATTTGTATGCCTTCATCGGCAAACGAAAGTAAAACAATCAAAGATTGACATGACATTCTTTTTTAAAGCTAGGAGGAGGGGGTGGGGAAAACTAGGCTTATTTAACGACTTGGCACCCAATGGACGTTTGTGACATAGGGGATAATGAACGTAGTTTCATAGTTTGTCAACGTACCAGGTCATGGGTTGGAAATTAGCCGCATTTGGAAGCAAATCGCTTTGCGTTGATTTCGATAGTTTGAGTGTCAGCTGTTTCGAAAGCAAGGGTAAACGACTGAACGTGAAATTGTCTAGTAAATCATAAATAGCCAATAAATGCTGGAGTTGATTGCAACGTCATGTAAAGGATATGCAACTATCCTTAACTAGAACATAATTTGTTTTCTATCCGGTATATGTAATATCAGATATTCGATCCATTTATAGTATGTTTATTATGAAACGTTAAGTTGACCTAAGCTGGACTATGCCATTCATAATTTTGCCACACAACCAGTCTGGATAAAAACATGCATAAAATTTGGTGGAACTGCGGTAAAGCTGTGAAAGTTTAAACAATATATAATGACACAAAGTAGTGCAGCTTTACATAACAGAGTTACGACACATACAGAACGTTGCGGCGGTTAGCCTTCATCAGCAAACAAACACATTCACAAACACAACATACAGTCAAGGAGAACTCCTGTGACTACATTAGAAGGTGATGACAGGACGAGAGGAACAAATGCATGGAAAAATGGAAGCAATGAAGAGTAAATGAGAATTGACAAAATGTTATTTGAAAAGAATGTTAGTCGAAGAAAATGTTTAATAGAAAAACTGTTTATAGAGAAAAAAAACCAAAAGCTGTATACTCACCTCACGTACGGACCTGTGAATGTTTACGGAAATCTCAGGTGTATTTTTATAACGGTGCTGGATGTTACGGTACAGTGAACACATAGAAAGAAGGGGGCGGGGTAGGAGGCGTGTAAGATTGACCACGGCCCCATTGTGTTGTTGGTCTGAATGGACTGGTGTGTAGGAACACGCGTTCTACATAGACACACTTCAACAGACAAAATGCTAGTGTATGTTGACATGCAAGAAGAGAGAGAGGGAGAGGGAGAGAGAGAGAGAGAGAGAGAGAGAGAGAGAGAGAGAGACAGAGAGAGAGAGAGGAGAGCGAGAGAGAGAGACAGAGAGAGACAGAGAGAGGAAAAGTGCCTGCAACGTTCTGTATGTGTCGTAACTCTGTTATGTAAAGCTGCACTACTTTGTGTCATTATATATTGGATAAAAACATGAGCGTTCAAGTCCCCCCCCCCCCCCTCAAGAGTATCCAGAAGGAGATTGGTACTTCCTGTCCCCGGGCAATAGCATCTTTTAATGGGTCTGTTGACAAGATGTCCTAACGTTCATAGGTCTGTGTCTGGTCGGTATACTTTTCATGGAATAGTCTCCAGTTAACATTGCTAGATTTTCTGAGAGAAATATAGCAAATTTAGCTACTTCCTTCTTTACGATAGTTTTTCTTTATTCTGTGTGTTTATTGTTTACTTCTCCTGTTACATTCTCATTTTTCAACATCTCGTACATGCCAGGCCCCGCATAAGGGATCACCATTGGCGCCTATGTTGTTCAAAAGTGTCTTTAAAACATGTCATTTTACTGCCAATATTAGTACCTTGCGGCGTATTGCGGTGTATTCGGAGGGGGGGGGGGGGGTGTCTTGAGCCTGAGGAATTCAGGCCGCCTGGCTAGTGCAGTCGCCGCGAACTGTGCAGGTTATAGTGTTTCTTTTTGCCCCCGACAGAAGAAAACTCCACATTTTAACGAGGATTCGAACCCGGGTCCCCCGAAGGAGGATCCGGCATTTTAGCCACTCGGCCAATTTAACATAAATGTGAAAATATACAGCTCGCGGGACTGGGGCAAGCCTTGTGGTTCGTAGACGATGTTTTATTATATCCGACTGTATCGGATAGGCATAACATTACTCTTTGTGGTGTGTTAAAGTAAAGGGTCTTTTTACACGTCGTAAGGCTCACCTGGCATGCGCTGCTACACCTATATTGTTGTAGACCAATAGGCACTCGGCGGGTGATGACTTCTCATGACACTCTCGCACGTCGGGATTGAGAATTGCACTCAATAATTGGTTGGGTCCTGAATATTTTAACATGGGAGCCGCGGTAGCGCAGCGACTAGACACTCGCCTGCCCAACCTATGGTCTTGGGTTCGATACTCATCATGGCGATTTCTAGTGTTTAGAATTTTGTCTAGCCCCATATTTCCACCCATATTTCCGATGCGCCTTGGGCGTTGTAAGGGACCTTTACATTCACACTGTCTGCTTCATAGTGCGAAAAACTAGTATATTCAGCATGAAGCATCGTGGGCTGTAGACGGGATACCCCGATCAGAACAATGAGATATATGCCTGGTATAACATTGGTGAAGTCAAGGTTGACACTGACATAATCAAAGTCCACATATGAGTTACCAGAGAAGACAGACATCCACTACACAGTAACCTGGATGATCTCAAAGGACGCCAATTATAGATACGAAGATCATGGTTGGCACAAATAGAAGATACCATCAGGTAGATCATCATCAAGATTTTCATCACCATCTTCCACTTTTGCCCTCAAAGCGTCGTGGGGAGGAATAATTTGCGCTCCAACACCCGATGGGCGGCACTGATCGGGTAGATGAACTCTGTAAAGCAGATAAACGGTAGACATGAAAGGGTGGAAACTGGCGTACACAGCTTTCACCAAGTCATCATTATATTGGGCAGAGAATAATAGTTTGGGAGAATTTGAGGTACAACGATTCATATATTAAAATGCCGGGAGAGATGACATAGTAATGTACACTAGAGGTTATGCACATTGCTGTTAGAAATCTGAGTGAGGTTGCTCGGCAAGAGTAAAGGGGAAGGTTGTAGCTGGGCAAACTAGAGCCTGCAGGTCTACAACGTCATTTGTGAACATGGAGGTGGAGACGGTCACGGCAGCTTTGATGTGGATAGTTGGGAATAATCTTACTAGAGCAGTCATAGTATCTGATTCTCAGAGCTGTCCTTCACCTCTCCAGACTCAGAAACCAATAGAGCTGGCAAGACCAATACATTGACGAGGAGGGATATTAACTAATGCAGGGCGAAACAAAATGTAGGTTTAGGACCAGACATGGCACACAATCAAATGAACAAGTATTATAGTATGCATTTATGTTCCCTGAACATTGCAATTGTGGAAGATGCCCCTAAACAAAGCAAATAACATGACAAATTGGACGTCTCATTTGGTGATATACGTCTTATTTGGTGATATACGTCTCATTTGGTGATATACGTCTCATTTGGTGATATACGTCTTAATTGACACTGAATCTGTTTAGATGTAAGCAGGCCATGATTTACCACTGTGTCTATCATTTCCTGTAGTTTCTTCTGACTTGTTACTACCATCAGTCTAACGTAAGTTATTTATATGATGTCCACCCAGCAGGATCATTGGCATATTCTCTGTAGATCTCATATAATGATCTACAGAAAATATGCCTGAAATACACTGTCTTGATACCAACAAGTCGGAAGGAACTACGGGAGACGATTGATATAGTGGTTGTCATCATCATCATCATCATCATCATCATCATCATCATCATCATCCAATCCAGTGCCTTGCTGGCTGACGTAGGCGATCATGCCTCTCCACAAATTACGATCTCCGACGTCATGGATCAGTTCGTGTGTTGACGCCCTTCCATGCCTTGACAGAAGACTGTCAATAATCTTTTCACGCTGTCTTCCTCTAATTTCCGCAAATCTTTCCGGTTGTCACAGCATGCTCTAGTTTTTTTTGTTTTTTTTTTTTGTTTTTTTTTTGGTTCTCATAACGTGGCCAAAAATCGAGGACTGCCTCTTTCTAATATTTGTGATCTGTGATCGGTTGTGTTATTTTGTTATCTTTGCGACTCAGCTTCGCTTAAAACATCCTGATTACTCTTTTTGGCTGTCCAACTAATTTTCAGCATTCTTCTGTAAAACCACATCTCCAAGACTTCCGGTGATTTTTTTTTTTTCGTCTGTGTACTAATTGCCCAGGCCTTGCAGCCGTATGTTAAAACTGGTTCTATGTAACATGCAAGAACTCTTTTCCTGACTTTCATGAACAGTGACTTATTGTACCAAACGCTTTTCATTTGATATAATGCAGTTTTTGTTTGTCCTATTCTGCTCTTTATCTCAGTGATGCATCTTCCATCTGATGTTATCTCTGTGCCTAAATATCTGAGTTTCTGCACTTGCCCCAAAATATCGTCATGTACTGTAATTGCACATTTAGGCACAGTATGTTTCTTTGATGTCACCATAACTTCTGTCTTTATATTATTCAAACTAAGCCCCATTTTTTCACTTTCTACAACTGTTTCTACCATTTCCTGTGGATCGTTCTAACTTGTCGCTATTAAGACGGTGTCGTCAGCATAACGTAAGTTTTTTATATTATATCCACCAACCAGGATCCCTGGCATATTGTCTGTAGATCTCATTATATATTCACTGTACAATGAGAACAAATCAGGAGACAACACAAATAGAAAGTGAAAAAAAAATGGGCCTTATCTTCAATAATAGGAAGAAATAAGTCACGATGACATCAAAGAAACATATTATGCACATGTGTACAGTTACAGTAAATTAGGTGGCAAGTATAGAAATTTAAATATCTAGACCAGTGGTTCTCAACGTTTTTTTGGCCCGTGCACCCCTTCACCATATTTTCAGAACGCCATTCCCCCCTTTTCGTATTTCCTGCCTATAAATCCCCCCCCCCCCTCTTTTGCTCCTACACCAGTATACGTAAAAATGGAAGCTAAATTTAATCATACATACTAGAACAAGTCTAAACGTCTACATATAACGTGATGTGCGGGTCTACTTATGTTATAAAATGAATTTCAGAAGGGCGAGAAGTACAGAACCGTAAAGTATGGATGGAAAAACAATATCAAGTAATCATTTCTTGTATTAATGCGATCTTGAAATAATCATTCTCCTCCCCCCTCCCCCGAAACCCTTAAATTCACCCGGGGGGAGGGATTCCCCACCACTTGAGAACCACTGATCTGGACATATGGTTAACGTCAGTTGGAAGATGCACCACATACATAAAGAACAGAATAGAACAAGCAAAAGTTGCTTTCTATGAAATGAAGAACATTTTAGTGCAATAAGTCCTTGTCATTGAAAGTTAGAAAGAGAGTAATTTGAACATTTTGAGGGAGGCTACTTTGCAAAGACAACTTAACACAAACATCAGAAAGAGGCAGTCATCATTTTGTGGCCACAATATGAGAAGACAAAAACTGGAACATGTATTGACAACCGGAAAGATTTGTGGGAAAAGATATAGAGGAAAAATGGCAGAGAAAATTATGTTGACAATCTTGTGTTATGGCACGGAAGGAGTCACCACATGAATTATTCGTTGCCGTTGAGAATCGCAATGTGTAGATAAGCATTATCGTCCACCTTAGTTGTCAAGGCACTTGATAATGATGATACCAACTGGCGGTGGCGCAGTGGTTAGTCTCTTTGTATGCCGGCACGGTGAACATGTGTTCAAATCCCTCTCGAGACGGTTTTTTGGAAAACTGGACGGAACTGAAAAACAAAAAGAAAACAATATTGGTTGTTTATAACAATTTTAATAATCAGCGTGCAGAGACCCCATCTCCAAAGCCGGGTGAAAGTAGCTTTGGGCAGACACAAAATAAAGACAGGAACTCTTGTGTAATTCTCTTCATATTACCGCGTGAAGCGAGAAACCCAGTAACAGCGGCATACGTAGTCCTGATATTCTTCATCTCCGTGCCAGGAAGTTTTGTTACAGACTTGCTTCCGATCAATCAGTGTCTCTTATCCTTCTCCTCCTGCTCTCTCTCTCTCTCCCTCTCTCTCTCTCTCTCTCTCTCTCTCTCTCTCTCTCTCTCTCTCTCTCTCTCTCTCTCTCTCTCTCTCTCTCTCTCTCACAAACACAAACGTCATTGTCATACAGTGCCCGCGGTTCTACCTCAGTCACACTTGGTTGCTGGAACCAGATGGACATTACTGCACTTCTCTGTTGGTTGTTGGTGATCTTTCCATATATGTGAATGCGGGGATTTTATTGTGATGTTTAACTTTAACATTTTATTAACTCTCAACATGCTGCAAGCCGTTAGCGAGGCATATTTTTCGGGTTACAATTTCCGAAAAGCCACGTTAGCTGGCTTCTTGAAATTACTTCCCATTTTCAAGATGGTGTTTTTTATAAATAACTCTACAGTTATGTTTTGCAACGCTTTTTGGTTTAGAATTGTTTTCTCATTTATTTAGTAATAACTTAATTATTAAGTAAACGTCGACTAATAGCTCCTTTTATACCTCCCTTAAATTGGCGAGTTAAAATGTGGTTTTCCACTGACAGTACTAGCAATTGCAGCAGGGGTATCTTGGAGTTAGTGTACTTGTTTATCAACCAGATGTCGGGAGTTTAATTCTCACCTATGACAGGATTAGGTTGCTTGTCGACCAGTAAGGGGGGAGGCGGCGCGGAAGTAAGCTGGCGCCACTTGACTTGTCGTTCAAAAATCAATGGCAAACTATTTAACGTAAATTTGCCTAGAAAATTAACCTGAAGTTGGAGTTGATTGCAATGTTCTGCAACTTTAAAAGTGTTACATATATGATACCCTAGCAGCCGGCAGCCCAGCAACAAATCTAGCGCTAGATTACCTTTACAGCGGGTTAGAAATGCTTACTTGTTGTTTTTGTGGTTGTTGTAGATATGCCGAGTGGCTAGAATGCCGGACTCTCCTGCGGGAGACCCGGGTTCGATCCCTCGGTATGGTGTGGGATTTTTTTTCTGTCGGGGGCAAAAAGAAAATTCTAACCTGCACAGTTCGCGGCGACTGCACTAGCCAGGCGGCCTTAATTCCTCAGGCTCAAAGACTCCTGTGCCATACACCGCAAAGTACTATATTGGCAGTAAATGACAGTTTTTTGACAGTTATGACAGTTCACCGCTTGTTGTAGCTTAAACTGTTTGATGCGTGTATTTAAAACTTGACTCGTTTCACCCATAGCTTATATTTTCTCGCATCACAGGACTCGTTGTATGACCATAGGTGCTCTGTCTGCCTCTAATGATATCGAAAAGTATGGATACTTATAATTCCAGTGACTGTGTGGTTGTGCACGCATCTACTCCGTCCTCTACCACGCTTGTTCCAGCCAGTGCTACTGAATAGTTAATTCCATCAGTCGTTGTCACGTGTTGCCTTGTTGCAACAGGCAGTCATTTACATCAGTATTTTGTCTCTGAAACAAAAGTAAGTACATGGCTCATTTACACACCTTACTTGGGCATATGGTGCTAGATCCATGTGTGTATAGATCAATCGCCATTCCACGGGTTATGTGGTCAGTATCTTGCCACCGCCTTTACTCCCCAAAACATTTCCTGGTATTCATTTTATGCTGGGTCGACGTGGGAGCTCAGATCAATTTTAAAAACTTCGTCCCAATGCAGATTCGAACCCCGGACCGGCAGTTGAGCTTCCAGCCACTGCACTACCGCGGCTCCATTGTCTCTTTTGCTCAAATTCATTGTTCCCTCTGGAGGATCCCTTTAAGGCCAGTCAGTCTGCAATTTTCTGCATACAATGAGCATGACCTGGACTCTATCGGTATTATAACTCCTCCTCGCGTACACCTCAACCGATTTCGCGGGATATCGTAGGCAATTTCACAGCCTGACAGAGCCCAACATCCTTCAGTAATCAAATTTATCAATTGCTGTTAATTTTCTGTGGTCTGTAGATTTATTTTTATTTTGGAAATTTGCCATGTTGGCGGCCGTGGTGGCCAACTGTTTACGATTTTCAACTGCTCACACAAGCTCCGATGTTCTACCCTTATCCGAGCAATCATGCGAACCCCAGTGTCGACAACATCGGGTCCTGTGACCTCAGGTTTTTGTGAAGAATTGTCGTTAAGAGGATATTAACCTACACCAAGTGACATATTTTGTTTTGTCCTGCCTGATTATGGCAGTGGCGTTGTTAATTATAAATTAAGGGGTCGCAGTGTGTATGTGTTACAAATTAAATGTTAACTATATTATATAGATACAGGGGGTTGCTGCGTTGGTGTGTTAAAACTAAATGTTACGTTTTGTGTATAGATAAAGGGGTCGCAGCGTGTGTGTATTAAAAACTAAATGTTAATTATAGTGTATAGATAAAGGGGGTCACAGCGTCGGTGCATTAAAAACTCATCATCTCATCTCATTATGTTCCTCTTGTACCTTGCGGTGTCGAGGTGAAGTATAAACAACGGGAGAGCGCCCGCTTATGGGCTTCATGTATCGATATTCCCATGGACTCTACTATTCCCTCCGTCCATCGTTTACGTGTTCGCCCTCTTCCCCTGCTTCCGTCTGGTCTGTACATCATTGCTTGTTGTGGTATACTGTTAGTTGGTAATAGTTCATGGCCAAACAATTTGACTTGCTACCTTCTAATAAAATCTGGCGCTGCTATAACCCCCACTTTATTCCTGATTTCGTCATGTCTGATCTTATCTCTTCTTGATACGTTCAGTATTTTTCTCAGGAATCTCATTTCCGTTGTTGTGATGTTTCTTTTCTCTTTTTCTGTCATTGTCCAGGTATGGCATTGATAGCATAGAGTTGGTAGGAAGATTGTGTTGTAAAGTGCTTTCTTAGTAACTATTGATACATGTTTGTTCTTTAGTATTGGTGTCATTTGTCCAATGAGTTGGTTTGCCTTATTGCATCTATTTTCGATCTCGTCTTCTGATTTGCCATTTGATGATATTATACTTCCTAGGTACTTGAAACTCTTTACTTGTTTCAGGGGATGTTCGTTTAGGTGAATTGTTGTTGTTTTTCTTCTTTAGTTATAGTCATTACCTCTGTTTTACTTGTGCTAATTTTCATGTTATGTTCCCTACACATTTCGTTTAGACTATTCATGTGGTCTTGTAATTCAGCTTCTGATTTTGCTATTAGTGCTTGGTCGTCCGCAAACAGGAGTTCTCTAATGGTGTAATTTGCAGATGGTTCTTCTTCTGTGTTCTCGTCATGCGGTGTTCTTGCGGTCTCTGTTTGGCTGGTTTCTTTACATATGTTGTCTATATAGGTTATGAACAAGAGAGGGGACAGGACACAACCTTGTCGTACTCCAGATCTTATGGTGAAGGGTTCTGAGTGTCCTCTCACTATGCATTCACTGTTGTTGTATGAGCTTCTACATAGGTTTGTTAGATGTGTACTCACTCCATATTGTTTAAGGATTCCCACAGCTTGTTTCTATCTACTCTATGAAATGCCTTTTCTTGGTCGACAAAGGCTAAGTAGAGTGTTTCATTAAATTCGATTAATTTTTCAATACGTTGAGTTGAGTTGAGTCAAGAACTGACATCACTGCACTCAGGACATTCCCATACGTGCTAAGTCCCCTCGTTCAACAGCCAGCGAAGAGTCATACTACTAATCTTTCCCACCGTTCTGTAAGTTGTCTGATAGCAAAAATGGCATCTGTGTATCCTTTGTTTTTCCTAAATCCAAGTTGTATTTCGCTTAGCTGGGGTTCTATATAGTAGTTCGTAATCTTTTCTCAAGAATTTTGTAAAATATTTTCCCAGAATGACTCAAGAGGGAAATGCTAATTATAGTGTATTGATAAAGAGGAGGGGCGACTGACCAAGTGGCTAGAATGCCGGATTCGCCTTCTTCTCGAATCCTTGGTAAGGTGTTGATTTTTTTTTTTTCTGTCCCCGGCAAAAAGAAAACCCTAACCTGCACAGTTCGCGACGACTGCACTATCCAGGCGACATTTTGAATTTGGCCATCACCGCAAGGTACTATATAGGCAGTAAATGACAGTTTGGCAGATAATGGGGGTCGCAACGTCGGTGTATTAAAAACTAAAATGTTAATTATAGTGTATATATAAAGGGGGGTGGAGGTGTCCCAGCGTCAGTGTATTAAAAACTAAAATGTTAACTATAGTGTATAGATAATGGGGGTCGCAGCGTCGGTGTGTTATAAATGTTGCTATAGTGTAAATATAAAGGGGTCGCAGCGTGTGTGTATTAAGAACTAATTTGTTATGTACAATGTACAGATAAAATGGTCGCAAAGTCAATGTGTTTTCTAAGAGAATAAAAGTAATCTGGCGACCCACCGTGCATGAGGTCTGTCGTTCCGAGTTTGTCTATAATTTAATGAGACAGGGAATACACAACAGTGGAAATAACGTCACCTTCATATGGATATTGAACCCGGAGAGCTGTGTTTCCAGTACACTATTCACAACATGTAAACAATTGGAAAACATGAAGTACTTGTTAGCTTTACAAAGTTATAATATCAACATCGAATACGTTGCTGTTTATGTTTTAATAAGTATTGCAACTGTGTAAACAGTGTAACTCGTTCAGAAAGCAATGGCAAACTACTGAACGTAAACTTGCCCAGGAATCACGAACAACTAAAAAATGTTAGGGTTGACTGCTACGTCCGTAAAGGATATGCAACTAACTTTAAATATGTAAAGCTAACTCACACTTCGTGTTTTCCATCTGCTGATATGTCTACAGCATTAACGCAGTTAAACCCATTTCTTCATGTTTACATTCAGTAGCGGACTGGCCAGTGTGTCAGCTTGTCCGATGCCAAGTGGGCCCTCTGGGACATTGGTGACGTGAGACTCCTTAAGCGTTAGACAATATGTTTAAAATGGCAATGTCCTTTTAGCAGCTTTGTCTCCTGGCAACCAATATTTTTAGACACAGTCCGCCACTACATGGGCCACTATTCACTGCACTATCTTATGGCGTCTCTTACAGCTAATGAGTACATGCGCAGATAACGGAGACGCTAGAGGTTGTACATCCACCTCCGCTAGCGGTTGTACATCCGTTAGAGGTTTACTTCTGGGGTCGGGAAGTGGGGAGTATTGGGAAAGTTTCGCTGAAATTGCTTGTATGCACGGAATCGTGACATAATAAAGGGTAGTTGGAGACCTTTTAGTGACTATAAATAACACTGCATATCCATCGTGGTCTTAATAATGGAAACTCACCAGGCTACAGGCTGTGGATCAGGAGGTTTTTGATCGTCAAATGTTGTCTCCCGTAAAGTGTTTATGTAGACCTGGTTATCTTCCAGACAAACCAAGGAAGCGAACCCACCCCATGTCTCTCAGACTTCTCTCTCTCTCTCTCTCTCTCTCTCTCTCTCTCTCTCTCTCTCTCTCCTCTCTCTCTCTCTCTCTCTCTCTCTCTCTCTCTCTCTCTGTATGTGTGTGTGTGTGACATTTATGGGACATGATAACAGAAGACGTGGAATATAGACATTAGAATTATGTGATGATGACTGGGAGGAGTGCAGAGTGGTGATCGGACTGGATGCGGATGGAGTAAAAGTTCCCAATGTTGCTCATGTAACAATGAGTCGTTAAGATGGCATCAGTGTTAATGTTTCACCATTAAGCCTTGCATTCAACTGACAATACTACAGGAAAACTTATACACTAACATTGTTTCTTATTCGGTCTTGAGACAGATATGGTAGTACAGTCTGTACACTGTTGTCTCTCGTCGTCATTGTCACTGCTTGACAGCGGTTAACAAGTCAAGTGTTTTTTTTTTCCCCAGTTAGGTCGACCGTTGCTCTCTTTTTCTTCTTCTTCTTCTTCTTCTTCTTCTTCTTCTTCTTCTTCTTCTTCTTCTTCTTCTTCTTCTTCTTCTTCTTCTTTATCATCATCATCATCATCATCATTTTCTAATGCTATGTGATATGCTTTGGAAGCCGCAGTAACATAGTGGCTGAATACTTGCCTGCCGGTCCAGTGGTTATGGGTTCGAATTCTCATCAAGGCTGATGTGTAAATTTGGCCCGGGCTCTCTGGTTGACCCAGCCCATAGTAGCCCATAGTGGAAAGTAAAGGTGGCCGGTGTTATTTTGACCACACCACCACCGAGTGTCGATTGGCCTATACAAATATGGGCCTAGCACCACAAGTGCAATGCGCCTTAAGACCTGTAATTGGGCTCTTTACTTGTACACCAGAAAATTGTTATTTAATCTTCTACAACGTCTGGGTAGATTCCGTGTGTTACAGACACCTCCACCTGTTTCCGCCACGTAGGACGCCAGAGAGTTGAGGTTATTCAAGATGTGTCAGACGGTCTTTAGATTTTCGTATCATATGTGCGCTGTCAATGTAAAGCGAAAAGTATCATCTCCATTGATGTCTGGTACCATCGGAAGCGCTGACATATGTTCCATCTCGTCTCTTAACTGTCATCACCTGTCTAGACACCGGTTTCCTGTTGTTGAGTTTGTGATCTTGATGACCGAATTAAAGCTTGTTACCTTTATGTCCAGCTACTTTCTTTTTTGGGGAGGGGGAGTGCGGTAGTGCAGTGGCTAGCACTCTTGACTGCCAGCCAAGTTCGAATCCCCGATTTTTTTAAAATTTGGTTACTGGCCTGGGCTGTCAGGTTAACACAATCTAAAATAGGTACCACAAAATTTCCTAGGCAGTAAAGGCGATCGGCATGATATTGGTCGCATTACACATTGAGTGCTGATCGTTTTAAACATATAGAGCTAGCACCATATACCCAATACCACTCATAGTCTGAGAAGAGGTCCATTACTTTACTGCCTTTTTTGCAAGTTTGTTATTCTAGAGTATCCACAGGCTATTAAAGATTGTCCGCAGTTTGTTACTTGTAGATATATACTCCATATTTTTACATTAGAAATAGCAGTTACGGGTTTTCTTGTTAACGTTTCACAAATAATATCCTGATAATGCATATGGCGGATGGACAGTGGTCCTGGATGAACTGGGACGGTGACTTGGAGGAATGTCATCAGCAGAGATGATCTAGAACACCAAGAACCGAGATCTGGGGAGAGACATGCATGTGGAAGCCAGTTGGCAGGGCACGTGAGGATAATGAATATATGTGGTATTGTTTGGGTAATTGTCTTCTACAGATTCACTCGTCATCGCCAGCTTCAGGTTTGATCTTAAATAGTGTCCTTTATACGACGATTCTATGTGGTAGCTTTGCCATATGTATCGTGAATGACAGAAGAAGGATAATTTCATCTAATCATCTCATCTCATCTTGTTCCTCTTGTAACTTGATGTGTCGAGGCGAAGCATAAACAACGGGAAAGTGCCCGTTTATGGGATTCGTATATCGAGATTCCCATGTTTTTTCCTCTGTCCAACGTTTACACAGTCGGCCTCTTTTTCTGGTCGGTACATCTTTGCTTGTTGTGGTATACTGAAAAACAACACAGGAAAACTACATTTGTTTCATTGTGTTCTATGATATCAGACTAGATGTACTGTTCCTGTCTTGAAGCAGAAGACGATTTCTGCTTCATATGCACCTTTATTTCCCCTACGCCTTTTTATCTTCGTAGTAATACGTGAATTATTCATATCTGTATATGTACATCTGCATTTTCTCTTTAGTCATCACACCATTTCTAGTCTGGAGTAAAGAGGAACCTTGATGTGTTATGTATAATCTATGCACCCCCGCCTATATCCATATAAGTGTATATATGTATGTCCGTCTCTCTCACTCTGTCTCTCACCTGGCTCTCTCTCTCTCCCTCCTCTGTCTCACTCACCCCTTCCCCCGGTCTCTCTCTCTCTCTTTCCATCCACTGCCTCTCTCTCCACTCTCTCTTTCACCACCCTATCTTTCCCTCTCCCCTCCCCATCTCTCCCTCCCTCTCTCTCTCTCTCTCTCTCACTCTCTCACTCTCTCTCTCTCTCTCGTTTGCTTGCTGAGAGCGCAGCATTCATAGTTATAAGCTAACGTTCAAGAATGACGATCACCGAACCCCGGGCATCCATTTTATAAGCCAAAGTTCTACAATGTAGATCTCCAAATTCCAGACTTCCATAGTTGAAATCCGAAGTTCGAGAATGAAGATCTTCTACTACTAGGCTTCCATATTTATAAGCTGAAATTCTACAATGAACATCTCCAAATACAATACCGAAGTTCTACAATGGAGATTTCTTAATCCTGGACATCAATAGTTGTAAGCCGAAGTTCTACAATGGAGATTTCTTAATCCTGGACATCAATAGTTGTAAGCCGAAGTTCTGCTATGGAGATCTCTAAATCCTGGACATCAATAGTTGTAAGCCGAAGTTCTGCTATGGAGATTTCTTAATCCTGGACATCAATAGTTGTAAGCCGAAGTTCTGCTATGGAGATCTCTAAATCCTGGACATCAATAGTTGTAAGCCGAAGTTCTACAATGGAGATCTCTAAATCCTGGACATCAATAGTTGTAAGCCGAAGTTCTGCTATGGAGATCTCTAAATCCTGGACATCAATAGTTGTAAGCCGAAGTTCTGCTATGGAGATCTCTAAATCCTGGACATCAATGGTTGTAAGCCGAAGTTCTGCTATGGAGATCTCTAAATCCTGGACATCAATAGTTGTAAGCCGAAGTTCTACAATGGAGATCTCTAAATCATGGACATCAATAGTTGTAAGCTAAATCCTGGACATCAATAGTTGTAAGCCGAAGTTCTACAATGGAGATCTCTAATTCCTGGACATCAATAGTTGTAAGCCGAAGTTCTGCTATGGAGATCTCTAAATCCTGGACATCAATAGTTGTAAGCCGAAGTTCTGCTATGGAGATCTCTAAATCCTGGACATCAATAGTTGTAAGCCGAAGTTCTGCTATGGAGATCTCTAAATCCTGGACATCAATAGTTGTAAGCCGAAGTTCTACAATGGAGATCTCTAAATCCTGGACATCAATAGTTGTAAGCCGAAGTTCTACAATGGAGATCTCTAAATCCTGGACATCAATAGTTGTAAGCCGAAGTTCTGCTATGGAGATCTCTAAATCCTGGACATCAATAGTTGTAAGCCGAAGTTCTGCTATGGAGATCTCTAAATCCTGGACATCAATAGTTGTAAGCCGAAGTTCTGCTATGGAGATCTCTAAATCCTGGACATCAATAGTTGTAAGCCGAAGTTCTACAATGGAGATCTCTAAATCCTGGACATCAATAGTTGCAAGCCGAAGTTCTACAATGGGGATCTCTAAATCCTGGACATCAATAGTTGTAAGCCGAAGTTCTACAATGGAGATTCCCGAATACCAAACGTTCATATTGTAAGCCGAAGTTCACTAGTGGAGATCTCCAAATTCCAAACATCCATAGTTGATATCCGAAATTCGACAATGGAGATCTCCTACTACTAGACTTCCATATTTATAAGCTGAAGTTCTACAATGGAGATCTCCGAATACTAAACGTCAATAGGTGTAATCCGAAGTTCACCAATGGGGATCTCCAAATCCTGGACATCAGTTGTTGTTGTAAGTTGAAGTTCTAGTATGGAGAGCTCCAAATCCTGGACATCAATTATTATAAGTTGAAGTTCTACAATGGAGATCTCTAAATCCTGGACATCAATAGTTGTAAGCCGAAGTTCTACAATGGAGATTCCCGAATACCAAACGTTCATATTGGAAGCCGAATTTCACTAGTGGAGATCTCCGAATTCCAAACATCCATAGTTGAGATCCGAAGTTCGACAATGGAGATCTCCGACTACTAACTAGACTTCCATATTTATAGGCTGGAGTCCTACAATGGAGATCTCCGAATACCAAACGTCAATAGGTGTAAGCCGAAGTTAACCAATGGAGATCTCCAAATCCTGGACATAAAAAGTTGTAAGCCGAACTTCTACAATAGAGATCTTCGAATCATGGACATCCATAATTTAAGCTAAGATTGGGCGGTTTATCTTCTTGTTTCTCTTTAGTTTTAGAATTAAATATAAATAACATTGCATGTGTATTTGTTTATAGAGTATATAATTGGATAGTGAGATCCCTACCTTAGTAGCGCTGTATTGATTTGGAAACCACAGCTTGGATCCTTCTATTGTGGGATATGGACGTGGACATATGTTTTTCTGTACATTTTTTTGTTACATGTTTTTCTTTACATTGAATATCAAGTTTTGATATCAGCTTCCGGGATGAGTGTAAACAGCAGTTTTTTCGTCCGCTGTTTGGGCGAAGTTTTAGTTAACATAAATTTATCAGAAACAAATCGTCATAGGCCAATGAGCAGCCAATCGATGGATTCGATTCATTGCAGTTACATATATGTTAACAGTTCTCAGTTTACCGCGTTAGCTGTAGAACAGAAATGATTGTATTTGGTCGATAATGTCCGTTATAATTCAGTGTCGTACGATACGAGGTTGTCCCAATCACTCACTCACTCACTTAGTTACTTAGTCGGGGGGGGGGGGGGGGTGGAGAGGGGGCACATGATTTCTTGAGACCAATAATTGCTGGCACTTTGCCATCTTGACAGACGATAGTTTGTTAACTGTACTTCAAAAAAGGCATAATAATACAATGCATGGTGGTAGTGAATGTGACTGTTCAGACTAATTCACGCGGAAAATACATTGGATACATACATTGTGAGACCAATGAAACAACATGGACAATAAGTTAGAGAACTAAGACGACTCTTTAAAGTAACACAAAAGCAAAGATTCTCACGAATTAAGCAAGGAGAGTACTTGAAGGTAAACTGTTGGCAAAAGAGGAGGTAGGCCAAGAAGCACATTTATAAAACGTAAATGCATTGATCTGCCAATGCAGCCATCCATAGGATTAAAGAGAGCGGCACAAGGCGGAAGCATAAAATCATCATACATTTTAACGACAAGGGTTGAAATACTCGATGTTGATTATGTAAAGGAAGTGGAAGAACGGATATACAGTCATAGTCTAGAGAGAATAGAGTGACCAGAGTATCCGGCAGAATATCGATACTCCGAGGAAAGGCCAGATAGACACATAATTATACTGCGTCTGGTATCATCGGTATTGGGACTCTTCGCTGGCTGTTGAAGATGACGGAGTGCATATGGAAATGTCCCGAGGGCTGTGATGTCAGTTCTTGACTCGACGCAACTCAACTCAATGGTGATACATTTAAAAAAAAAATGAAGTACATATAAGAAGAAACATTGGAGAATAGAAACGTTGAAATATAAAGGCAAACCTTTCATCCTAAATGACACAAAGCCCCGCCGAAGAAACAGTGACATGGGCTGTACTGCATGCAGTAAAGACGTAAATATACAGGGATAATATCAACAAACACGGGAACACATGATCAGCTTTACAAGAACACGATCACAAGTGGCGAAATGTACCATGTGGTTAGAAATTCGTTGTCAGCACACACAAAACAAAACGTAACCGGTACAACATGTTTATATATATATCTATATTTATAAAACAAAGTGTATGTATGTAAATATGTATGTATATATGTATGTCCTTTATTTGTTCGCCAACGGCCCATCCGATTGAGATGAAATTTTCTACACGCCTTCCTTTCATTCCAGAGCTGTCAACTGTCATAGTTTTTTTTTCTTCTTCCTCCTCCTCCCTCCTCCCCCTCCCAAAATACGTACGTAAATATATGATGATGATGATGAAAGAATCCCCGAACCAAAACGCTAGGGAAAGGGAAGAAAATGACGTGACTACACAGAATCGTCACACGGCAATCATCATCATCAAGTGCCGTGCCGGCTGGCGTAGGCGTTCATGGCTCTCCGTAGATCTCAGTCTTTGGTTTTTTGGATCAACTCTGCTGCTGATATTCCTCCATGCCACGGCAATATCAATAACAATTCATCTTTTTATGTGTAAGGAAGTTATCTACAGTCGTGTAGAAGGGAAGAACTAGTCGAGTATGAATTCGGAATGGCGAACTCTCTCCTCCTCTCTTCTCCTCCCTCCTCCTCCCTCTACCTCCTCCCTCCACCATCCTCCTCTTCCTCCTCCCTTTCATCCCTCTCCCTCCTCCCTCCTCCTTCTCCCTCTTCCTTCTCCCTCTTCCTCTCCCCTCCACCATCATCCTCCCTCCTACTCCCTCCGCCTACTCCCCCCTCCTCCCTCATCTTCCCTCCTCCTCCCTCTCCCTCCTCATCCCTCCTCCTCCTGCCTCCCTCCTCCTCCTGCCTCCTTCTCCCTCATCATCCTCCCTCCTCCTTCTCCCTTCTTCTCCCTCTTCCCTCTTCCTCCTCCTACCTCCTCCCTCCTCCTCCCTCTACCTCCTCCCTCTACCTCCTCCTCCTCCCTCCACCCTCCTCCTCCCTTCTCCTCCTCTTCCACCTCCCTTTCCTTCCTCCTCCTCCTCCCTCTACCTCCTCCTCCCCCTACCTCTTTCCTCCTCCCTCCTCCTCCTCTTCCACCTCCCTTTCCTTCCTCCCCTCCTCATTCTCCCTCCTTCCTCTCCCTCCTTCCTCCTCCTCCTTCCTTCTTCTCCCTCTGCCTCCTCCCTCCTCCTCTCCCCTCCTCCTCCCTCCTCCTTCTCCTCCTCTCCCCTCCTCCTCCTACCCTCTTCCTCTTTCCCTCCTCCCTCTCCCTCCTCCATCCTCCTCCTCCCTCTTCCACCTCCTCCTTCTTCCTCCCTCCTCCCTCCTCCTCCCTTCACATTCCTCCTCCCTCTTCCTCCTCCTCCCTCCTCCTCATCCCTCCTCCTCCCTCCTCCTCCTCTCTCCTCCTCCCTCCTCCTCATCACTCCTCCTCCTTCTTCCTCCCTCCTCCTCCCTCCTCCCCCTCCTCCTCCCTCCTCCCCCTCCTCCTTCCTCCTCCTCCCTCTCCGCCTCCTCCTCCCTCCTCCTCCCTCTACCTCCTCCTCCTCCCTCTACCTCCTCCCTCCTCCTCCCTTCACATTCCTCCTCCTCCCTCTTCCTCCTCCTCCCTCCTCCTCCTCCTCCCTCCTCCTCCTCCTCCTCCTCCCTCCTCCTCCCTCCTCCTCCCTCCTCCTCCTCCTCCCTCCTCCTCCTCCTCCCTCCTCCTCCTCCTCCCTCCTCCTCCTCCTCCCTCTCCTCCTCCCTCCTCCTCCCTTCACTCCTCCTCCTCTCCTCCTCCTCCTCCCTCCTCCTCCTCCCTCCTCCTCCTCCTCCTCCCTCCTCCTCCTCCTCCTCCTCCTCCCTCCTCCTCCTCCCTCCTCCTCCTCCTCCTCCTCCCTCCTCCTCCTCCTCCCTCCTCCTCCTCCTCCTCTCCTCCTCCTCCTCCCTCCTCCTCCTCCTCCTCCTCCCTCCTCCTCCTCCTCCTCCTCCCTCTACCTCCTCCCTCCTCCTCCCTTCACATTCCTCCTCCTCCCTCTTCCTCCTCCTCCCTCCTCCTCCTCTCTCCGCCTCCCTCCTCCTCCTCCCTCTATCTCCTCCCTCCTCCTCCCTTCACATTCCTCCTCCTCCCTCCTCCTCCTCCCCTCCTCCTCTTCCCTCTCCTCCTCCCCCTCCTTCTCCTCCTTCTCCCTCCTCCTTCTCCCTCTTCCTCCTCCCTCTTCCTTCTCCCTCCGCCTCCTCCCTCCTCCTACTCTCTCCTCCTCCTCCCTCCTCCTACCTCTCCCTCCTCCTCCCTCTCCTCCTCCTGCTCCCTTCTCCTCCTGCGTTCTCCTCCTCCCTCCTTCTCCCTCCTCCTCCCTCTTCCTCCTCCCTCCTCCTCGCCTCCTCCTCCACCCTACTCCTCCCTCCTCCTCCTAATCCCTCCTCCTCCCTCCTATTCCTCCCTACTCCTCCTGTCTCCTCCCTCCTCCTCCCTCCTCTTCCCTCCTCCACCTCCCTCTTCCTCCTCCCTCCTACATTTACCCAAGACAGACAGACAGTCAGACAGATAGTCGGGAACGGGATCTTATATGACTACTTATATAATTTAAATGAGATGCTCTCCACCATGGGCTGGGCCGGGTCAGACAGACAGACAGACAGATAGATAGATAGATAGACAGACAGACAGACAGACAGACAGACAGACAGACAGACAGACAGACAGACAGTCGGGAACGGGAACTTATATGACTACTTATATGAATTAAATGAGATGCTCCCCACCAGGAGTTGGGCGATGCCGGGCCGGGTCAGACAGACAGATAGATAGTCGGAACGGGAACTTATATGACTACTTATATGAATTAAATGAGATGCTCCCCATCAGGGTCTGGGCGAAGACGGGCCGGGTCAGACAGACAGACAGACAGACAGACAGACAGATAGTCGGTAACGGGAACGAGAACTTATATGACTACTTATATGAATTAAATGAGATGCTCCCCACCAGGGTCTGGGCGAAGCCGGGCCGGGTCAGCTAGTATATATATATATATATATATATATATATATATATATATATATATATATATATATATATATATATATATATATATTAAAAAAGAATCACTCAACTGAGATCACAGAGTTATCTGAAACCTAGCTCAAACTATGTTTAAATATCGTTCGGGTTTTTTTTCCGGAAAGACGCTTTTGTTTTTAAGAATCAACATCATCATGCCTCTGTCAGACCCATAGATGCTACATCTCCATTAGCAGATGTTATAAAGTGTAGATGCTGGTTGTTTCAGTGGCACACTGGTGGTGGCATACACTTTCGATTCATCGTTTCTTACGCCCTTCCTTGTCATAACTATACTTAATTCCACTTAATTCCAGGCTCATGAATCCTTAAATATGTTGTTTCCTCAGATATTATCTTCAACTAGCAGTCATTCATAGATCACCATTATCCTGATGTGTTCTGCTAACTGGCATAGGCGTTAATGTTTCTCCACTAATCTCGGTCCTTGGTGTTATGGATCAACTGCTGATGATATTCCTTCATGCCACCGGCTCAGTTCATGCAGCATTTCTCTTGATCTACCTCTGATCCATTTTAGCATTGATCTTTCCAGTTGTCACGCTGTTCTCCGGTGCCTCTCTTCTCATCACATGATGAAAGAATATTTGTCTCTTTCTTATAGTTGTGCGTAAAGTTCTAGTTGCATTAGTTTCTCCAGCCACTCGTTATTAGCTACTATGGCAGTTCAGTGTATTCGCAACATTCGTCCCTGGAGCGATATCTCCTTTGTTTCTAAGATCTTCCAATTTGTTCATTTGTCTTCCATGATTCACTGCCATACAGCAGTTCACAGACAGTCAGTCTTCAAAGTTCCGTATCTGTTGTAATTCAAAATGTGCCCCTTTTCCATCGTGAGTGTTCCAATTACTGACGCTCTTAAAGCCAACAGATCTTGGCGAAACAATACCGACCACGCTGATCGGCGTGGCACACGATGATGATAATTGGAACATTATATGATAATACGGCATTATGGTGAAGCCGCCCCTCTGAATTAGCCGTAGTAATTAGACAATAATTGCCATTTTCTCACTGGTTAGTTGGTGGATACAACCCACAACGTAAATACCAGAACAGTTCCTAGATACGTACATACTGGCGCTGTTTTGCTGCTTTAAGTTATGTGGATATGTTCGCGTTGTTCAGTCACCAAATATTATGAGGACACGGTTGACTTTCTTAGTTATCAATATTGTTTGCGTATATTGACGTTGTTTAGTTACCAAATAGTGTATGGATATATTGGCGTTTAGTTAACAAATAATACGTGGGTATATTAGCGTTGTTTAGTTACCGAATATTGTATTGATATATATTGCCGTTTAGTTAACAAATAATACGTGGACACACTATCGTTGTTTAATTATCGTATATTGTATGGATATATATTGGCGATTTTTAGTTAACAAATAATACGTAGACACATTAGCGTTGTTTAGTTTCAAAATGTAAGTGGACATATCGGCGTTGCTTAGTTACCAAATATTATATAGATATATTGGCGTTGTATAGTTAGCAAATATTGATTGGACATATTGGTATTGTATAGTTAACAAATATTATGTGAGCACATTGTCATTGTATTATTATTTTTATTATTATGCCAATCATTATATGGACATATTGGCTTTATTACGAAAAATTATGTGGGCGTATTGTCTTTGTTTAGTTAACAAATATTATGTGGGCGTATTGTCGTTGTTTAGTTACCAAATATTATGTGAGCATATTATCGTTGTTTATTTACCAAATATTATGTGGGCGTATTGTCGTTGTTTAGTTACCAAATATTATGTGGGCGTATTGTCGTTGTTTAGTTACCAAATATTATGTGGGCGTACTGTCCTTGTTTAGTTTCCAAACATGTGGGCGTATTGTCGTAGTTAAGTTATAAAATATTATGTGGGCGTATTATCGTTGTTTATTTACCAAATATTATGTGAGTAAATTGTCGTTGTTTAGTAATCAAACATGTGGTCGTATTGTCGTTGTTAGGTCGTAGTCTCATATGCCAGACTCTCCTTTATCAAAACTCGTCCATTAGCCTTTGCAATAAAGCCCCATCCACTACGTCTGTTTCTTACCACTGACCCATTGGTGTAGATGACTATGTCACCTTGATGTGTGTTACTCTGGATCAGCTGTTGCACTTCAAACTCAGTGCGCCCATTCTCTGCACTCACGACCCAGTGTTATTATTACATTGTGTCAGTCCGTCATGTCTTCCGGAACTTCAAACCACTGTCCTTCACGACTGATGGTCTCTAGATCACACACCTGATATATAGAAAGTTCTGCCTGTGCCATCCAGGACCTGCCTCGTCTTAGTCTATTACCTGTGACCATATCCATTGCTGCATGCAGCGGATGATCCCTGTCTGCAGCAACTCTCAGGTACCATTTGGCCTGAAGGACCCTATGCCTATCCGTCATTGTTGGTAGCTCCAGGATATGCCTCATGCATACAATTGATTGGTGTGTCCTTTGTGCACCCCGCATGGCAGCATTCTGTATGCGCTCCAACCTTTCAAGCTGGCTCTTTGACAATGTCAGCAGCCTCAAACCATACTCAGTGATAGAAATTATTAACTGATGAAAGAGCCTGTACAGCATCCTCTGATCTACCCCGGTTGCTGTCATAGCCTGTCAAGGCATTAAGTCCCCTACCAGCCTTTACCACCAAAGACAAACAAACACAGAAATCTAGAATGACACAAGTAAGGCATCTTTAAATGCCTTATTGGTCAGAACCGATGTGATGTGATACTTAAAGTAACAACACGCAACAAGCAAACATCAACCATACTTATGGCGTTGTCACGTTGATGACCATTTGGTTTGCCATTAAAATGATTCTGACGAAATAACCCACCTACATAGATTCAAAGAGAGTTCTGTTGAAATACACAGTAAATAAATAAATGTGGCACAAACTGTCAGGCACACTGAGACTGCCAGTAAGTACTTGTGAAACCACTGGGACAAGTAAAAACAAAAACTGGAAGAATGCAAAAAAAGCAACAAGATGCACGGAGGGAGTGGAGAAATTGGAGTTGACTTGAAGTTTACGTAGAAACAGAATACATTGATTGATTGGTTGCTGTTTCTCCTATTGCTATGGCGCTGGCATCCAAGCAGTTAGTTTATACAGATGTGTGCTTTTGTTACCATGCTTAACGATTTGAAATTTGAAACCGTGGACAGCTAATGTGTGTTTCCCCGTGTTTCCTTGTTTTCTGGGTTGTTTATGCGGTTATAATAATGTATAACTGGTGTGCAGTAACAGACGCTGGTTATGGTTGAAGCTTATTTTTAACAATTATGTCTTTACGTGATTTGTGATCGGTTTGTTGTGCGTTTGAGACATTTGAACATATAGATTTTCGTATACCTGTCTTACACATCAAGGGATTTGGGTTCTAGTATTGGTGGGCATGGAATTATTGTCTGTCAGAGATAGAAATTTAAATTATAGGCATGAACGCTACATGTCATTCGGCCTTATTCATAATTCTTTCCACAAGCACTAACAGTTACAGCAGTTATAGTAGTAGTAGTAGTAGTAGTAGTAGTAGTAGTAGTAGTAGTAGTAGTAGTAGTAGTAGTAGTAGTAGTAGTAGTAGTAGTAGTGGTAGTAGTTGTAGTAGTAGTAGCAGCAGTAGTAGTAGTAGCAGTAGTAGTAGTAGTAGTAGTAGTAGTAGTAGCAGCAGCAGCAGCATCAGCAGTAGCAGCAGCAGTAGCAGCAGCAGTAGTGATAATAATAGAAGTCGTAGTAGTAATAATAATAATAGCAGTAGTAGTAATAATAATAGTAGTGGTAGTAGTAGTAATAATAGTAGTGGTAGTAGTAATAATAGTAGTGGTAGTAGTTATAATAATAGTAATGGTAATAGTAATAATAGTAGTGGTAGTAGTTGTAGTAATAGTAGCAGCAGCAGCAGCAGTAGCAGCAGCAGTAGTAGTAGTAGTAGTAGTAGTAGTAGTAGTAGTAGTAGTAGTAGTAGTAGTAGTAGTAGTAGTAGTAGTAGTAGTAGTAGTAGCAGCAGCAGCAGCATCAGCAGTAGCAGCAGCAGTAGTGATAATAATAGTAGCCGTAGTAGTAATAATAATAGTAGTCGTAGTAGTAGTAATAATAGCAGTCGTAGTAGTAGTAATAATAGTAGTGGTAGTAGTAATAATAGTAGTCGTAGTAGTAATAATAATCGTCATGATAGTGATAATAATAGTGGTAGTAGTAATAATAGTAGTAGTAGTATTAGTATTCGCCAGGCGGCCTTAATTCCTCATGCTCAAGACCTCCTGTCCTACACCGCAAGGTAGTATAGGCAGTCAAGGACAGTTCTATTTGTTGGTGTAGTAGTAGCAGCAGCAACAGCAACATCAGTAGCAGCAACAATAACAACAGTAGTAGTTATTGAAAGTCACCTTCTATTGACACCGCCACCCTTTTCCGTCGCTTTTATTTATTTATGTGTTTTACTTTTTATAGACAAACATCTAACTTTATCTAGGGATCATAACATGTAGCTTCTAACATAAAGTAAAACAAAAATACAGAACCCTTCTCCACGCATCACGGTGTATTGGGTTTATGGTGCTAGTCCTCCATTGTTGTAGACCAATCGGCACTAGATAAGGGATTTAGTCAGTTCACTCCAGTAGCCTTTATTTCCCATAACATTTTGTGATACTTATTTTAAGCTGGGTCGATCGACAAGCGACGGTTTTTTTTTAAAATCCTCCCTCTAGGAGATTTGAACACATGACCACCGGACCAGCAGGGAACTGATCAGAATGAGCAGAACAAAGCATGATATATTATTCATTTCATTCTTTGCATAGTTATTGAAGTTGTTGGATTGCGTTTGTGTGTGTGTGTGTGTGTGTGTGTGTGTGTGTGTGTGTGTGTGCGCGCGTGCGTGCGTGCGTGCGTGTGTGTGTGTGTGGGGGGGGGGGGGCACTACGATACCGCGGCTCAGATTCTCATCCGGTTATGATCCCCAAACAAGACCCCACGACTAGAAACGCAGTGCAGCAGCTGCAATAACCATGCAAATAATTAATTGAATAATCCATCTCGCTTTGCTCTGCTCGTTCTGATCAATTGTTTCTCGCCTGTCAATAGTAGCGATATTTAAATGTGTTGTAGTCCACCTTTGCGTCCAAGGACATCTTTTTTTGGTTTTGGTCATCGTCATCTAGCACAGTGGTTCTCAAGGGGGAATTTTAGGGTTTTCCTGGGGAAGAATTAAGATTATTTCAAGATCGCATTAATACAAGAACCTTTTACTTTATATTGTTTTTCCCTCTAAATTTTACGGTTCTGTACTTCTCACCCTAATGAAATTCGTTTTATAACGTTAGTAGACCTGCAAATCTCGTTTCATGTAAATGTCTAGACTTGTTCTAGTATGTGTTATTAAATTTAGCTTCCATTTTTATGTATATAAGGGTGGGGGGATTTATAGGGAGGAAATACCAAAAAAAAAGGGGGGGGGGAATGACGTTCTGAACATATGGTAAAGGGAGGCATGGGCCAAAAAAGGTTGAGAACCACTGATCTAGCAAGTCCCTTACAGAACGTGGCTGTCGTCGCGGTGAGTCGAGAAGCCTCTCAATCTCCTGCTATTTCTCCTGCTCCGTGCATCGTCATGACAAAGGTGGCTGCAATGCCCTGCGTCCGTCATCGTGCTGGTAGACCCCTGCCTCTTTTACCAGGAACCATGCCTTCCCTTATTGTTCTTTCCAAGTCTCTCTGTGGGATTTATAGAAAAGATACCGAACCGTGACGTCATGACATGGGAAATCATTAGTATCAGAAATGATTGACAGTACAGGAGGCAGAAGCCCGTGGACAGACATGACAACCACCCCCCCACGGCGTGGTCTATAAGAATTTCTAACTAAACTTGACATGAGAAGAGAATTACATCAGCAAGTTGCTCAGTTCTTGTTCTGGTTTTTTAGCTTCCTAATCATGTTTCTTGTACGCGTTACTGACAACAGAGAGCGGTAGAGGGCTCTGGTTGCTATTTCCTCTATCACGAAACCTCTACGACCCACCTTCGGGGTTAGGGGAAGAGATGATGATGAGGAATCAAGTTTCTCATCATTGTTGATAATATCCCATGTTTTAATGACGCAAAGCGCTACTGACGATTTGCATGCACAAAACTATTTGTTTCGTAATTCGATATTTACGTTTTTTCCCCTGCATTTTCTGTTTCTCTTGAAAAGCTGTTTTAGATATTGTAGTTCTCAACTAATTATCATTCAGGATACGTGCATCTTCTGTTAAATGTGTGCAAAAGTAGGCAAGCTAGAATGTTTGTTCGGGGCGTGGTCCTGTTGTCGTTTGTAGGGGACTAGTAGCGTATATGAAAATAATAATAATAATAATAACTGAAATAATATGGTGCTCGACACTCGATGAGTAATGTGGTCAATAATATGGCGGCCACCTTTACTTCCTACGATATTTTCTAGTACCCGTTGTAGACTGGCAAAAGCCCAGGTCCATTTTTATTTTGTAATGTGCTTAGATGTGAATTCGAACACATGACCATCAAGCCGGCAGGCATGTGTACTAGCCGCCAGGCTACCACGGCTTCCATTGTAGGCAAAATCGACCAAGGAGCTCAGATTATCATCATCGTATGCTTTGGCAAATGGGTGGAACTGTACAGTATCATTCCCTGTGGTTGTACATTGATTTTGATGTCGTCACTCCATTTGCTTCTCGGGCGTCCTCTTGCTCTCGTATCAGATATGGGTTGAGTTGAATCAGAACCGACATCACCGCACTCAGGACATTCCCATACGTGCTCCGTCCCCTCGTTCAACAGCCACCTAAGAGTCATACTACTAATATTTCCCACCGCTATCTGATTAAAAGTTCTCCTGGTCTTCCCTCTCGGTTTTGAGATTCTTTCAGAACCCCTGCCGATCCCCCGCAATTCTCGTAACAGATCTTCTTTGACGTAGCGCCTGTGCTGGTAGTTGATGGTTCTAACGAGATAGCTGAACTATTTTATCTCCTGCCTTTCAATATATATGGCACAAGGTGTTGATTCCACTGTCTGTCTGATCACATCGTTTCTTACTCGGTCTCGGATACTTAAGTTGGCAGCTCTTCTAAAACATCTAATCCCAAGGTTGTTGGTTGATTTTTATTAAGTGTGATTTGATTTTGCGCAGGTGTGATTTGATTTTGCGCAAGTGTGATTTGGATCATGTCCACGTATGACATTGGTAGCTTATAATTGGTAACATATAATTGGTAAGCATATGCTATTTATTATCTGTCCTTTTGCGGGCATGTTTATATTTATATGTTTCAGTATGGGTGCTCAGAGATTGAAGGCCAAGACCAAAATTAGGGGGGTACTGGTCAGAGAGTTGCTTTTTTGCAGATGCTGCTGCAATTACGATTTGCTCTGAGGAAGAATTACAGCGTCTACTATATGCATTCTCCAATTTTTGTTCTGAATTTGGTTTACCAATTAGCAAAAAGAAGACACAGATTATGTCACATTGTGCACATGGGGTACCATCAATCTTTATTGAGGACGCCGAACTAGAAATAGGAAACTTATCTCATATCCTCTGGTCGCCCCTTGGAGCACTATTCTCCCCACGCCATGATAATCTATGTGTTCTTCTGCACTACACTCACGATTCCAAAGTGCCCTTACCACATCTGCCTTACCATGAACCAATACCTCACCAATTAGTGCAGACCCGCCTGCTCATTTCCTACAGCACCAGCATGTCCCGGGGAAAACATCCAATAGATGCCTGTTTTCATCTTTCACGTCATACTTTGTGAGTCCGTTACAATCACAACATACGTGTGCTGTTTGTCCTCCAGCCAGCGGCCTCCAGCCGCCCGTGACTTCCTCCACATCCATTCTCAGACTAGATGTTGTGGTATCATATGCTAGGCTCTCCTGCACCAAACACCACCCACCAACCTTCGCAGCGAACTTTAAGGCACTTCTTCTACCTCTTAGCACAGTGCGATATGTGTATAAATCAATACCTAAACATGGAATATCTTTACTTAGCACGTCTTTTATAGTATACTAGCTGACCCGGCCCGGCTTCGCCCAGTCCCTGATGGGGAGCATCTCATTTAATTCATATAAGTAGTCATATAAGTTCTCGTTCCCGTTACCGACTGTCTGTCTGTCTGTCTGTCTGTCTGTCTGTCTGTCTGTCTGTCTGTCTGTCTGTCTGTCTGTCTGTCTGTCTGTCTGACCCGGCCCGGCATCGCCCAGCTCTTGGTGAGGAGCATCTCATTTAATTAATATAAGTAGTCATATAAGTTCCCGTTCCCGACTGTCTATCTGTCTGTCTGTCTGTCTATCTGTCTGTCTATCTGTCTGTCTATCTGTCTGCCTGACCCTGCCCGGCTTCGCCCAGCCCCTGATGGGGAGCATCTAATTTAATTCATGTAAGTAGTCATATAAGTTCCCGTTCCCGTCTGTCTGTCTGTCTGTCTGTCTGTCTGTCTGACTGTCTATCTGTCTGACTGTCTATCTGTCTGTCCCTCCCTCTCTGTCTGTCTGTCTGTCTGTCTGTCTGTCTGTCTGTCTGCCTGCCTGCCTGTCTGTCTAATCATTTATTGGTTGCAGTTAGAACAACCTAGATAAACGAAGACCAACTTACAAAAAGCATTAGAAAGAGCACTTGAAAGGTCTTTACATCTTCCCCAACAATTAACTTGGGTAAATGGAGCGGCGGCAGCAGCAGCAGCAGAAGAAGAAAAAGGAGGAGTAGGAGCTGGGAGGAGGAAGAGGGAGGTGGAGGAGGGAGGAGGAGGGAGGAAGAGATAGGCGGAGAGAGGAGGAGGGAAGAGGAGGGAGGAGTAGGAGTAGGGAGGAATAGGAGGGAGGAGGAGGGATTAAGAGGAGGAGAGAGGAGGAGGAGGAGGAGGAGGAGGAGGAGGAAGGAGGGAGGAGGAGGAGGAAGGAGGAGGAGGAGGAGGAGGAGAGGGAGGAGGAGGAGGAGAGGGAGGAGGAGGGAGGAGGAGGAGAGGAGGAGGAGGAGAGGAGGAGGAGGAGAGGGAGGAGGAGGAGGGAGGAGGAGGAGGGAGGAGAAGAACGCAGGAGGAGGAGAGGGAGAAGGAGGAGGAGGAGGGATGTGGAGGGAGGGAGGAGGAGAGAGGATGAGGAGGGAGGAGGGAGGAGTAAGGGGAGGAGGAGGGAGAAAAAGGGAGGAGGAGTGATGCAGGGGAGGACGTAGGAGGAGGAGGGAATAGGAGGAGAGAGGAAGAGAAGGGAGGAGGAAGGAAGAGGAGTGATTAGGAGGAGGAAGAGGAAGGAGGAGGAGGAGAAAGAGGGAGGTGGAGGATGGAGAGGGGGGAGAGGAAGAGGGTAGGAGGAGGAGGGGAGAGGAGGAGGATTATAACGCATATGCCTATAGATAACTGCAGCGAAAAGGTAGGTCTGTCTATCTATCTGACCCGGCGTGGCTTCGCCCAGGTCCTGGCGGGTAGCGTCTCATTAAATTCATACAACAAAATAAAGTAACTTAAAAGAATGTCCTTCCACACACCATCCATTATTTCTAATGAAAACCGTTTCTAATCACCTGCATGACTGTAGATAACTTCGTAAGCATAAAAAGATGAGTTACAATGTTATGCATTATGCATTATTTTTATGAAAACTTTGAAAATGCCTTAAAGATTGTATCATTATTTATTATAACTCATATGCCGGTACATAACTATAGACAAAGAGTTTATAAATCTTTGAAAACGATGCAACAATATGACTATAAGTTATACAGCAATGTTATTAAAAGTTATGCCCCTTGAAATAACTTTTCTAGAGTTAAGTCCCCTCGCTGTATATAAATTACAATGTAAAATGAAAAATTAAATAATATTAAGTAAGCAGCCGATTTCACACTAAAAAAATATCACAGTTGGCTGCGCTGGAATGAAAGGAAGACGTGTAGAAAATTTCATCTCAATCGGATGGGCCGTTCGCGAACGCATAAAGGACAGACATACAGACAGACGGAGATTGCCTTTTATATATAAGATTCGTACAAAATATATCTCATCTGTTTCTCTGCACACATATGCTGCATTATCCTATATAACGTGCTTACACCTCCATTCTCATGCTGGAGGTCGTAGTCTCATATGCCATACTCTCCTTTTGTAAGAACTGCCCATTAGCCTTCGCAATGAAACCCCAACCACTAGGCATGTTTCTCACCACTGGCCCATCGGTGTAGATCACTGTGTCACCTTGATGTGTGTTACTATGGATCAGAGCAGTCTCGATAGCGCAGTAGGTAGCGCGTCAGTCTCATCCTACAATAGGTACCAGGAAATGTCCTATGACGTAAACGCGGCCGGCTTGATATTGACCATGTCACTCAACCCAGTGCCGATTAGTCTGTGTAAATACGGACCTCGACCATATACCCAACACGCCTCGAGGCATGTGAAGTTTCCCTTTACTTTATATATGGACCATGGTTTGTGTTTCAAATGTACCGTTAAGCTTGGTGGGAGGTTGATGCTTTCGCTTGGTAGCCAAATGTGCGACCTGGGTTGCGTTGTGTTTGGGTTGCTGACCCTTGATACAACATGTCCACCTGATTCTTGGACTTGCTCTAAATCTGGAGTCAGGTCGTCTGTGACCGCATTCACACAGTGCTAACTCATGAGGCTGTACTCTCGCAAGATGTCTGAAGCACTTGATTTGTTGTCTCTTCTATTGTTAATTCCAAGTATCCTCTCTTGCGATGTGGACAGCGGCCATGGCTGGCGCTGGTAGCAGAGTTACTGGTTATAATTAGTTGCATATCTTTTAGAGGAACTGCACTAAACTCCAGCAATTATTGGCTGCTTGTTGTATATTAGGCAGTACACGTTTCGTAATTTGCCATTGCTTTCTGAACGGTCGACGCCCATACCTCGAAATCAACGCAAAGTGATCTGCTTGTAAATCGTCTGCGGCTGAATGTTACTCCTCAACCGGGCATATGGGGGAATTATGAAACTGCGTTCACTAGCCCCTAAGCCGATGACTTGTTGGTAAAAATGTGTTATGTGTCACTTTTTGTTTGGCTTCTCTGTTGATGTGCGCATAATCGACAATTATGATAATTGGGTTAGTAAATCTGTGGTAGCGCAATGTTTGCCATCCCGATGGACACATGTTCGAATCCCCTCCGAAGCGGTGATATTTTTATCTTCATTGGTCAGGTCTCCCAAGACGATCCGGCCTGAAAAAAGGAACCTGGAAAATGTCACAGAGAGTAAAGGCGAACTGCGTGATATTTACCACATCACACATCGAGTTCCGGCTGGTCCAACAATATCGGGCTAGCACTATTTATCTCACGAAGTTTATACTTCATGATGAGATGAGACTATTTACCTAATACCCCTCCTGGCGAAAAAAAAATTAGCCCTACTCTTACTTTAACTTGTTGTCATTTTTGCAATCTAACCACGTCGAATAGTTGTTGGCGTAAGTACATTTTCGTGAATTCAATCTTTCCGGTTTTCTTTGCCATAAATGATTCAAATTTCCCCAGTGACATTCACTTGCCCAGCTAGCCACTCTTCATTGACGTGTTCATGCCTTTCATCCCCATGACCCGATTTAGAATATTAGGTATCATGGTTGGTCTCCTCACACGTTTGCCACCTGACCGAGCAGTTCCATCCGGAACTTCCGTTGTTTCTTTCAGCATATTTCATAATACTGCAGCATGGCGGCCATTGATATCAATCAACATATTGTACAATGTTGTAACATTTCCGTGTTTAAACGTTAATTTTCCCGTCGTAGATTTGCAACTCCATAAAACAAGTTGACTGTCGCAGGATATGGAATAAAACAGCTCCTATGTAGTGGCATTATCTGGTGTTTTGTTCCACGCACGGTATTGTATATGTTTTTATTTGCTTCTAGCAGGTATTTGTTATTAGATTGCAATAATAACACTTTAAGAAGTAACTAATTAAGTCTGTCTATATTTTTTGATGAAAATGGACGCGCGGTTATGATTTATTTGATTTCTCCTGAACCACTTGTCAATTGATTAATCTCTTACTCCTTAGATGATGGAAACACTTTTAGTGCCTTTGACTCCTTCACTCAGCAGACAGTTATTACTTTTTATCTATTCAGCTTTTTTCGTTACTGTGTATGTACCTGCCCTCGTCGCCGCTTTAATTCCAATTAGTTCCAGACAGTTATTAGTGTTATTCTTGATTGCCTATGGTGTTATTATTTTACAATACCAACTGCATGAGATTGACAGAATTAATTTGGCTGACTTGTTTGATTTTATCTGCAGGGCCTACGCTGACATTAGATTATACATTAGAGAATACAGGAATACCCCAGACTTACCTTGGATTACTCTGACATTAGATTATACATTAGAGAATACAGGAATACCCCAGACGTACCTTGGATTACGCTGACATTAGATAATACATTAGAGAATACAGGAATACCCCAGACTTACCTTGGATTACGCTGACATTAGATTATACATTAGAGAATACAGGGATACCCTAGACTTACGTTGGATTAAGGACCTGAGTATCGACCTAGTACAATATTTAGTCTTTATTTAGCTAACATATTGGTTCGGCACCAAGAAAAGTGCTTAGCCGACTTGCGTGGGCGATCATGCTTCTCCACATCTTGCGATCTCCAGAATCAATTCGTGTGCTGGCGCCCTTCGGTGCTATGACACACGACTGTCAAGAATTTTGTCTCGCTGTCTTCCTCTGTCTGTTTCCACAAATATTTCCAGTTGTCACAACAAGCTCCAGTTTATGTCTCTTCATAACATGGCCAAAAAATGCAGACTGCCTCTTTCGGTGTTTGTGATAAGTTATCTTTGCGACGTAGCCTCTCTTAAAATGTCCACTTTCCTCACGTTGTCTGTCCAACGAATTTTCAGCATTTTCCATAAACCATAACCCACATCTCCAAAACCTCCGTGGATTTGTTCGCTTGTATACTAATTGTTGAGAATTTGCAGCTATATTTTAGAACTGCTGGAAGTTCCGATGAAAACGGCTTATTGCATACAATATGCTTCATTTGTTAGAATGAAGTTTTTGCTTGTCCTGTTCTGTTTTTTTTTTTTTTTAATCTCTATAATGCATCTTCCATCTGATGTTATCCATGTGCCTTAATATTTGAATCTCTGCACTTGCCGCAAAATAGCATAATTAACTTTAATTGTGCATTCAGACGCAATCTGTTTCTTTGATATCGCCATGATTTCGGTGTTCCTATTGTTCAAGCTAATGCCCATTTTTTTTTTTTTACACAGTATCTATCTTCACCTGTAGTTCCTTTGAATTGTTCTTATCAAAACGGTGTCATCATCATATAACACACACACAGTGATATATTATATACATATGCAAAGAACTTCACCCGTATAATCATATTTCATAATGTCTCTAAATCATAAGCCAGTTTCCCCTACCTCTATTGCTGACATGTGTTAATCATCCATTACATCTGGAATCCTTCTAACTTGTACCGTCTCCCGGTACACTGCTCTCTGTAATGATCTTTTCACGACTTTCATGTCTTTTGACACTTCAAAATATTCCATTTTCCATGATTTTTTTTGATTTTTTTTTTTTTAGTTAAATTTTTTTTTCTTAATAACCAATCTTCTTTAATACTGAGTTCTTGTTGAATAGATATGTTTGTTCTCCCTTGATTCCAATGAATTGTTGAAACTCGTCTGTGACATTTCCATTCAAAGGCAGATATCTGCTCTTCAGCTGATTACTTAAGTATGCATGTTTCATACTCTTATGTTGCCACAGGAAATTCGCGTGCTTATAGAACTTTAAATGATTAAGTGTCATGGGAGGATTAATCGTCTTGAGCGATTTCCCATATCTGCCATGGGTTTATATATCGTCGAAATGTTGTATTGTTATAATACAACATGGCTGCTACCATATTAACAACTGTACGATCATAACTGTGACACACACTTACTTCCCATTTTTAGACATCCATTTGTGGTTTGATCCACACCTATTGTTTGCTTGGCATTGAATCTGTTAACATCCGTTGTTCCTCCCCATAAATCCATCCATCATGTGCCGTGCCGTTAAGCGTGGCCCGTCATGTTTCGCCATCTCATCCGATCACCAGAGTCGTGGGTCAGCTCTGTGTTCGTGTCTCCACCATACCACGTGACCAAGCCATCCAGGTATTTACTTCTCTGCCTTCCCCGTGTTCTCTTCCCCTCTTGCTAGTTGTCACCAAGTTCTCCAGTTTATTTCTTCTTATAACGTGACCAAAAATGTTGACACCCAATAAATAGCTTTTAATTTATTTTAGTTTTCGTTTGCTCTTCTGTTCATTTCTGTCATCACATTTCCATCGCCCATCAGCAGAGATCCTAGATCGTCAAAACTGTTCACTTTCCTTAATACTTGCAACACTTCGGTAACACGTAAATATCTGCAACACCTAAATAAACGACAACTAGACAGAAATAGGTTGTAATCGTAGCATTTTGTTCTTCCTTGCGTAAGTCAACGATGCATAGTTACAATGAATATTGTAAAGTTTCCATAAATCTTAGCATTTTGTTCTTTCTGCTATAAGTTAACGATGCATATTTACACTGAATCTTGTAAAGTGGACATAAATCTTAGCATTTTGTTCTTTCTTCTATAATCAACGATGCATATTTACACTGAATCTTGTAAAGTGGACATAAATCTTAGCATTTTGTTCTTTCTTCTATGAGTCAACAATGCATATTTACACCGAATCTTGTAAAGTGGACATAAATCTTAGCATTTTGTTCTTTCTTCTGTGAGTCAACAATGCATATTTACACCGAATCTTGTAAAGTGGACATAAATCTTAGCATTTTGTTCTTTCTTCTGTGAGTCAACAATGCATATTTACACCGAATCTTGTAAAGTGGACATAAATCTTAGCATTTTGTTCTTTCTTCTATGAGTCAACAATGCATATTTACAATGATTCTTGTAAAACGGGCCTTGGGACGAAGGGGTAACGGACACAATAGGTAATCCTGCATACTGCGGTCGAAAAACAGCTGCGGACGATTTGGAACCAGACCGCCTTGCGTTGGTTTTCGTACAGAGGTATAAGTGTCGATCGTTTAGAAATCAGTAGTAAATTAGTGAACGTAAACTTTCCAATAAATCACAGCCAAAAAATGCTGGTGTTGACTGCGATGTCATTTAAATATTATGTAACTAACTAACTTGTAAAGTGAGCAGAAGTAAGTTGTAATCTTAGCATTTTGTTCTTTCTTTTATAAGTGAACAATGCATATTTACACTAATTCTTGTAAAGTGGACAATGCATATTTACACTAATTCTTGTGAAGTGAACAATGCATATTTACACTAATTCTTGTAAAGTGGGCAATGCCTCATACCCTTTGTGTGATGCCCAAGAATGTTACTCACACGCATTGCCTAGTTATTTAGTTAGTTAGTATAGTCAGTCAGTCGGTCGGTAGGTCAGCTAGTCAGTCAGTCATTCAGTCAATCAACAGATCATTCTCATTGCACGTGGACCCATTAGTCCATGAGTGCTCAAATCCTCTCCTCGGTATCTTACTCAGTATGTAGCGACTGACTAAACCAGTTCTGTGTTGGCTGACGTTGGGTCCCGCATACATTGCCTTGTCTAGTATCCTACCATCATTGAGCGTCAGCTCTTGGTCACTGCTATCTATATTTTATTAAACGAAGCGAGGTAGTTAGTGTACTCGTCTGCCGACCTTGGAGTCTCGGGTTCGAATCCCTCAATGTAGAATGTGTATGTGTGACCACATAGAAAATGTTCTGGTAGGTTCGGAGGGAAACGGGACACTGACCACAGCGCTCAATAGTTTTCGTTTGGTCAAGAAGGTGTATGCCTAGAGCAGTATTCCCAGTGTACCGCGATAATGAAGAAACCGCGTTCCCTTACTGTTTTAACAAGACGGGAGGAAAACTGTATTCCATTACTTTTACCACGACGGCATTCAAACCCGATTCATTACCCTTTTACCACGTGGGCATTCAAACTTAATTCCATGACTCTTTAACCCGGGCACTGTGCAAAGATAGTTTTTTTTTTTTTTTTTACCTCGACAACATGGAAATGAACTTATTTTAGCTTATTTCATCGACACAAAGGCATTTTTCATGGATTTTACCTCGAGAAAACAGAAAGGAACTTCTTGGCTTTTATCTTGACAACATGGAAAGGAACTTCTTCATAGCTTTTACCTCGAAAACATGGAAAGGAACTTTTCTTGGCTTTTACGTCGAAACATAGAAAGGAACTTCTTTTAACTTGACAACATGGATATGAACTTCTTCGTGGCTTTTACCTCGACAATATGTATTGCAACTTATTCATGGCTTTTTACCTTGATAATATGGATAGGAACTTATTCACGGCTTTACCTGGACAATATGGAAAGGAATTTCTTCATGGCTTTTACCTCCACAAGATGGATCGGAACTTCTTCATGGCTTTTACCTCCACATTATTGAAGGGCACTTCTTCATGGCGTTTACCTTGACAATATGGACAGGAACTTATTCATGGCTTTTACCTCGACAGGATGGAAAGGAACTTCTTCTTGGCTTTTACCTTCACAATATGGATAGGAACTTATTCATGGCTCTTACCTCGACAGTATAGAAAGGAACTGCTTCTTGGCTATTTTCTCCACAACGTAGAATGGAACTTCTTCTTGGCTTTTACTCGACAACATAGATAAGAACTTCTTCGTGGCTTTTACCTTGACAATATAGAAAGAAACTTCTTTTAACTTGACAACATAGATATGAACTTCTTCGTGGCTTTTACCTTGACAATATGGATAGGAACTTATTCATGGCTTTTACCTCGACAGGTTGAAAGGAACTTAATCTTGGATTTTACCTCCACTATATGGATAGGACCTTATTCATGTCTTTTACCTCGACAATATAGATAGGAATTTATGCATGGCTTTTACCTCGACAGATTGGAAAGGAACTTCTTCTTGGCTTGTATCTCAACGGTATAGAAAGGAACAGCTTCTTGGCTATTTCCTCCACAACATAGAAAGGAACTTCTTCGTGGCTTTTACCTCGACAACGTGGATAGGAATGTTGTGGCTTTTACCTCGACAACGTGGATAGGAATGTTGTGGCTTTTACCTTACAACATTGAAGGGAACTTCTTCATAGCTTTTACCTCGCTGTTATGGATGGGAACTTCTTCATGGCTTTTACCTTGAAAGTATGGAATTGAACTTTTTCGTGGCTTTTACCTCGACAATATGGATAGGAACTTCTTTAATCCTTTTTCCTCGATGCCATGGAAACTGCATGACTTTTTTTTACTAAACGCTTTGTTCAGCAACCACCACATTGTGCCTTCCTGTGTGGTATTAATATATTAATACTGTTGTGAACGCTGCACATGTCATGACGTCCTTCCATTTCTTAGCAGCGTGATCTCTGTGGCCATTAGGCAGAAGTAACTCGGGTCTCTGACAGTAATGATATAGCTTGTCTGACGCTGTCCTCCTGCTAGGGCTGCCTTGCACCAGACAAGCGATACAGCTGTCATATGAAACGTCCATCAACGCTGTCAACCGTGGAATCTACGATTGATCTGGCTGGCCCTGTTTTCTCCACTACAACTGTGTGTTTTCTCCACTACAACTGTGTGTTTTCTCCACTACAACTGTGTGTTTTCTCCGCTACAACTGTGTGTTTTCTCCACTACAACTGTGTGTTTTCTCCACTACAACTGTGTGTTTTCTCCACTACAACTGTGTGTTTTCTCCACTACAACTGTGTGTTTTCTCCACTACAACTGTGTGACGGACTGTGATCGGATGATCGATTTAGTCATGCCTCTGGGTAAACGTGTCAGCAATGTGAAATGAAAATTCACGGTCATACATTGACTGATTTAATAACTCATTTTATGCAATGTGGGACGCCGTGGTATAGTGGCCAGTTCGTATGCCTGTCAAGATAATGGTAAGGTTCAATACCCAGCAGAGGCGGATTATGTTTTCCAACAAGTACAGCTCTGAGATCGACCCAGACTTATAAGGTTCATCATCATGTTCCATGTCAGTAAGCGTGGGCGGTCATGTTTTGCCATCTCACTCGATCACCAGAGTCGTGGATCAGCTCAGTGTTCTTGTCTCGACCATACAACGTGGCCAAAGCCATCCAGGTATTTACTTCTCTGCCCTCCCCTTGTTCTCTTCCCCTCGATCTTGCCAGTTGTCACCAAGTTCTCCAATTTATTTCTTCTCATAACGTGCCCAAAAAATTGTGACTGTCTACGTCTAATAGTTACGATTTTCATTTGTTTCTTGTAGGACTTGGTCATTGGTTTTTCTTTCTGTCCATGGTATTCTTTGCATTTTCCTCAGAACCACATTTCCACAGCCATCAGATGTTTTTACAGCTTGTCTGTTCATTGTCCACGCTTCACATCCATACAAAAGCACAGGTTCTATGTAGCACCATCAACACTCTTTTCTCGTTGCAATTGACATCTTTTTATTGGTCAGTATGTTTTTCATCTTGCAAAAGGCTGCCTTTGCCATGGCGATTCTTGTTCTAATCTCTTCAAGGCATTTCCCATCAGATGTTATGACTGTTCCGAGATAATTGTACCAATTCACTTGTTTGAGAATATTCCCATTTACTTGTATATTACATTGTGGTATTTCCTTCTTCTTAGTGACGACCATAATCTGTGTCTTCTTACAATTTAATTCTAACCCAAGTTGTTCACTGTGTGCAACAATCGCATCTACTAAATGTTGCAGATCCTGCTCATTGTCTGCAATCAATACTGTATCATCCACATATCTAATGTTATTGATGTTATGTCCCCCAATGATGATTCCTTTCATATCGTCAACATTTCTGAAAATATTTTCACTGTACAGGGAAAAAAGATCTGGAGACATTACACATCCCTGTCTCACACCTCTCTTAATAGGCTGATATTGATCTACTTCGTTATAAATCTTTTTGGCAGCTTGTTGTTTCCAATATTTAATTTAAAAAATACGTACGAGTTAATTTCATAATGTTCTGATAAGGAAATGAGACGAGGAATGGGACTGGCTACTTCATCTCATATGTCATGTCCTAGAATATATGAAAACATAACACTTCACATTCCAACGGCAGTATCTGCTATAGGAATATCTTCACCTTCTATTATGCAGTGTGAGATCTGGGCAGCTCTGGTGACAGAAGTTTGACGTTCGTGGTTATGTGACCTTTGTAGCAGATTCCTAAACCGGTGTCTGAATGGTTTCGAATAACAAAATGTGCATCCAGTTTTGCTCCGAGTTACATGAAGGATGTTAATAAAAAAAAAAAAAAAAAGGCGGAGATGAGAACTGATCAGTGAACTTCATAAAATCATATTCTTACTAATGTGAAGACTGTTGTATTTGACGTGTTTGTCATCTTTGGGCTTACCTTTTCTTATAAAATAAATAAACATATCCCGTGCAGAAACCTGCTATTTGTACATTGAGTGTTAGGACCCTCACATTTTGTAGGCTTCAATGAGCGGAGGGATAGATGGCTAGTCTTTCCCTCTATTAGCAGACGACGTGCGCAGGCGTCTAAGCCTTGTACGACTGCGCTCATGATATTATCGACGTGGTTGATACAATGACACTAACGCGCCCGTTACCGTTTAATTGTAAAACAGTTAGTTGCATGGCCTTTACATGACGTTACAGTCAACTCCAGCATTTATTGGCTGATTGTGATGTACTACGCGATGTTAGTTCAGTAGCTTGTCATTGCTTTCTGAACGACCGACGCCTTATACCATCGAGATCAACGCAAAGTGGCCTTTTCCAAATCACCCGCAGCTGATTTCGAACCCTCGACTGTATATATTCGTTGTATCGGTTGTCATTATTGTGGTATTTGATTTTCCTTATTGCGATATCAGGCAAAAGAGGCAGAGGAACAGAGAGACAGATTATGTGGAAAGCTCCACTAGCTGGGAATTTAATAGTATAATAAATATCAATTTCATGAAACTGATAGACGGAGACTTATGAAACTGCACGTCTCATTATCACCTTGGTCACACGCTGGTTACCTTTGACCTGTAAATGTGTGAAAATGACAGCGTTGCTGCCAGTTCTTGAAACCTACAAATGCATTTTAAAAAATCAGTCGATTCATTCAAGAAAAATGCGGAACATTGAAGGAAATCTAAACTTTCAACCGCCAGCACGTTGGCAATAATTGAGCCATATCTCGACTTTCTTCTTCTTCTTCTTCTTCTTCTTCTTCTTCTTCTTCTTCTTCTCTCTCTCTCTCTCTCTCTCTCTCTCTCTCTCTCTCTCTCTCTCTTTCTTTCTTTCTTTCTTTCTCTCTCTCTCTCTCTCTCTCTCTCTCTCACTCACCCCTCCTCCTTCCCCAACTGTGTCCACACATTACCAGGGATTAAACGATTCAAGGAGTAGCATTACACCGCACTCACGTTCATAACCCCACAGAAGTGGTCGAAGAAACACTCTTCCCCTCCTGCAGCGGATTCAGTTTGACGACAGATTTTGTTCTGAAAGTGTTTTGAGTGACGACAAAGCTAACAAAAACGTGCACGCGGCCTTAGATGCCGCTATTAGACTGCTTTTCCCGTGCGCCAAGTGTCGGTTAATGAAGGGGAATTTAGATCTGTTCAGGCGTATACCGAGCTGCCAAGCTGTCCACTTTGTGGATTGCTTATGTCACGTGTTGGCGCATGCAGAGGCGTGCCATTTACCAGCAAATGACACATACAACATTCCTAATTGTTTACGTTGGCTCTGTGAGTCTGTCATTATGTATGTTAAGTTAGATGCGTGCTTAGGTTGTCAGAATGAAACGGGTAAATATATTAAATAACCCAGTCTAACAAGATGGCCGGTGTGATATCGAGGTCCTTAAGGGGAGCAAAGAACAATAACAATGTAAATTATCATGTATGGCGTAAGAGGATCGATTACACCACCTCGGAGGAAACTGTCTGCAAAATGCAGCCACCATAATCGAGTCTAACGATTAGGAAAATATGATAACTCAGCCAAACAAGATGAAAAGAAGCTCTTCTAGAAAACGTTTAACGCGATACGGCGACAACCGCAAGGCGTTTGTATCGCCGACTAGCCTCCTAGTCAGGGTTAATCTCTAAAATTAGCACCTTGAATGTTAACATTATGTATGGATTGGAACAGACCGCTCAATTTGTAGAAGAAATAAAATAGTATAAGGTTAAGTATGGGAGTATGTAAAATACTATGGAAGGCAGCAAGACCAAAAGCGTATAAACAGGAATGAAACATTTCTGCTCTTATGCCATATACAGAATTAGAGGTATATGAATAACATGGGGAGGACACAGGAAGAGCTGCATGATATAGTAAAAGTCCTTGATGTTTAGTAGAGTCGAATGATATAGTAAAAGTCCTTGATGTTTAGTAGAGTCCAATTGCGGGTAAGGGGCAGAAGTTACCGAAATGTTGCTATATTTATTTGTTTCATTGTGACAGCATAAGTCACTATCGTGTTATGAAAAAAATAAAAGACCTTTTTTTGCACGCCTTGTGGCATATTGGGCTCATGGTGCAACCCCTTTGTGTGTGTGTGTAGACTAATGGGCACTCGAGGAGTGATGCGGTTAATACAGCACCGGCTGCCTTTACTTCCCAACATAGTTCCTGGCACATATTTAGGCTGGGTCCACCTGTGAGCCCATGTCAATTTTTAAAACCCGCTTCTTTGCGAATTCGAATCATGACCACCGGGCCGGTAGTCACGAGTGTTAGCTGCTGTTCTAATCTGGCTCCCACTATCCTACCATACATATGTAAAAATACATTAAGTATACGATTCATTATACAACAGTTTTGGCTTCTAACTGAGCTTCATATTATGTCCAGAAGTAACCTTTTATAACAGATATTTGTTTAGCTAAGGAGTCTCCGTGTCGACGTGATTACTGCACTAGCTCGCGCTCCGAAGGTTATGGGTTCGATTCCGTGGCTTGGGTTCGATTCCAAGCTACGACGTTCGGTTCACGAGTGGCGTTTTCTATAAGACTCCTGTGGGCCGTCGCTGGAGCTACGGAGTTCATGCTTTGTGCGACACTTCCGCCGAGACACTCTGCGGAAAGATATGGAGCCATTTTGGATAAAACCCGGTGCATTGAAGCCGCCTTTTTAAACCTTTGTTTAGCTGTAGTCTCTGTACGGTAGAAATATATTATTGCTGAAAATGGTCTTGGAACTGCCTGACACTGAGAGCCAGATTGTTGTCTCTTGTACATTCTAGTGTTAAAACTGGATGTTATATGATGTAATCTTCCAGTATTAAGACTGGGTGTTGTGCAATGCCATCTCCTTACATTTACATCCATTAACAGTTGATGTTAATGAATGAATACATTTATCTTTTTTTCTAATTTCCATTCTCTGTATCTTCGTATGAAATAAGTTGTTTTGTTTTGTTTTTAACATTTTCCTGCAATTAAATCCCAGTGCTTCCAAAGCATTAGGTATGCTTTTATTGCGTTTTGTTACGAATCTGTAAAATACCATTATCGATATCCGTCCTGTTAGTTAGCAGAAAGGGATAGCCTAAGTTCGCATCGGCTGTTTGTTGTTTCATTTAGCAACAGTAGCCTATAACATTCCCTTTCTTCTGCAGATTCCCGGTCTGAGGCAGACATCGGCAGCCTTGAGTCTTTTCTCCTCTCTGTCATCCGATAGCTTAATGAAATTGCTGTTGACGTTATTATTTAATTCCCAGGTGTTGAAGCGTTCTACATAATTGTCCCATGTGCTACTCTTGCTCTCTTGCCTATTTTGAACTCAAGCGTAGTCCATGCACACTACCTCTAGTAGCACTGGACTGAATTTTGCGTGTGGATTAGCTTTCCCTATTACCAGTGACCCTCGCCATCAGGCGAACCTACTCCGACATCATAGGTACTTGTAATTTACATCCCTAATTCAAGGACGAGAAGTCACCATTTAGCCCATTTGTCCCGTGTAGGGGTTGAACCGCTTACTCGGCATCAACATACCGAATATTTAAGAGCTCGCGTTCTTATCAATTCGACCATACTGACCTCCTCTTGCCCATTGCTCGGCCGCCGTCCCCTTGGTCATGGGTTCGATCCTCGTTGGGGTGGATTCCCATCTTTAAAAATGATCTGGGCTCCCAGGTCGACCCAGCCTAAAATGGTTATCAGGAATTGTCCTGGGAAGTAAAGGCATCCGGCGTGATCTGACTACATCACCCACGTGTGCCCCTTGGTCTGTACATGTATGTTTTTAGTCACATGTGCCCAATGCCCCTTAAGGCGTTTTAAATGGCACATTTGTATGTTGAGACATCGCGCAGGTGCTTCATCATTCAATCAGATATCGATGAGGATGCAGTTTAATTGTGCCCTAGCATTCAGTACAAATCTGTGTTTTGGGAACGGCGATAGGGTAGTGGCTTGCCTGCCGGCTCGGTGGGTCGTGAATTGGAAAGCGCATTAAACTGGTATAGGCTCCCAGGAAATGTCTTGGGAAGTGAAGGCGTCCGATGTCATGCCGACCACATCAGCCACCGAGCGTCGATTGCTCTTTAAAAGTATGGGTCTAGCACCAAACACCCAGTTGCGCCTTCAGGCCAGTAAAAGAGTACTTTACATAGAATATGCCTAATACACATCCAGGCCTATAAAAAGGTCCTTAACTTACCATATGCCTAAAGCGCCGTCATGTCTGTAAAGGGGTCCTTTACATAGAATATGCCCATTACGCATCCAGGCCTGTAAAAGCGTCCTTTACATAAAATATGCCCAGTGCGCGCCAGGTCTGCAAAAGGATCCATTACTTTACTTACTTTACTTTATGTTTTCATGTCTTTACACTCCCAGTGAGATCGCTTTTTGAGATACTGTTCTACATACTCTCTCCTCTTCTTCGAAGACGCCCACTGGATCTTGCACCTTACATTTGCTCAGTGTAGATATGCCTTCTTGGATCTGAATACTTCAGAACGGATCATGAATGTTGAGGGCGGGCACAAACAAAACATATGATCTGAAGTGTGTACTTGACGAGATGCAGCAAAAGGCAATAAATTGTGCAATCTATGTCGGTGGCTTCGTTGTTTGAAACAAATTATGCTTGCAGTAAATGAACTTAATAAGTTTACGTGAAACAAATTATGCTTGCAGTAAATGAACTTAATAAGTTTACGAAGAACGTGCTATTTCATGTTGCGACAATTAATATCTCCCCTCTTCTCTCTCTCTCTCTCTCTCTCTCTCTCTCTCTCTCTCTCTCTCTCTCTCTCTCTCTCTCTCTCTCTCTCTCTCTCTCCCCCAGACCTGTATTTCCGCCTCTCTGTGATAATTACCTTTAGTGTTACATTTATTGTATAATTAAACCATTAAAGAATTTCTAATTCGAGCATTTCCATTTCTAGTTTCTTGTTATCTCGCTAGTGATTTCTTCTCACACAACGCGACTGCTTTGGTTTGTGTTATTTCATAATTGTATTTTTTCCCCACTGTTTTATGTGTCCATCTCGTCCCTGCTTTCTTTAATAGAACCGTTTGGTATAAGTCTGGCGTAATTACGGAACGCCGCAGTCAGCAAGTTTACGTTCAGTAGTTTGCAATTGCTTTTGGAGCGACCAGCACTCATACCATTGTATGGAAACCAGCGCAAGGTGGTCTGGTTCCAAATCGCCCGCGGCTGTGTCTCGAATGCGGGATTGTGAATTGTGTTGTAACTTGTTCGCCACAGCGCCGGTTTGAGGTGTATACATAAAGTTAAACATCCAAAGCAATCTATTCTCTGGGTGAATTAAAGACAGGAGGCACAAACAGTAGATTGCTGGATTGTATTGCATTAGCTGCTTCTCGCCGGGTGCATGTTGCTGAGTTATGTATCATGTGAAGTGAATGAACGAATCCCTGCTGTGTTATCATGACCCTTTAAAAGGGAAGCAAAGAATAGTAAGTAACACTGTAAACTACCATGCATGTCGTAAAGGTGATTAAGAAGGATTCTGTATGTGCATAATACTGTAATATGCCACGCATGTCAAGGCAACAGTGACTTGGTTCTCGTTTAATAATAATATTGTCAACACTCCAACAACTGTAAAGCTATGTTCAGAGACGGTGGAAAGAACGCAGGCAGTGAATTACCTGGGGATACGGTTTGATCGAAGCCTTGCTTATAATGAGCACATAGACCAGATGATAACAAAGGCCAAGCGGGGGTTTGGTTCCGATGCGGGTGATTGCGGCAGCAAACTGTGAGCAGCGCCATCTATGTCTTCTATACGAGGGGCTGGTCGTGTCTGTTTTTGAGCATGCGATGGCAATACTGACTCTCAGCCGTATGCAGATAGAACGGATGGAAAGGATACAGAAGTGAAGCTACGCGCATTATTATCTTGGATGTACAAGAGATACAGCATGCAGGGCGATGCGCTACCTTCTTGATTTTCCAACCATTGAAGACAGAATACAAATTTGCAGAGCACGCGCCTACCTCAGAGTTAACGCAAACACACAACATCCACTGCATAGTGAAATTATGAAGGTGAAGGGCAGCAGGTTAAAAAGAGGAAGGTCGTGGATGGGTCAAGCCGAAGACATTCTTCAACAGGTGTGTTCACTTGAGGACTTAGAACCTGGCGAGGAGTGGGTACAAGTGCCAACAGATTTCTGTACGTCCTTTTCAGTTTGCATCCAACTAGACAGAAAATGCAGACAAGAAAATCCAGCTGCTGTGGAGGCGGAAGTACAAGCGTTGATTTTCGAGAATTCGTTAGACGGTGATGCTGTCATTTACACAGATGGGTCGGTCGTCCGACATGTGAGAAGCTCATGGGCCTTTACGGCTCAGGCCGGAGGGAGAATTGTGAAGGAGGACTCTGGTGCTTTTGTTGAGACCACAAGTAGCCTGACTATGGAAGTCATGGCAGTAAGTAAAGCAATAACATGGCTCGAGACACAGACATTCACTAGGGCATGTTTCCTTAGCGACTCAATGAGCATGCTCAAGAGGATAGAGATGGGGTGGATCCGAAGAGAGTGGTTGCTGTCTCTGGAGCGGTCTCGGCTGGCAAAGATTAGTTTCATCTTCGTGCCAGGGCATGCGGGAGTACAAGGAAATGAGCGGGCTGACAAGCTCGCAGGTAAGGCTACTGTGGAGGGCGGACGCGCCATGGACCAGGCTGACATTCTGAATGCTCTACGAGAAGTAAGACTTTTGCGAGAACCAAGTGATGACTGTGAATCTACAACCATGGTCCAGACTGCGAGAACAGCAAATTAAAAGAGGGGTGGCCAAACAAGAACACTACGCAGGAAGCCAAAGGAGATTGATAAACCAACACAGAACTGGTGTCGTTAGCCACTACACGCTGCGGGATTTGCCGAGGAGGGGATCCGAGCACTTATGGACTGAATGGTTCGATGTACAATGAGGATGATCTGTCGACTAACTAACTAACGCATGTCGTAAAGGCGATTATGGAAGTTTCCGTCTCTGTGCGATAAATGGACCCGCAAGGGTAGCAAAGAATAGTAACACTGTAATCTACCACGCATGTTATAAAGACGATTAAGGAGGATTCAGTCTGTGGGCAAGGGAAGCAAAGAATAGTAACATTGCACCATATCAGGCCTGTCGTGAGAGACGGCTAAGGACGGGTTGTGCTAAGGGCGGGCTGCCCAGAAAAGGGCAGTGGATGTAATTAATGGTAAAAAGCTTATCGACAATTCTAGCCTTCATAAACGTCTTCAGCTTTTGTCACTCTACAAACCCTTACTTTATAATAAGGCCAGACTAATTTACAATATCCTATTTCAAAATGCTCCTTGCTACCCTTAGCCATTGTTTAAGTAAACCCACTGAGCCTTCATTGTCACAACAGTGTATAAGTAAACCCATTTAGTCTTCATTGTCACAACAGTGTATAAGTAAACCCATTTAGTCTTCATTGTCACAACAGTGTATAAGTAAACCCATTTAGTCTTCATTGTCACAACAGGGTATAAGTAAACCCATTTAGTCTTCATTGTCACAACAGTGTATAAGTAAACCCATTTAGTCTTCATTGTCACAACAGTGTATAAGTAAACCCATTTAGTCTTCATTGTCACAACAGTGTATAAGTAAACCCATTTAGTCTTCATTGTCACAACAGGGTATAAGTAAACCCATTGAGCCTTCATTGTCACAACAGTGTATAAGTAAACCCATTTAGTCTTCATTGTCACAACAGTGTATAAGTAAACCCATTTAGTCTTCATTGTCACAACAGGGTATAAGTAAACCCATTGAGCCTTCATTGCCACAACAGGGTATAAGTAAACCCATTGAGTCTTCATTGTCACAACAGTGTATAAGTAAACCCATTGAGTCTTCATTGTCACAACAGGGTATAAGTAAACCCATTGATCCTTCATTGTCACAACAGTGTATAAGTAAACCCATTGAGTCTTCATTGTCACAACAGTATAAGTAAACCCATTTAGTTATTATTGTCACAACAGTGTATAAGTAAACCCATTTAGTCTTCATTGTCACAACAGGGTATAAGTAAACCCATTGAGTCTTCATTGTCACAACAGTGTATAAGTAAACCCATTTAGTCTTCATTGTCACAACAGTGTATAAGTAAACCCATTTAGTCTTCATTGTCACAACAGTGTATAAGTAAACCCATTTAGTCTTCATTGTCACAACAGGGTATAAGTAAACCCATTGAGCCTTCATTGTCACAACAGGGTATAAGTAAACCCATTGAGTCTTTATTGTCACAACAGTGTATAAGTAAACCCATTGAGTCTTCATTGTCACAACAGTGTATAAGTAAACCCATTGAGTCTTCATTGTCACAACAGTGTATAAGTAAACCCATTGAGTCTTCATTGTCACAACAGTGTATAAGTAAACCCATTTAGTCTTCATTGTCACAACAGTGTATAAGTAAACCCATTTAGTCTTCATTGTCACAACAGTATAAGTAAAGCAATTAAAGGACCCATCTTTGCGCCTTATGATGTATCGGGCATATGGTGCTAAACCCATATTTGTATAACCCAGTTGGCACTCACGGGTTGATGTGGTATCATGCCAGCCCCCCTCGACTCTCGGGGCATTCCTGATACCCAGTTTAGACGGGACCAACCTGGCAGAGCCGAACAATTAAAAAAATCAGCCTCAGTGTACACTCAAACCCTTGACCAACAGGCAAGGTTACAACAGTGTACACATCTGACTTAATGTTTGTGGGTGACCTTTGTTTTGTGGGTGTCCTTTGTTTTGTGGGTGTCCTTTATTTTGTGGGTGACCTTTGTTTGTGGACAATTGCAGTATTCTTTGTGATTCAAACAATATTTTCCCGTAGTGAATTTGAATAACGAAGACACAAACAATAGATTGCCCGATTTACTGCCTGGCATATTACGCTGCATGGTGTGTGAATTCTGCAGTATGTACCTGACGAGATGCAGCATTGAAATACACCTAGCAATAAATCGTGCAGTCTATTGTTTGTGTCTTTGTTATCACAAATTATATGTGATTCTTTGATGCTGTGCCCCTTTTGGCCTTTGTTGTTTTTTGTTTTAGTCAGTGTAACTGTAATGGTGTGCAGTCCAGGCCTAGTAGATCGCAGTAAGTAGACGGAGCCACCAAGTAGTTTTATCAGCTCACTTTGATGCTAACAGTAGCTTGAAGTAACCAGAACTTAGCAAGTCACGCCTTCAGCCTTGACATTCTTCAGATTACCTCTTGTGAATCTAAGTTGTGAAAATAGCATTTAGGGTCATAATACTAGCAGTTGACACAAAAATATCTCTTTAAACAGTTTAAAATTACTGTGGTAGACAATTCACATTATTGTGTGAATATATGTGTTGTATATTTCAGTTTGGAGGAGTTATCTTAACACTTTAGTTTACGTTGTGTGAATTCTGCAGTAAATACCCGAGGAGCATTTTGTGTAATATTCACTGGCACAGGAATGGAGCATTATGGGGACGACCCTTTACTGTGAAGTTGGAACCACGACTGACTAACTAACTAACTTAGATTTAGCTGCTAGATTTAGCTGAATTGAGGTGAGGAAAAGAGGCTGGCACTGTATAAGATGCTGGCACCATCTCCATCTTGACAGACGATAGTTTGTAACATTGTGGGTTTTTTTTAAATGCATAATAACTACAACCATAGTTGTGATCAGGGATGGAGTTAAATCTCTACATATCACAACATCAGGACATATAGAGGCCGTGTGTTATCCATGCAGCATGATCCCTCTCTCAGCCTGCCTAGTTTACTCCAAAGGAAAAGTAACACCAATACATTTGGTACAAGACAAGCTGCAGAAGCTGCTGGATCAGCAATGCTCTAAATGTCCACCTGCCAGAGCTTTAATCTTTGATTAGAACAACAATCGCCATGACGAAGGTAGCCTTCTGCAAGATAGAAAATATGCTGACCAATAAAAAGATATCATTTACAATGAGAAAAAGAGTGTTGAAGTGCTACATAGAACCTGTACTTTTGTATGGATGTGAAGCGTGGACAATGAGCAGTCAAGCTGAAAAACATCTGATGGCTGTAGAAATGTGGTTTCTGAGGAAATTGCAAAGAATACTATGGACAAACAGAAGAACCAATAACCAAGTCCTACAAAAAAAACAAATGAAAACCATAAACTGTTAGCTCTAATGTTAACAATAATATTAGCTTTATTGTTAACAGTATCTTCAGTACACTGCATTGTTAGCTTTTCTGTTAACAATATCTTTGATATATTGTGTTAGCTGTTCTGTTAACAATATCTTCAACATACTGTTAGCTTTTATGTTAACTATATCTTTGATATACTGTGTTAACTTTTGAGTTAACAATATCTGTAATAAACTGTTAGCTTTTATGTTAACAACAATGTTAGCATTAATGTTAATATATCATTAGTACCCTGTGTTGTTAGCTTTCATGTTAACAATATTATCAGTACACCAAGCTTGCTATTATGTTCATTACACCACATTAACACAAATGCTGACAATATCTTCAATACGTAACTTTCATGTTAACAATATTGTCAGCACACCACGTTAACTTTTATGCTGACAATATCTTTAATACACTCTTAACTTTCATGTTAACAATATTGTCAGTACACCACATTTGCTGTTGTGTTCATGACACCACATTAACTTTTATGATGACAATATCTTCAATACACACTTTAATGTTAACAACAATGTTAGTGTTATATGTTAAAAGTATCTTCAGCACACTGTGTAAGCTTTATGTTTTGAGTAGTCCATTCACATTGAACAGAGTAACAATGGTACTTTTAACTAGTGACTGTGGGCATTCATACTTTTTAAGAATTCTATAGATAGTACTGGCACCTGGCCATCTTGACAGATGATAGTTTGTTATATTGTGTTTAAAAAGAAAGGCATTATAACTACAACTCATCGCGGTAGACCAGGGTTGAAGTTATACTTCTCCATAGCTAAAAAGCCTGGGTTGAACTGCAGTTAAAGACAGTATTTGAACAGACGCCAGCCATTGTTCCAGCACGCACCTATATTTTGTTGTGCTTGAAATTAATTTTCATGATGAAATATTTATACACCTATATCTTGTTTTGTCATATTGTTGCATCGTTTTCAAAGATTTATAAAATCTTTGTCTATATTTATTTACCGGCATACGAGTTATAATAAATCATGATACAATCTTTAAGGCATTTTCAAAGTTTTCATAAAAATAATTCATAATGCATAACATTTTAACTCATCTTTTTATGCTTAAAGAAGTTATCTACAGTCATGCAGTGATTAAAAACAGTTTTCATTAAAAATAATGGATTGTGTGTGGAAGGACATTCTTTTAAGTTACTTCTTTTTTGTTGTATGAATTTAATGAGACGCTCCCCGCCAGGAGCTGGGCGAAGCCACGCCGGGTCAGATAGATAGACAGACAGACAGACAGATAGTCGGGAACGGGAGCTTATATGACTACTTATATGAATTAAATGAGATGCTCCCCACCAGGGACTGGGTGACGCCGGGCCGGCTCAGACAGACAGACTGACAGTTAACTACAGGCATATGCTTTATAATCCTCCTTCCCTCCTCCTCCTCCTCCTCCTCCTCCTTCTACCCTCTTCCTCCTCCCCTCCCCACCTCCCTCTCCCTCCTCTTCCTCCTCCTCCCTCCTCCTCCCTCTCCCTCCTCCTACCTCCTCCCCCTCCTCCTCGCTCTCCTCCTCCTCCCTCCTCCTCCTCCCTCCTCCTCCTCTCTTCTTCCTCCTCCTCCCTCCTCCATCCTCCCCCCTCATCCTCCCTCCTCCTCCTTCTACCCTCTTCCTCCTCCCCTCCCCCTCCTCCTCCCTCCTCCTCCCTCCTCCACCTCCCTCTTCCTTCTCCCTCCTCCTACTCCTCCTTTTTCTTCTTCTGCTGCTGCTGCTGCTGCCGCCGCTCCATTTACCCAAGTTAATTGTTGGGGGAAGATGTAAAGATCTTTCAAGTGCTCTTTCTAATGCTTTTTGTAAGTTGACAGACAGACAGACAGACAGACAGACAGACAGACAGACAGACAGATAGATAGATAGATAGAGAGATAGATAGATAGAGAGATAGATAGATAGATAGATAGATAGATAGATAGATAGATAGATAGATAGATACATACATACATACATACATACATACATACATACATACATACATAGATAGATACATAGATAGATACATAGATAGATACATAGATAGATACATAGATAGATAGATAGATAGATAGATAGATAGATAGATAGATAGATAGATAGATAGATAGATAGATAGATAGATAGATAGATAGATAGATAGATAGATAGTCGGGAACGAGAACTTATATGACTACTTATATGAATTTAATGAGATGCTCCCCACCAGGGACTGGGCGAAGCCGGGCCGGGTCAGCTAGTTAAATATAAAGCAAGACAATGCGAACGGCTAAACATGCTGCATGTCTCTAAACCTAAGATAGACTTATACAAAATAAGATTAGCGTATTCCGCAACTCATCTGTGGAACAATCCAAAGACATCACCAATCCTATACATACAGTCGCAACCTATTTGAACAAAATCTCGGTACAAACTACATGCCCTGCCCCCCCCCCCCCCCCCCCCCCCCCCCCAAAAAAAAAAAATTATTATTATCTCAAATGACTAGTATAATAAACATTCCCTTACTGTGTAAGTGATACCTACCTTAGGTAATTATATTAGCGATGTCAAACATTACTTTTAGTGAGTCGAGTATTATTGATTACTGCACATGTTCATGCGTTTTAATGCATATTGTTATGTTGTTGTCTAAGATTAGCTTCATAAGTGATGTATGAATGAAATAATGTATGAGAGCAGAGAGATGAGAAGGGCAGAATATCAGACGGGCCTGCTTACCCGGTTCTTAACCCTGTGAAAATAAAGTATGTTCTTCGTTTGTTCGTAGTAAAATTCAGTCACAAAATCCAACCAACCATGAACAAGTCACGTAAAGAAAAATGAATTACTCAGCCAAACAGGATGGAAAGAAACTCTCATAGAAGAGATTGATTGATTGATTGAATTGATTGATTTAGGAACCGACATCACAGCATTCAGGACATTCCCATAACCATAAGCGCTCATCGAAGAGATGTGACGCGCCGCAAAGAAAGCCGCCAGGAGTCCTGATTAAATTTCTTACACCAGGACTAGCACCTGGAATGTTACAACTATATGAATTAGGTAAGACAGCATTGGTGGCAGCAGAAATGAAATATTATACGATTCACATTTTGGGATTGTGCGAAACAATGTGTGAAGGAACAGGTGAACAGCATCTAAACACAGATGAAACAGTGCTATACTCAGACCATTAAAATGGAAATGCCTCTCACGGTTAAGGAGTGGCCCTAATGTTATCCAAAGAGGCAAAGGAAGCATTTTTAGAGTGGGAAGCCATGAACTATTGAATAATAACGGCAAGAACTATCACTAAGAAAATAAACATGTGTGATCGAAGTGCACCAACAAATGATAAAGAGGAATAGATTAAGGAGGAAACTCCAAAATGTAATTGAGCAATCCAAGAAATGGCAATATCAAAATTGTGTTAGGTGATTAAAATGCCAAAATATGATCGGACAGCTCTGGTTATGAAGAGATCATGAAAACATATTGACTAGGGGTTATGAATGAAGATTCAGAATTATTGATAAATTAAGATATGCCATTGACAAACAGCTGAGGGATGAACAGGCTTCCAACCAAAAGGATCCTGCATGGATCAGATAGTGGAAATATGCATACTAATATAGCAAAGTATTGAACTTCATTCGCCACTGTATATTGGATTTGTGGATTGATGATTCCACACACAAAATCATTCATTTAATATAAATATGAAGTGTATAGTTCTTCATGATGGAGAATTGACAGGTGCATTTGAAATAAATACAGGAGCACGACAGGGGTGTCTTTTGCCACCAGTATTATTTCCACTGACTATAGATCGGGTTGCCGGTCTCTCTGGCCGAGGGGTTACAACACTTTCTCCGTAATCCCGTTTATCACGCAGTCTCGTAGCGGGCGAGAGCTGGCAGCGGTTCGACTCCCGCTGGTGACTTGCGGGATAACTGAACCGGCCGCTCAGAAAGCAATGGCAAACTACTGAGCGTAATCTTGCCAAGAGATCAACAGACAGCTGAAAGATGCTGCTGTTGACAGCTAAGTCCTGTAAAAGGATATGCGAAAAAGAAAAAAAAAATAGATCGGGTTATGAAGACAACATCTACCGCCAGAAATGAAATTCAGTGGACTCTTACAACGCAACCTGATGATTTTCACTTAGCCGGCGACATTGGAATGGCACACACGTAATAAATCAAATGAAAGATAAACTAAACACGCTTGGGACGCAGAGGTATTTCCAAGGCACCAGGGCCGGGGTCTATACTGGCCAAGACCTATTGACGCGTCCTCGTTAAGCGTCCTGGGCAACAGGTCCCTTCGGGGTCCTGGCTGAAGTCAGTAGAATCGCTGATTCCTCCGAAGTCGGAGAGTGTCTGCCTGTACGGCGAGGAACCACCAGTCTGCACACCAATAAGCCAGACATGGGACAACGGATACACACGCAAACCTCAGGTCCTGTATTACATCACACTGATGTTGGACAACAGGATGCCTTTATTTGACATACAGGACTTCGCGTTGGAGCTCAAGCCAACGAACACAAGCAAGCAAGCAAGCTAATCACGATTGAAGAGATGTCACAATAATTAGATCTAACAATTCATAGAGGTAAGACACAGATAATGAGATTGAATCAAACAAATAACCCCATCTTCTTTGGTGAGACCCCACTTCAAGAGGAGTATCCATACGCCTGTTTGGGAAGCAATGTGGACAAAAATGGGGGAACAGGAGATAATAAAATAAGAATACAAAAGGCAAGAAGAGCTCTCAAAGCACTAGCAAATGTGTGGACGTCAAAGGAAGTTAAACCTAGCACCAAACTTAAGTCACGGGGAGTTAAACTTAGCATCAAACTTAGATTTGTTTACTCCAGTCAGTATTACTCTGTAGGTCAGAAACATAGAGAATAACTAAAATAATTACAAATAAACTAGGGACGCAGAGGTGTTTTCAAGGCACCAGGGCCGGGTTATATACTGACCAAGACCTATTGACGCGTCTTCGTCGAGCGTCCTGGGCAACAGGTCCCTTCGGGGTCCTGGCTAAAGTCAGTAGGATCGCCGATTCCTCCGAAGTCGGAGAGTGTCTGCCTGTACGGCGAGGAACCACCAGTCTGCACACCAATAAGCCAGATATGGGACAACGGATACTCACGCAAACCTCAGGTCCTGTATGACATCACACTGATGTTGGACAACAGGATGCCTTCATCCGACATACAGGACTTCGCGTTGGAGCTCAAGCCAACGAACACAAGCAAGCAAGCAAGCACAAATAAACTACAAACGTTCAGTAATTCATGCTAACGCAGAATAATGGAATATAACTAGACACTCTCTTATCTGAAATCCACAAGGTAATCGAAATAGCGGGATACCCCAAAAACATTTGCAGAAGAGAAATGCATGAGGTTAGAAAGACTGGAAGGACATTGTGGGGAGGGGGGCTGCAGGAGATAGCAAAAGATCGAATAACTTGGCGTGGTTTTGTTGAGGGCCTATATGAAAATACCGACTCTTGTATACCGTCCTGCCAACTGTTTGGATGCTACAAATCTTAATTGATTACACACACTCACACACATATGCACTCACACGTGCGCGCACACACGTACACACACACACAGACACTCACAACAGACACACACATACATACCCGCACGCACCCGCCTACGGGACAGTTCTAGTGGTCTGAAGCCAGTGGTGTACCGAGTACAGTACTGTTTTATTAATGCACAGATTTGTACTGTTGCGAATCTGCCATCTGCTGTTCTGATTCGGTGTAACACTGACGCACAGGTGTTGTCGGCTGTATGTTATTCCCGCTGTCCGCCGAATCATCATGCGACCAACACACTTCTATGCGGGCTATGGTATTTCTCTCGGATACTTAATATCGAAATATCAGTGTAGCTTATGTAAGTGTGCGTGTTTTGTAGATTTTGTAATTTGACTGAGCTGTAGGGGAAGCTTTGAATCACGTGATTTAATTGTAGATAGGATATCTATATGCAGCTTATTTTGTAGTAAACAAGTTAGCTGCATATCCATTACAGGACGTTGCAATCAACTCCAACATCTATCCACTGTTTGTGATTTATTGGGCAGTTTTACGCTGAGTAGATTACCACTGCTTTCTAAACAGTCAACGCTCCTATCACCGAAATAAAAGCCTATATATACGACCAAAATCAACACAGAGCGATCGGCTTCCAAATCGCTGAAACATCAGCGATGTGCATATCGCTGACTGGATATGTCGGGGAATTATGTAGCTACGTCCACTAACCCTCATGCCACAGGCGCTTGTAGCATTCAAATGTTAAATTCATCGCAGAGTGAATTGTTACTTGTTAATTTTAAAGAAAGTTATATTAATAAATGCTCATGCTTCGTTGAAACATAATTGATATGATTAACTGTAGGTATGTTTATATTGACATGTGCATGTGAATGTAACTAATACATAGTTAATGGACAAGCTGCTAAACGTCCATTCGAGTAACGTCCGTCCGCATAAAGTAAACGACCATGGTCTCATAATATGTGCTTATAAGTTCGGAAATTCTTATCTGAGAACGGAACATGTCGGGTGTAGAAAAGTACCAGTTTCCCGTAGGCATTACTTGTATCTCATGTCTTTTGAATGCAGTACAATTTGTACTACAAAGATGTTACATTGCCAGACGTATAATGGTACAGTTCATATATAACATATGGTACAGTTCGCACAACGGCCGGACCACATAACACCGAACTGCACTGCATGTTTCGTGGACTTCAAGCGATGCATAGCTATATATTTATGGGACTTTACGGATTAACACTATGGACTCCCGAAAAGGGCATCTTTGGTATTAAGTCTTCTTTATTATATACAATGATTTGGAGTTTAGAGAAAATTACGTATAAAAAGATTCTCCGCAGAAATAGAATTGACTAAGAATCTTTCAAGAGATATTAGGTACTGAGTGAAGAATTAATTACTAAAGTGTTTTCTTCTTTATGGTTGTGCTACTGGAGTTTGTGTTGGCGGAAGTTAACACGTCTGCGTTGACAAAGTGGCTAGGTTGCTAACATGGGAGCGTATCATGACAAACTGTTTACAGACTGTAGTCATGACGCATTTGCTGCATTGGACGACGCACCGGCTGGTAATGACGTTACAGAAGATATTGTCGTCCCAGAGATAAGCAGACCCCGTCTGCAGCAGCATAGGTGCTCGTTTTTCCATTCGAGGAGCAACAATTCCAGCAGTGACCAGGACGATGGGGATATCTGCATTGGCGGTCTCCATAGGGTGCTGGAGGTGGACGAGGAGTCCAAGGATGAGAGATTGGATGCGTATGAAGAGAACCCAGTCGTAGAATCCAGATACGCCTTTGAGAAATCCAAATTAGCTCGAACCCGGACCATAGCTGTTTGCCAGCGTCGCCACGCTCTTCCGCCACTGTGGGCCTGGGAGCAAGATGGAAAGAAGCTGTCATCCGACGATAATGTCATTATTGGGAAGGTAACTTGTTATTCATAACCTACTTGTTGGGTGCTGTCATTGATAGATGCGTTAATAAACCACAGAAGCATGGCTTGCGTGTCTTCCCTGGGCCATTGAGTGTCTTCACTGACATTTGTAATTCTTTATTTGGCATTGTGACGTGATGCTTGCGCGCAAAACCTCTTCTGAACTTTCTCTTATCTCCACTTTCAATATATTCACTATCACGTGACCACATCGATCTCCCTTGTAAAGTTGACTGTCTGTCTCTGGTTTCTTTCATCATCATACATTTTCATTGGTCGAGTACTCGAGTACAGATATGTTGCACACTGCTCCTCATGAGGAGCCAACATTCTCCAAGGTCATTCCACAATTACTGTTCTCTCCAAATTCACTATTTCTGTTGTGTGTGTGTGTGTGTGTGTGTGTGGAAGGGGGGGCGGGCGGGTGGGTGGGTGTGTGTGGATGGATTGATGGGTGGGTGGGGATTTGTGAGAGAAAGAGAGTGATGCGGGCCAGAAGGTCACATTGAGAGAAGTAATTATAACGTTTTCACATACACATACGCACGCACACACACACACACACACACACACACACACACACACTCGTACGCACACACACACATTTTCTCTCCCTCGCCCACTGTGTGAAAGAAGGAAGGGGACTGACATGCTCGCCCAGGCAGTCACCATGAAACAAGTAAAAACCAGGCTGTTTCAGGGGCGTCCCTCTGCTTATATTCAGGTGTTCACACATACGTGAGAGCTTGCTTCTATCTGTATATCTACTTGTTTGAATTAGATACTGGTTGATCAAACACTGGCCGACATTTCGCCTTCAGGGAACCACATTTATATGAGAGGATGTATATATGTACGTATGAGAGGATGTTTACATGTATGTGTGAAAGGATGTTTATATGTATGTGTGAGATTATGTTTATATGTATGTGTGAGAGGAAGCTTCTATGTGTGTGTGAGAGGATGTATATATGTACGTGTCAGAGGATGCTTATATATCTGTGTGAGATGATGTATATATGTACGTGTGAGAGGATGTTTATATGTATGTGTGAGAGGATGTTTATATGTATGTGTGAGAGGATGTATATATTTAATGTGTGAGAGGATATTTATATGTATGTGTAAGAGGATGTTTATATGTATGTGTGAGAGGATGTTGGTATGCATGTGTGAGAGGATGTGTATATGCGTATGTGAAAGGATGTTTATATGTATATGTGAGAGATGTTTATACGTATGTGTGAGATTATGTTTATACGTATGTGTGAGATTATGTTTATATGCATGTGTGAGATTATGTTTATATGCATGTGTGAGAGGATGTTTATATGTTTGTGTGAGAGGATGTTTATATGTTTGTATGAGAGGATGTTTATATGTATGTGTGAAAGAATGTTTATATATATGTGAGAGAGTATGTTTATATTATGTGAGAGAGTAGTTTATATGCGTGTGTGAGAGGACGTTTATATGTATGTGTAAGAGGATGTTTATATGTATGTGTGAGAGGACGTGTAAATGTATATGTGAATGTCTTAAAACTTATGGATATACCTCTCTAAAGCTTAGTAATATTTTCTTCTTGCCTTGTGACTGCCTGCACAGGCGTCATGTCGTGAAATATGACATATTTCATAGAAATAAAAACAATCAAATACAGAGGTTCTAGAAAAATTGGAAATGAAAAGAGAGTTGATGATAGAACTGGAAAAGAGCAAGTGAAATATTTTTGCCACCTACAACCTCACAATAAGGATCTTCTGAAAGCAGATAAAGAAATTCAATACAGAGTAATTGGGAAAAATAGATACAATACAATAGATATAATACATTGTATAAATGAACAATAAAATATATTGTATAAATGAACAATGGGAAATGTTAAGGGACTCCATTCATCAAACAAGCAAAGAAATATTAACGGAGAGGGGGAAAAAAAGCTAAGAAAAAAATGGATGACAAGAAATCTTAAAGTTGATGGACAAAAGAAAACAAATTACAAATGACAAACAAGAGTAGGATAAGATAAATACAGAAATAAGAGATGCATGTTTAATGGCAAAAGAAAGTTGGCTAGAAAAGCAGTGCCATAATATTTAGTTAAATTCAATTAAAGATACAAAAGATATGCACAGACATTCATTAATCTCACATGAAGAAAAATAGGAGTAACCACAGGGTGTTTGAAATTTAAAAAAAAAAAAAAACAGGAAAGATATTATTGGATATTATTATAATGAAGAGGTGGAATGAGTAGTTAAAAGAATTATATGATGGAGACAGAGAAGAATTAATAGAAGATAGTGACTTGGAAATTCCACCTATTCTTTAAAAAAAAAAAAAGAAGTTGCTGACGCTATCAAATATATGAAGACAAATAAAACCTGGGACAAGTAGAATCACAATAGAAGAATTTGAATAACTGGGAAAATTTGGAGTAGAAATATTAATCTAAATGTTGGATCATATATGCAACAGTGGATATTTACCTAGTGATATGCTGAAATCTGTATTTATGGCTATACCAAAATGACCAAGTGCAATTGAATGTGAAGATGTTCGTACAATTAACCTCATAAACCATGTCACTAAGCTTCTACTCAGATTTATGATGAAAAGAACAAGAAAGAGAAAATAAATGTAGAAACTGGTGAAGAGCATTGTGGATTTGTGGAAAGAAAAGGTACAAGCTAATAGAAGGATTGATAGAGACACAGAAAGACATACATGAATTTGTGCTTCATAGATTATACCAAGGCATTTGATGAGGTAAAACATGTTGAGCTGATTAAAATGTTAAAAGATATCAACATTGATGAGAAACTTCTCAGAATAATGAAGACTATTTGCTGGAATCAAATAGCAGCAATTAAATTGCGGAATAAAGAGAGCAGTGTATTTTAAATTAAACAAAGAAGCAAAATGAAAGTAAATCATACAGGGGTGATTCTGGCAACCATAAGTATACATTACTAACACCCCCAAAATAATTGCCTGTTGACATGTGTACGGTACACTTTTCCACATGTGTATAACTTATCATGTATCATGTTTTCTGTTCAAATTTATCTTTACGTGCAGTCTCTCTTCTTTGCTGCTGTGAAAGGATAATAATACAGATAAGATTCCATGGCATATACTCCCGTCTGAGTGTGAAGTGTTGCCTTTACACATACTAAGTCATGGAATAGATGTAGTAATCATTTTCCATTCATCATTATCTTTCCTTCCCAGATAATTTCCAGAAAATTCTAAACAATTATTGGTACCAATTATACTAAGCTAGTTTAACCCAAGCGCCAAGCAGGTTGAAAAAAAAGCTGCTTAACAGTCGACAGGGTCGACTTCATTGCACCGGGTTTTATCCCATATGGCACGAACTCCGTAGCTCCAACGACGATCCCCAGGAGTCTCCAAAATATTGCACTCGTGAACCGAAGGACGTGGCCCGGAATCAAACCCACGACCTTCTGAGCCCGAGTCAGACGGCCTGACCACTTCGCCACGGAGAATCCCTTGCAGGTTGGAAAACAAACATGTCACTACATGGAATTGAAGCTAAACTGTGCTGGGAAAACATGCACTAACCATTAACCAATGTAAATCTTCTATGCTGTCGCTGATAGTTTTCTATAGCATATTTTGCTGTTTTATTGCTAGAAAGCTTAGTGTATCCAAAAAATCAATCTGTCGTGTTTTCTTTCAATGTGTATTTTCACACCCATGCATTTTAACAGTGCTAAATAATACACACCTTTGATATTCGTATATTATAGTTTCTGTTTCTTGGGTACAAGTTGACTTGAGTACGGGAAGGGTAACAATTGTATCACTGAACTCGATTGAACAAGCTGTAATTAGCTTACATGTAATGGCGGTTCCCTCATGTGTAGCAGATATGTTCACATTTTCAGTGGAATCATGTAGATCAGTGGTTCTCAACCGGTGGGGAATCCCCCCCCCCCCAGGGGGGAATTTTAGGGTTTTCAGGGGGTGAAGATTATTTCAAGGTCGCGTTAATACAAGAACCAATTACTTGATATTGTTTTTCCCTTCATACTTTACGGTTCTGTACCTCTCACGCTTCTAAAATCCAATTTATAAAGTAAGTAGACCCACAAATCATGTTTATGTGGACGTCTAGACTTAAATTTAGCTTCCATTATTATGTATACTGTGTATGGGGCAGGGGCGGAATTTTTAGATAGGAAATACGAAAGGGGGAATGACGTTCTGAAAATATGGTAAAAGGGGGTAATGGCCAAATATTTAGGTAGGAAATACGAAGGTGGGGAGGGGGGATGACATTCTGAAAATATGGTGAAGGGGGGCACGGGCCAAAAAACGGTTGAGAACCACTGATGTAGATTATATAAAGCAGTATCAAGGTGAGGCTGAAGTGTTGTCCGCTGGCACGTTAGTGTAACGGTTAGGGTGCTATGCTGACAGTGTCATGAGCATGGACACATAAGGGTTTGATCTCCGATCTCTCGTCATTCACTATGGGTGGGAAAGACTGCTGGTCTATCCCTCTGGACCATCAGTCTTTCCCTCTGGCCTATAAAATATAATGGTCTTAACACTTTGCATACCCACAGCAAGGTCCTGCTAAGAGACTTGTTTAATCCTCTCATGCACTGGCCTAATGGCCGTGCACGCGCTGCATAGCATAGAATGAGCTGGCTTGGTCATGTATCTGCATATTCTACGATCATATTCTAATAAACGCTCTCTGTCAGCTGGCAAATGCTAACAGAAAAATTCGACATCCACACAGCTATGATTTACAGGTGCGTGCAAGCACGACATGAAAATGTCAGACATAGACACAACAGCTGTGAGTAAACGGCTTATGGTCATAACACATACAGATGCACTGTAAGGAATCAACTTGAACTCAGTGAAATGTGACTGCTTCAACAAGCAGAGGAGACAAGAACCCACTGAGATAGAGATAACAGGCTATAAGGCTGAAGATGTTCTACTTATAGTCTGCATGAATCCACAGTCAGAAACACTCATTAAATCATCTGTTGTGTGAATAAATCACCAAAACAAAACCCATCAAAATGCGCTACAAGTAGCTTTACTAGAACACAATCACAAGTGCTAGAACACAATCACAAGTGCTAGAACACAATCACAAGTGCTAGAACACAATCACAAGTGCTAGAACACAATCACAAGGGGGCTGCGTGGTGTCCACCTCGAGTGCTGGAGGTCACGGGTTCATGCCCCGGTGATGACAGGAATTTTTTCTCGTGGACTTCTAATAATAAAATTTCCCCTGGTCTCTGGGTAGTGTGATCGGACGCCCGTGTGTATTGTTGCGCACGTAAAAAATTCCTTGGCAGTTGGAAATCGAAAAAGAGTAGCCTAACGGCGCTGCCCGGGCAATATTTCGAGTTAAAAATCTACCCAAAGTATTTCAGGATCCTCGCCGGTGCTACGGAGTTCGTGCACTGAGCTGAGTTTCTCCGGACTCAGGTTTGAGTTAGGAGGAGAACGGAGCACTTATGGGATGCACCCGTGTGCTGTGATGTTGATCCATCGACTAAACTAAACTAGACTAAACTAATCACAAGTGCTATAAAACAATCACAAATGCTAGAACACAGTCACGAGTACTAGAACACAGTCACAAGTACTAGAACACAATGACTAATACTAGAACACAATGACTAGTACTAGAACACAATGACTAGTACTAGAACACAATGACTAATACTAGAACACAATGACTAATACTAGAACACAATGACTAGTACTAGAACACAATGACTAGTGCTAGAACACAATGACTAGTACTAGAACACAATGACTAGTACTAGAACACAATGACTAATACTAGAACACAATGACTAATACTAGAACACAATGACTAATACTAGAACACAATGACTAGTACTAGAACACAATGACTAGTACTAGAACACAATGACTAATACTAGAACACAATGAATAGTACTAGAACACAATGACTAGTACTAGAACACAATGACTAATACTAGAACACAATGACTAATACTAGAACACAATGACTAGTACTAGAACACAATGACTAATACTAGAACACAATGACTAATACTAGAACACAATGACTAATACTAGAACACAATGACTAGTACTAGAACACAATGACTAGTACTAGAACACAATGACTAATACTAGAACACAATGACTAATACTAGAACACAATGACTAATACTAGAACACAATGACTAATACTAGAACACAATGACTAATACTAGAACACAATGACTAGTACTAGAACACAATGACTAATACTAGAACACAATGACTAGTACTAGAACACAATTACTAGTACTAGAACACAATGACTAATACTAGAACACAATCACAAGTACTAGAACACAATGACTAATACTAGAACACAATCACAAGTACTAGAACACAATGACTACTAGAACACAGTGACTAGTACTAGAACACAATGACTAATACTAGAACACAATGACTAATACTAGAACACAATGACTAATACTAGAACACAATGACTAGTACTAGAACACAATGACTAATACTAGAACACAATGACTAGTACTAGAACACAATGACTAATACTAGTATACAATGACTAATACTATAACACAATGACTAGTACTAGAACACAATGACTAATACTAGAACACAATGACTAATACTAGAACACAATGACTAATACTAGAACACAATGACTAATACTAGAACACAATGACTAATACTAGAACACAATGACTAGTACTAGAACACAATGACTAGTACTAGAACACAATGACTAATACTAGAACACAATGACTAGTACTAGAACACAATGACTAGTACTAGAACACAATGACTAGTGCTAGAACACAATGACTAGTACTAGAACACAATGACTAGTACTAGAACACAATGACTAGTACTAGAACACAATGACTAGTACTAGAACACAATGACTAGTACTAGAACACAATGACTAGTACTAGAACACAATGACTAATACTAGAACACAATGACTAGTACTAGAACACAATGACTAGTACTAGAACACAATGACTAATACTAGAACACAATGACTAGTACTAGAACACAATGGCTAGTACTAGAACACAATGACTAGTACTAGAACACAATGACTAGTACTAGAACACAATGACTAGTACTAGAACACACTGACTAGTACTAGAACACACTGACTAGTACTAGAACACAATGACTAGTACTAGAACACAATGACTAGTACTAGAACACAATGACTAGTACTAGAACACAATGACTAATACTAGAACACAATGACTAGTACTAGAACACAATGACTAATACTAGAACACAATGACTAGTACTAGAACACAATGACTAATACTAGAACACAATGACTAATACTAGAACACAATGACTAATACTAGAACACAATGACTAATACTAGAACACAATGACTAATACTAGAACACAATGACTAGTACTAGAACACAATGACTAGTACTAGAACACAATGACTAATACTAGAACACAATGACTAGTGCTAGAACACAATGACTAGTACTAGAACACAATGACTAGTACTAGAACACAATGACTAATACTAGAACACAATCACAAGTACTAAAACACAATGACTAATACTAGAACGCAATGACTACTAGAACACAATGACTACTAGAACACAATGACTAGTACTAGAACACAATGACTAATACTAGAACACAATTACTAGTACTAGAACACAATAACTAATACTAGAACACATTGACTAATACTAGAACACAATGACTAATACTAGAACACAATAACAAGTACTAGAACACAATGACTAATACTAGAACTTAATGACTAATACTAGAACACAATGACTAATACTAGAACACAATGACTAGTACTAGAACACAATGACTAGTACTAGAACACAATGACTAGTACTAGAACACAATGACTAGTACTAGAACACAATGACTAATACTAGAACACAATGACTAATACTAGAACACAATTACTAGTACTAGAACACAATGACTAATACTAGAACACAGTCACAAGTACTAGAACACAATGACTACTAGAACACAATGACTAGTACTAGAACACAATGACTAATACTAGAACACAATGACTAATACTAGAACACAATAACAAGTACTAGAACACAATGACTAATACTAGAACACAATGACTAGTACTAGAACACAATGACTAATACTAGAACACAATGACTAATACTAGAACACAATGACTAATACTAGAACACAATGACTAATACTAGAACACAATGACTAATACTAGAACAAAGTCACAGGTACTAGAACACAATGACTAATACTAAAACACAATTACTAGTACTAGAACACAATAACAAGTACTAGAACACAATAACAAGTACTAGAACACAATGACTAATACTAGAACACAATTACTAATACTAGAACACAATAACTAGTACTAGAACACAATGACTAATACTAGAACACAATGACTAATACTAGAACACAATTACTAATACTAGAACACAATAACTAATACTAGAACACAATGAGTAGTATTAGAACACAATGACTAATACTAGAACACAATGACTAATACTAGAACACAATGACTACTAGAACACAATCTCAAGTACCAGAACACAATAACAGCACAAGAACACAATCACAAGTACTAGAACACAATCACTAATACTAGAATGCAATCACAAGTACTAGAATGCAATCACAAGTACTAGAATGCAATCACAAGCACTAGAACACAATCACTAATACTAGAATGCAATCACAAGTACTAGAATGCAATCACAAGTACTAGAATGCAATCACAAGCACTAGAACACAATCACTAGTACTAGAATGCAATCACAAGTACTAGAATGCAATCACAAGTACTAGAATGCAATCACAAGTACTAGAATGCAATCACAAGCACTAGAACACAATCACTAGTACTAGAACACAATCAAAAGTACTAGAACACAAACACTAGTACTAGAACACAATCACTAATACTAGAACGCAATCACTAATACTAGAACACAATCACTAGTACTAGAACACAATCACACGTAACAAAATGGACATTGCTGCCAAATCCTATTATCTGAAGAAGACTATTGTTAGCATGCTGGTACCACACTTTCTTCGTGTCTGTATAATTTCTACAAATTGTGGAGAATATGTTATGTTTGTTTCTGTAAGTAACCACCCATGTGTTACCAAGGCACGTACTGGAAGCAAAGACTAGTAACACTGTAATCTACCATGCGTGTCATACGAGGCAATTAATGAGGGTTGGCATAAGACTGGCTACCTCATCCCCTAGACAACTTTAGCCGCAAATTCCAACTAATCATGAACAACTCTACAAAGGACTTGACGTCACTTGGTTGAGGGCCTTTGCTCCATCTGTCAGATGAAAGCCAGCAGAGGAAGGAAGAAATTGGGCAGATTTCACCAAATTTGTTGTCATTTATGTTTATATTTGGCTTTTATATGTCCACAGACTGGGTCGAGTATGGGTCCAGAAGACGGCTACAGATACAAGACCTGGTCGCATGTTAATGGCGGGTAAATATAATTGATTGTCTACGTCAGCCTGCTTTTCTTCTTTATTTGTCATGAGAAGGATGTTGGTTACATTGTTTCTGTTTACATCTGAACTATTACATGTGTTCCTTTGTCAGACGTCAATATTTTCTCACAGTGGTGTTTAGTTATGGATGTAGGTTCAGATCCCTTACACTCCAGATCCACGAGAGAAAACTCGGGACAAATGTCTCTTGTTTGCTGATTAAAGAGACAGTCCTTGGAGACTCAACAAAGACAGTCAAGAAATGGCTCGTTAGAAATATAGATGTAGCTGCTCTTGGTACCCACATGAGTGAGTAAGAGGAATTTAGATATGCAGAATAAGCTTTTTGCATAAGCGCTGCATAGTACAAGTTACTTCCCAGACTTATCCCCTTCCTGAAAAGACATAATTGCCCCCCTCCCCCCACAAACTGAAATATAAAGGAGTTTAAAACACTTAAGCTACACAAACATATACATACAGTTAGAAATATGGAAGAACCATGAGTTTTAACAAACTCACTGTGTTTGTTAACTTTTCATAACTTTCATATGATGATTATGATACTAGTTGCTGGTTTGATATGCTGTTGATATGCGATGAGAGAATGAGGTATGCTCAAATGGGAAGTATACCATGTAGAAAATACAAATGCACATAACTTTTTCATCCTGACGAAGACCTTATAATCAGGCTACACGGTGAGCCACATTGCACATTCAGCTGTTAGGATTCCCAGTGGGTCCTTACACGAGGATCAGCCGCTCAGTTATGTGAGTGGCTTGCTGACTGTCTGTGGCTCCTATGAGAGCTGAAATTGACCAGACGAAGATGAGTAGTACTTATCTATTTATTTCTACACATCTCATAACACACACGCACGCATGCGCACACACACACAGATATATATATTCACTAACATATATCTCATCTAAGTTCACCTCCTTTACTCTCTCTCTCTCTCTCTCTCTCTCTCTCTCTCTCTCTCTCTCTCTCTCTCTCTCTCTCTCTCTCTCTCTCTCTGTCTAAATGGCTTTAGTCACACATTCTGGTGGAACATCAAAGGCTTCCGTTTCCCTGTCTTGATGAAAGAATGTCCTAAATTCTCTCTCTGTTTATCCTCATGCAGACAAGGTGAACTGGTGACATTTCTCCCTCTAGGTTATTTCACACCAATCGTGGTAGGCATTTGAAATGTTGGTCAAATAATCAACGTTATTTTGGACGCTATCAAATAGACTGCTTACCCTCAGGAATTTCTCCGGAGTAGTCAGTCTCCAATGTGTGTGAGCCTCATGCAAGACGAATCTTAATGTATATCCTGTACATGAATAAGCCAGGTAATCAAGTGCTAGAATAATGTTGGACTTCTCCAAATTATCACATACAACAACGAGAACACATGTTTCACTGTGAGATAGTAAAGGCAAGAGCTGGAATGATAAGTAACAAAGAAAATCCACAAGTTTGAATTTTGGAAGAGTACAGAGAAACATAAAACTAAAGCAGACCCCCAGAACAGAAGGCAAATGATTTTTAAAAATATGTTGGTGTTATCTGAGATTATAGCTAGGAAATTCTGCCACTAGACTTCTTACAGAAGTTGGACAGAATGGGATGGTAACATCAGAGCTGAAGGCTTCCCGGGTATATATCTGTGCTTACGTCTGAGTTTATGTCAGCATTGCCTGTAGTTTAAATACTGTTTTCGTGATTTTCGTCTTCTCTTTTCCCTTTTTCACTTTGGATGATTACCTGGACGCCTTATGTCCATTATTCTTTAGCTCCTCTCCTACTTTCACCATGGACTGTAGTTGCACTTGTCAATCAATTTTTCCTGTTTGCAGGCATTTAAACTTTCTTTATCTCCATGGCAAATAGGTGTCAGGCATGTGGTCTATTTCGACCGCCGTTTGGTAAGTTCACAGATTAGTCTGGCTAAAAGTCTCCACTCAGTCTGGGTTTCTGCGACGTGTTAACCAGTGACTTTTATGAAGTAGGAAGGTTACACCTTTCGTCTGCTGCAGAATGATATTTTACAACCTTTGATAGAAAACAGACTGGTCACTGTATGTGTTGGCATGCAATTTTGCATCATATCTGTAAATGCTGATCAGCATGATGAAGTTTTTATTCTTTTCTTGTGGATTGAGAGATACATTCTGATGTTGCTGAGGCGTTTCTCCACAGCCTTGCAGACAACACATCTGCATTGTCATTTTAATCACTCTATTTTGTGCATCCACTAATTAATGAATGTTTAGTTTATTAGTAATTGATAGAGTGTTGCTGATCCATATAACAGTAATGATTTAATCTCAGTTTCGTATTAGTTTTTATTTTTTTTTTTTAACTTTACAAATTTCCTGATATTAGGAAAGCTCCTCTTACCTTTTGAATTCTTATTTTAACATCTGTCTCAGTTGTCCTATTATTGTTGACAATGCTACCTGAATAAAAACATAAATAAACACATGCAGTATTTTTTGGCGCTCAAAAAGGAGAAGAAAGAAGTAGAGACTAGAGGACGCACTAGACAACATAAAATTTGAAAGCTATAGTTACCAACCGGGATATAGTTACCTGACCTTAATTACCTAAATAAATGTATGCTGGGACGCAGAGGTGTTTCTAAGGCACCAGGGCCAGGTTTTATACTGGCCAGGACCTACTAACATGTCCTAGTCATGCTTCCTGGGCAACAGGTTCCTTCGGGGTCCTGGCTAACGTAGTAGGATCACTGATTCTTCCGAAGTCGGAGAGTATCTGCCTGCACGGCGAGGAACCACCAGTCTGCACACCAATAAGCCAGACATGAGACAACGGATACTCACACAAACCTCAGTCCGGTATGACATCATACTAATGTTGGAAAACAAGATGTTTTCATCCGCCATACAGGACTTCACGCTGGAGTTCACAACCTATGAACGCAAGTAAGCAGCAAGCAAGCAAATGTATGATCCCACCTACTGTAGTGAGATTTCACTTAGGGAGATTGTATTTTATATAAGAGTTCGGATTTCCTAAATATCATGATGATCATTCAATCCCTGGCCATTCAAATGTATTTAGCAATGACAAAACAGACAAGCCAACAAAAATGGCATCAAGATAAAAACTGTGCTTGACAAAAGATCACATGACTTGTCATCTTAACAATTAAGGTCAGCCGTAATGGAACTAGTGTTCTCCGTCTCCTGTCATGATGTTACAGATTAACATTCTCCTTCCATCCCATCTCTTGATATTGTCATCCCATTTAAACCATTGTTTTCCTTTTGTATGTTTGGCTTCTACCTTTGCCTTTAGTGTGGTTTTGTCACAAAAATTAGGTCTAAAAATTCAGAGGGAAACGATGAAGATAATAAGAATAATTCAAGCAAATGATTGTAAACCTATCTCCAGTTGTGAAACCTCACTTCAAGAGGTGGAACCATGGACCTGTTCATGTAGCATTGTAGACAAAAATGGAAAATAGATAGAGATATGACATATACAAAAGGCAAGAGTTTTCATAGTGCTGGGAAATGTACAGAAGCCAAAGGAAATTATATCTAGAACCAAACTTAGAATATTTAACTGTAACGTTAAATCAGTACTGCTGTATGGATCAGAAACATGGAGAATGACTACAACAATTACTGATAACAACAAACATTCATTAACTGGTGCCTGCGCAGAAGGCTTAAGGAGAGACCTAGACAGATTTCAATTAATCTAGAGGTGAGGATAAGACGCTAGCGCTGAACAGGACACACATCAAGGAAACCTGATAATAGTATAACTGGAAATACATGTCACTGCAATCCACAGGGCATAAGAAATAGAAGAAGCCTTAAATGCACATGGAAAAGAGAATTAGAAGTAGATAAATAATATGGATAAATTCTATTGATATTATTTTTATGTGTCACCAGCTGTGACCATCCAGCATCTTCTAACACTGATTTTTCCAGTCGTCATGAGATAAACAAGTAAATATTCTGACAGTCGATGCACTCCATTAGTCTGCTGTCAACAGCACAGAATTGAATGGCAACGAGGGAACTATTTTTGAAGTCTATTATTAATGATACAAATTAGTGGTCATTACATATTTATCAGCAAGACGCTGTCATCATTTGAAGGTGGCAGGTTTGATTCTCAGTGCGTCTATAGCTTTCATTTGTTATATTGCCTAGAATGTCTGATGGCATCTACTTCTTCTTTCCTTCTATGACTTTCAGTCAAAACATGTTAATGTATTTCTCAGGCTATGGATTATGTTTGCTTGTTGCTAATTACTCATGCATTTATAAAGAAAATGTATAGTTGATAATTATTGTATTCCTGTTTTCTTTTCTCCCATGTATTCTTCTTTAATTTTCTTCTCTCATTATTTAAATTAAACTGTTTTATTAGAAATATTGTTGGCAAGAAATAAGCATGTGAAACTCCAGTATATTTGGAAAGGTTACAATTATTTTTCTATGTGTGTTATTATACATATTGTCTCAGAATTCTTTGTATACAATAAACCACTTGAAATGACTTGTAAATTGAGCAAGAAGATTTGAAGAATCTTGTTTAAACTTGTATTTCATAACATACATGGTTGCAAGCAGGTGTATCTACATTAGTTTATTGTTTATCATGCCAATTGCTGATCATATAACTGACCAGGGCTACCAAAAGTCACACAGTCTCAGTCCATTCAGCATCATTTCTGTTGGTCTGCCTCTGCCTCTTTTTCCACTGATCTTTCAAGTCATCACTATGCTCTCCAATGCCTTTCTTTTCATTACAGGATCAGATATTTCTGTTTGTCTCTTTAATATAGTTGTATACAATGTTCTGCTTCATTGGCCTTTTCCATTCAATCATTGTTGGTTATTCTTGCAGTCGAAGGCATTTGCAACGTTCATCTCAAGAACAACATCTCTTTTGCTTCCAAGCTCTTCCTAATTTGTTCATTCACATTATATGATTCGCTGCCCTACAGCAAAACAGATTCTGTATATTGGAAATTCTATCAAAGGTAAAAATATACCCCAGTGTGTGTGGATCTGAACACACACATTATCTTCCCAAGGAGAAGCCAACATATTATCTTCCCAAGATTTCATGATTTTTTGCAGATCATTGTCAGAGAGCACAATAATGGCATTCTTAGAACACCCTCGTCTAGTAGAGATGGTCTGTGAACTCAGGCCTAGAAAATGTGGTGGTCCTACCACTTCACATACCCACAGTATGTTCCTGCTAAGGGACTTCGTATTAACAATTATCTTCATGCCAAGTACTTAAGCAGTGACATTGATTTAAGTTAATAGTTATCATGATTTTTCTGTTCCATCTGTGATTGTTTGATCATCTTAAAACTTGATGGCACATTTTTGGTTTTTAACCAGTACAACAAGAGTTGTGACAAATCTGTATTATTTGGTGTAATTGATTTCTTTCAGGCCACCACAGTATAACCCGTTCTACACAAGCATCGACAGCATGCCTGAGATCAAGCCCAGAAGAAAGAGCATCCCTTTTGTCAGTGATCTCGTAAGTTTTGATTCTCTGTATCATTAACCTCAGTTCATTGTCCCTTGTGTCTATACAAGAATTGTGTTATTGCAAAAATTATTATTGACACCTGTTTCTGAAGGCCAATGGCAGTTATTATTCACTTGTGACAATAGACAGTTAAATCTACAGAAAAGTAAGTAAAAACAGCACAGCAGGAGGAACTATGTTTGATATGCAATTATATGACACATGTGAACTTGATTTTTGTTTTTGTTGTTGTTGTTAAGGAATACATTTGCAGAGAGTTTGGTTGGCCAGGTTTTTTTGGTCATATTATAACATAAAGAATATTAAGTGTGCGGTGTTGTTATGATTACAGTTATACATTGATGTTCAAAATCCTAGTTGTCTAACTTCCTCAGTAAATGATGTAAAGAAATTATAAATATGTATATAAACATTTCTTTGAACTTACTACCATCTTCGCTAGGTACAAAAGCACACAAATACAGCTTGTGTCTTGTAACTCAAGTCATGCCATGTTTTTTTTATACTGAGTTCATTTCCTGTGACCTTGTGCCCATCACTACTGAATTGTACATTGTCTGTGGCACATTTGTTCTTGGTGGTCTCCTAAATGTTTTATAAATAGACACACACTGTCTTGATTGCCAGGCCAGTACTTGTGCCATGCCTCATGAGGTCACCGAGCCATGGACATTCACTAGGTGGGTGTTCTCTGGCTTCAAATATAATTGTATGGATGCATAAGTTATGTGATATGGTACATGTATGCTTGAATAAACAAAATAAAACCCTAACCTGCACAGTTCATGGCAACTGTACTATCTAGGCGACCTTAATTTCTCAGGCTCAAGACCCCCCCCCTCAACCGAAAGGTACTAAAGGCATTGATAACAGTTTTTGTAAGCTTGATTAAACTATAATTTGTTATTTGGATCTCTCCCTCAAGGTTTGGAGCTTTTTGTCTATCTGAGGTGAAATAAAATGATAATTCTAGCCTGTCTATTGCATGGTGACTGCAAGGACCAGTAACTTGTATTCCTCAGATAGGAAAAGCCTCCCTGCAGACACCAACAACCAGCAGTAACTGCAGTGAGGTGTCAGCGGTTGTCTCTCTCCTAATAACTTAACTTTACAAAGATGATATAGAACCTCATAATACCACAGCCGGACTGTCTAATGTTGCAACGTAATAAGTAGAAATATTGAGATGTTTTGTTAATGGATCATGGTTTCTAAAGCTGCTAATGCTGAACCTCATTTCCACATCTTTCGCAGGTGATGAAGGTAGATTTTCCACATTTCCTTGTAGTTACTTTTCAGAATTTGCAACACTGTCGTGTTCTTAATTTGTTTTATTACACCGTACATTAGATTTTCTTCCTTGTCATTGAATTGTAGTCAGTTTCAGATATGCATATTTATTAGTGCACTCTTAATGAGTCACGCCTCTGCATTACCATAGTTGTACTTTCCACCGGCTATTGATTTGTTATTTACCACCTGTTTTCTTTTCACAGAGTTACTAAATTGCTTTTCACAGTTGCATGACATTGTTGATTGTCTTTTTAGATACAAAACATAGGCTCATATTTCATTCTTATTAATATACACTCTTTGAAGTCTATTATAGATTTCTGTTTATTATTATTGCAATATTCAAACAAACATGTTTATGTTTTTTTTTGTGTTTGATATTTTATTCAGGGGGGATTATTGGTTAGGTCACATGCAGGCTCTGTGGCGAAGGGGTTACGAATGCATATCGTAATCCTGCATACTGCGTTCGAAACACAATTGCAGGCGATTTGGAAGACTGCCTTGCGTTGATTTCCCATACAAAAGTATGAGTGCCGGTCGTTCAGAAACAATGGCAAATTACTGAACGTAAACTTGGCAAGAAATCACAAACAACAAAAAACATATTGGGGTTGACTGCGATGTCTTGTTAAGGATATGCAAATAACTAACATGTGGCTATGGAGTTGATCCAGCGTCATACAATAAACCAGCATCACTAAAAGATCCTTTTACACGCATTGAGGTGTATAGAGCAGTTAGTGTTAGCCCTGTATTTGTACAGACCAGTCAGCACTCAAGGGGTGATGTGGCCTGTGTCACAATGGTGAGGTGTGCAGACCAGTCGGTACTCGAGGAACGATGTGTCCTGTGTCACATTGGTGAGGTGTACAGACCAGTCGGCACTCAAGGGGTGATGTGGCCTGTGTCACGCTGATCGTCTTTACTTCCCCAGTGATGTGGCCAGTGTCACGCTGGTTGCCTTTACTTCCCAAGACACTTCCTGTACCCCATCTTAAGCTGGGTTGACCTGGGAGCCCAGGGCAGCTTTACCAATCCACCTCACTGGGAATTTGAACACACAACCACCGGACCAGCAGGCAAGCATGCTAGCAATTGCAGTACCACAGGTCCAACCTCACGCCAGTTGGTACTATAAACTGCTCTGGGAAATAAGGTGAACCACCACATTTATAACACCAAGGCTGAAGAAGCAGGTCGAATGAGGTGGAAATTTGTTTCCCCTACATATTTGATTGGGTCAGATAGGCAGCTGGCATGATACTGACCACATCATTCATTGAGTACTGATTGTTTATATTTGGGGGCCACGGTCAAATAAAAGATAGGTCTTCCCAGCGAAGTGGTTCTGAGTTAAATATTGGATAACAAGTGAAAGTTTATATTGGCCACACATAATTTGAAGGTCAACTCAGTCTCCTGAAATGGGCACCAGACATTTCTCAGAGAAGGACAGATGGGGATGAAAGGAGTTGTTAATTAACCCCACCTCTTAGTTCTGCTACCTATTATACGAGGTCATCTGACACCACGTATCAACAGCGGTGCCTGCCATGGGATTTCCGTATACTCCTCCTGCTGGTGAGAAGTTCTAGTACTGGCCTTGCAAACCTATTGATTGTTTTTAGCTTGGAGAAAGAAGAGAGCTATCTACAACACATTCCCCATAGAGATGGCACCTTGGCATCAGGAAGGAGGTCAAGTGTCTACTCACTGTGACAGATGCAAGCCCTTTTCATGGTTCACATGACGTGAATGTCAATGCATGCCACTTATGAGTTGAAACTAAATCTTCCAGAAGATTCACCAACCAACAGATCTACATTTACATCTTATTAGATTTATATAGAGGAGCGGCTGGCTGAGTGGTTAGAATGCTGAGTTTTCCTTTGTGAGACCCAGGTTCGAATCTTCAGTAAGGTGTGGATTTTTTTCTGTTAGGCAAAAAGAAAGTCCTAACCTGCACAGTTCACGGTGACTGCACTAGCCAAGCGGCTTTAATTCCCCAGGCTCAAAATGTCCTACCCCACAAGGTGTTAAAGGCAATAGATGACAGTTTTATAGATATAGGGGGGTCTTTGTGGTTAATCCCCCAGCCTCATGCTCCAAAGGTTGTGGGTTCGATTCCAGCTCTATCATTCAGTTCATGGGTGCCATTTTCTCAGAGACTCCTGGTGGTCACCACTGCAGCTACAGAATGTGTGCTCCGTGCAATGCTTTCGACAGGCAGCACTGCGGGAAGAGACTGAGCCATATGGGATCAAACCAGTGCAATGAAGTCAATTCAATTGACTTTAAACCTGTATATAGACCTTCTGTGTTGAATGTCTGTTTCTAGGGTGTATGATGTGCATATCCCTAAATATATAAGGAACTATATAAACATATACACACTCACACAGAAAGTACTTATATGTTTCTTTAAGCATGTCGTGTCCATGTTTTTTTTTATATACTTGACTATCTTTGTGTCTGTTAATCGAATCAGAGTGAATGTGTGTGCATGCAGCGTGGTGCTGTTGTCTTTGAGGTGTTGCTGAGGTGTGGTTAGTGCTTGTTTACAATACTTAACATATAAGCATGTGCGTGTTGACTTTTTCTTCATTTATATTATAGGTACGCATGTTCTTTAATTTGCCTGAATGTATGACTATTACGTCCTACGTTTATTTTATTTTCTCACTCATATATGTCATTGCCTTTTTTTGGGGACAAATATACCATATATTTTTTAAACATGCACATATAGTAGTCTTTTCTCACAAACATATATCACAAATTTTCTCTTTGACAAATGTGCACCTCATAATATACATATATGTATGTGTGTGTGTGTGTGCTTGCAGTTTTATCTCTGTCTCACATATATATCTGCCAGAAACTTTCCCTGACTCATATTAACCACAAGTTTTTGTGTGTGTTTCTAATGACACTTATATCCCAAGTACCACAGTTTTTGTCTCTTCACATGCATGCACATCTTCCATCAAACTTGTTACATTCACTCATATAAACCAGTTTTTCCTCATAAACATATGCCACAGTGTTTCTCCCATGAAAAATATGTTACAGATCTTCTCTCATAGTCCCCATACACATGTACCTTCACATGTCCGCAGAATTTTCCTTACATACACATGCCACAATTATTTTTCCTTATGCGTAAAACACAAGCTTTTTCCTAATGCACATATATCGCAAGTTTCCCTTCATATTTATGTGCCTGTTGTTTATTTGTATACATACCATAATTTTTCCATCACAAATTTATACCAAAGTTGTGTGTGTTCGCACACACAAATGCAGTAAGGTTTATCCATTTGATGCAGTTTTACCACAGATTTTCTATGCAAGAGTATGCTACATGTTTTGTTTTTTTCCCACTCACATGCTTATGCCACAATTATTTCCTCATATACATTTGTCACAAGCTTTCCATCACACGCATTTTCCACAAGTTTCCCTCCATACACATATGAGCAAGTGTTTCCTCCCACACATATGAACAAGTTTTTCCTCATATATATATATATGTCACAAGCTTTCCGTCACATACATATGCTACAAGTTTCCTTTAACACACATATCCCACAAGTTTCCCTATACTCACATATGCCACAAGTTTCCCTTCACACACATGTGCCACAAGTTTCTCTTCACACACATGTGCCACAAGTTTCCCTTCACACACATGTGCCACAAGTTTCCCTTCACACACATATGAACAAGTTTTTTCCTTCCCTCACACACATACATGATAGGTTTTCCCTGGCATACATATGCCACTTGTTATACCTAAGTCATTTATGCAGCAGATTAAACACAGTTTCTTACATTTACACATGTTGCATTTGTTTCCCTCACAGCGACATTTTGTTTCCCCTCACAGCCACATTTTGATTACCCCACAGTGTTTCTTTACACATATACAGTAAGTAAAAGTAAAGGACCTATTCCACACCTTGAAGCAGACTGGCCTTGTGGTACTACCCCATAGTTTTATAGACCAACTGGACTCAATGGGGATGGGGTCAGTTGCCTTTACTTCCCAGAACATTTCCTGGTGCTCATTTTAAGCTGGGTCGACCTGGAAACTCATGTCACTAGGTCAACCTGGAAACTCACGTCACTGGGTCAACCTGGAAACTCACGTCACTGGGTCAACCTGGAAACTCACGTCACTGGGTCAACCTGGAAACTCACGTCACTGGGTCAACCTGGAAACTCATGTCACTGGGTCAACCTGGAAACTCATGTCACTGGGTCAACCTGGAAACTCATGTCACTGGGTCAACCTGGAAACTCACGTCACTGGGTCAACCTGGAAACTCACGTCACTGGATCAACCTGGAAACTCACGTCACTGGATCAACCTGGAAACTCACGTCACTGGGTCAACCTGGAAACTCATGTCACTGGGTCAACCTGGAAACTCATGTCACTGGGTCAACCTGGAAACTCACGTCACTGGGTCAACCTGGAAACTCACGTCACTGGGTCGACCTGGAAACTCACGTCACTGGGTCGACCTGGAAACTCACGTCACTGGGTCGACCTGGAAACTCATGTCACTGGGTCGACCTCGAAACTCATGTCACTGGGTCGACCTCGAACCTCATGTCACTGGGTCGACCTGGAAACTCATGTCACTGGGTCGACCTGGAAACTCATGTCACTGGGTCGACCTGGAAACTCATGTCACTGGTTTGACCTGGAAACTCATGTCACTGGTTTGACCTGGAAACTCATGTCACTGGGTCAACCTGGAAACTCATGTCACTGGGTCGACCTGGAAACTCATGTCACTGGGTTGACCTGGAAACTCATGTCACTGGGTCGACCTGGAAACTCATGTCACTGGGTCGACCTGGAAACTCATGTCACTGGGTCGACCTGGAAACTCATGTCACTGGGTCGACCTGGAAACTCATGTCACTGGGTCGACCTGGAAACTCACGTCACTGGGTCGACCTGGAAACTCACGTCACTGGGTCGACCTGGAAACTCACGTCACTGGGTCAACCTGGAAACTCACGTCACTGGGTCAACCTGGAAACTCACGTCACTGGGTCAACCTGGAAACTCACGTCACTGGGTCAACCTGGAAGCTCACGTCACTGGGTCAACCTGGAAACTCACGTCACTGGGTCAACCTGGAAACTCACGTCACTGGGTCAACCTGGAAACTCACGTCACTGGGTCGACCTGGAAACTCACGTCACTGGGTCGACCTGGAAACTCACGTCACTGGGTCTACCTGGAAACTCACGTCACTGGGTCGACCTGGAAACTCACGTCACTGGGTCGACCTGGAAACTCACGTCACTGGGTCGACCTGGAAACTCACGTCACTGGGTCGACCTGGAAACTCACGTCACTGGGTCGACCTGGAAACTCATGTCACTGGGTCGACCTGGAAACTCATGTCACTGGGTCGACCTGGAAACTCATGTCACTGGGTCGACCTGGAAACTCATGTCACTGGGTCGACCTGGAAACTCATGTCACTGGGTCGACCTGGAAACTCATGTCACTGGGTCGACCTGGAAACTCATGTCACTGGGTCGACCTGGAAACTCATGTCACTGGGTCGACCTGGAAACTCATGTCACTGGGTCGACCTGGAAACCCATGTCACTGGGTTGACCTGGAAACTCATGTCACTGGGTTGACCTGGAAACTCATGTCATTGGGTCAACCTGAAAACTCATGTCACTGATTAAACCTGGAAACTCATGTCATTGGGTCAACCTGGAAACTCATGTCACTGGGTCAACCTGGAAATTCATGTCACTAGAAAAGCATCGCTGCCTCAAGAAAGATTAGAACATATTACCACAGGGCCAGCTGGCAAGCATGCTGTCTACTGTTCAAACACAGCTTCCTCACACAGATATACATGTTTATTTTCTTCACATAAAAGTTATATGGTTTGTTTCTGTCAGAAATATATGCAACATTTTGCTTGATTTATTTATGCACAAATTCTATTTGCATGAAATACAAATGTTTGTTGATGTTAGAACCCAGCTATTCAAGTTGTTTATGCTTGTATTGCTTAAAGAATTAGAGACTGGTAATTACATACTTACAAGCAAGCTCTTCATGCGGTGTATGCAAGGCAGCGGTATTGATTGTCTACCTTCATCAAGATTAATGTGTCCGTGCTCTGAGGTTGAAGCAGTCTCATAAAAATCAGAGATGTCTCTGGGGAAAGTAAAGGCACTGGCATAATACTGACCATATCATCCATGTATGTCGTTGACATTTCACTTCTTTCATTGCTTTCAACAGTGTTCTTGATTTGTCTAAGGACATCATAATTTGTGTGCTAGAACTAGAAACATTACAAGCATGAAAGTTGTGATTGTGGAGCTGTTCTGGGTACAAGACAAATTTCCAGGAGAAGTACCACACTCTGACCGGAAATGTACCCACAACAAAGTGGACAGGAGCCTCTATTTTTAAAAAGTTGTTAAAGGCACACATCTTGGGCATCTGAGGACGTCTGCTACTCTTTAACGTGTTGCAAGCAGTTGCATATGAATTAAAGTAGTAAATTTTAGTGTGTTTGTAGTGACTCTTGCACATGTAATTAAGGCATGTTGGAGAATGTGTTGCTAGACCCATATTTTAGAGGATCAAACAACACACAAAATGTGTATGGTCATTACCACAAATACCATATGGTCATTACCACAAGGACCATTTTTACTGTCCCAGAGAAAGTACTTTCTAGTTACACTTTTATCAGGGTTTCTCATGCTTGACATACTGGACAAGTGATCATTTTAAAACATGATGTATGCTAAATTTTAAACTATCATTTCCAGACCATGTAACCTGAGATAATTCAGTATTTTGACAGCTTCATGTTTGTCTGTTGTCTCATGTGCTCTGAGATTAAGTAGTAATAGTATGGAGAACCAACTACCAACAAACAAATGAAAGCAGTTTCAGAACAGGCATAATTTATGTAGCCAATTCAGAAAATCTGAAAAAAGGAAAAGCAAGGCTTTTAAACTTGAATGTTACATAAATATTCTGTAAATGTTATGGTTCAGAAAGAAAATAAATAAATAGGAATTCTACAAGATCTGAACATCAAAGAAAACTTGCTCACAAATACTATCATGTCTAAACTACTTTGATCACATCAAACATCAAAGTGTTTTAGAAAGGTTCCTGACAGATCAGGCAGAGGCAGCCAACACAAGACATTAAAGGCACCCTGAGCGAGAAGGCATGAGGCAGAGCAGATGGTGATGAATTAAGAGTCTTTCCTGTAGGCGTTGATGAGATTTACTTTCTAAATAGGACTTCTAATCGATGAGAATGTGTGCTTTGATATATATTCCTTTCTCTTGTCTTCTGTGAGTGCCAGCTAGTGCCTGTACTGTAAGTTTATTAACATCTTGAATGTACAACTTGTCTTTTGTGCGTGCCACTATCAGTTTATTAACATCTTTAATGTACAACTTGTCTTCTGTGAGTGCCAGCTAGTTCCTGTCAGTTTATTAACATCTTTAATGTACAACTTGTCTTTTGTGCGTGCCAGCTGTAAATTTATTAACATCTTTAATATACAACTTGTCTTTTTTGTGTGCCAGCTGTCAATTTATTAACATCTTTAATATACAACTTGTCTTTTGTGTGTGCCAGTTAGTGCCAGCTGTCAGTTTATTAACATCTTTAATGTACAACTTGTCTTCTGTGAGTGCCAGCTAGTGCCAGCTGTAAGTTTATTAACATCTTTAATGTACAATGCCTGTCTCCCTGGCTTAGGAGTTAGTGTCTTTCTCCGTAATCTTGTATACTCTTGTGAGTGATGTGATGTGCTCGAGAATTGGTAGCGATTCTCGCTGCATCGGTCACTTGCAGGGTATGTGAGCCGGTCGCTCAGAAAGCAGTTGCAAACTACTGGGTGTAATCTTGCCTAGTACATCAACAGCAGCTGAAAAAAATGCTGGTGTTGACTGTAAGGGATATGCAACATTTTTTAACAAATGTACAACTTGTCTTCTGTGTGTGCCAGCTAGTGCCTGTCAGTTTATTAACATCTTGAATGTACAACTTGTCTTCTGGGAGTGCTAGCTAATGCCAACTGTCAGTTTATTAACATCTTTAATGTACAACTTGTCTTCTGGGAGTGCTAGCTAGTGCCAGCTGTCAGTTTATTAACATTTAGTTAGTTAGTCGAGGTTCGAGCTTCACGGCAATGGGTCGTCCCAATTATGCTCCGTTCCTGTGCCAGTGAATATCACACAAAATGCTCCCCATTGTCCAATGTGAAAAGAGGAACAGACAGGAGTCTCGGCAATCCAACAGCCCACACAGGTACACTGTGCATAATGCCGCTGCCAGAATGCCAACACAAAATTAATCCACGAAAACCACAGTTCATCGTCGATGGACTCGGCAGTCACCAGAAAGACCTCTTTGACCCAGGTTTTCTCACATGGCTCTGTCTTTTACCACAGGGCGACCTACCAAAAGTGTCGCATAAAGCACAAACTCTGCAGCTTCAGCACCGACTGAGTCTCCTGAAAAATGCACTCATGAACGGAAAAGGCAAATCAGACTATTCAGCAGCAGCCGGTAGTCATTGTTTCGAACATGCAGGTTACTGTACAGGACAGATGTAAAAGCATTCCACTTGAATTTCACAGCTCACAGTGTCGCCCACCCACGCACTCACTCAGTAGCAGGGCGACGGAACCATGTACTACCAGCCCAACATGAAAATGCGATTGCAAACCATAGCTGCAAGCATAAACACGCCACAGGCCTTAACGGTTCAATGCCTAACCACCATGTTGGTGACCGGAAGTCCACACACTCAAGTTGTAACATCTTGAATGTACAACTTGTCTTCTGGGAGTGCTAGCTAGTGCCAGCTGTCAGTTTATTAACATCTTGAATGTACAGCTTGTCTTCTGGGAGTGCTAGCTAGTGCCAGCTGTCAGTTTATTAACATCTTGAATGTACAACTTGTCTTCTGGGAGTGCTAGCTAGTGCCAGCTGTCAGTTTATTAACATCTTGAATGTACAACTTGTCTTCTGTGTGTGCCAACTAGTGCCTGTCAGTTTGTTAACATTCTGAATGTACAGCTTGTCATCTGGTAGTTCTAGCTAATGCCAGCTGTCAGTTTATTAACATCTCGAATATGCAGCTTGTCATCTGGGAGTGCTAGCTGTAAATTTATTAACATCTTGAATGTACAACTTGTCTTATGCGAGTGCCAGCTGTCAGTTTATTAACATCTTTTATGTCCATCCAGTATTCTAAAGGAAATTAGAAAAACCACCCACAGTAGAATCTGTATAGCATGTAGACCTCGTGGTATTCCACAAGATCTGAACATTGAAGAAAACTGACTCATAAACAACATTATGCCTCAGAAACTGAAATACTTTGGATGTATTAAACATCACAATGGTTTGGAAAGAAAGTGAAGGAAGGCAGGGTTCCTGGAAGATGAGCCAGGGGGTCAATCACCTCAAAGATGAAACAGGACATTGCAGACACTTTGTGCATGAGAATGCAGAAACTGAAATAGTTTGGGTGTATTAAACATCACAGTGGTTTGGAAAGAACAGTGAAGGATGGCATGGTTTCTAGAAGATGAGCCAGGGGGTCAATCACTGCAAAGATGACACAGACACAGGACAATGCAGACACTTTGTCTCATGAGACAGGAGAACTGACATGAGATTGAAAATCCTTTGGCCAGGCCCAGATGAGCATAAAGAATTAAGGAATGGATACATGAGAGAGTATGCAGTATATTTGTTATTATGACATGTTGATAGTGATAGTGTTGGTGGTGATGATGTCATATGTATGATTTTTTTTTTAAACAAGCTCAGTTTTACAAGAAAACGTTCATACAGAACTGAATGGACATTACAGCTGTGAAACATTTGTCAGCAAACACAGAGAAATGGATACTAATCTAATTACAATAAAACTTAATGGGGAACTGTGGTAATAATGACTAGAGCACTTATCCTATGTGTGTGGTAATCTCCCTGGAGGTGGGATTTTTTTTTGTTTTCAAAACACAAGGCTTTGATGCAAATCCAGCCTCAAAAAAATTGGTTCCAGAAAACGTTCTCAAGTTTTAAAGCTAGCTGGTGTAATGTTAAACACATCACCCATTCCATGTTGTCTGGTCTAAAAATACAGGTCTAGTACCATATCCCGATTATGCCACAAGAAACATAACTGGAGATTTTATATTGTTTCTTCTTTTTTTATTCACTTGAAATAAATTGTCTATATCCTCATCATGAAGGCTAATAGACTACAATGGCTGGGGCATATAGAAAGAATGGAAGATAATAGGGAAACAAAACTCGCTTACACTCAGGAAATAAATGACCGTAGACCCCGAGGTAGACCAAGAAGGCGGTGGAGAGATAATATACATACAGACCTACAAACACTTGGAATCAACGACTGGCAAGAGAAGGTCCACCAGAGAGACGAATGGAGACAGATTGTATTTGCAGCAAAGAACCTCAATGGCTCGGAATGCTGAAGAAGAAGAAGAAGATATCCTCAATGTTGTCTCTTGTAAAAATGTCACTGTCTTCTTTACTTACTTAGTGGTCCTTAAAGTTTGGCTTCCATTGTTTCACTGGCCAAAAGATTTACCTTGGTTTGTCATATTCAGGGCAGTCATGGTGTACCTGATCTTCTGTTTGGCGCACCAGTCCACGTATGCACATGTCTGATTTGTCAGTGTTAAATTGTATATACATGTGGCTGCATAATTGATTGTATCATGTTCTGAAGTGCAGACTATTGATTTGTTCTGGAGGTCTTTAACTTTACCTGGTTTGTTTGTTTGTAAAGGATCACTTTCATTGGACATATATAACTTTATAAGTGCTCCAGTCTCTTCCTATAGATCACATAATGAGAATCCCAACACTGTGTATAAACTACATATCACCAGCAAGGATCTGAATGTGTTTCTAACAGAATCTCACATGCCATACATAACTTAAGACATAATGATGTGCAAACATATTCACTGAAATAGAACCAGATACACTGTAAACAAGGTTATTTAATTCATCATGAGAAAAATCGATAAAAAGCTTTATCTTCTCTTTGTGTTTTTGCTTTCTTATGTTATTCACAGCTTTGACATGTTAACCCTACTTCATTTGTATGTTTGATAGATAAGGGAAGTAGAACAAAGAGGCACTTTCTATAATAGCAAATAAGGAAGTACATAAATGAACAACAAATTAAATAAGATAGTAAGAGACCAAGAATTCAAGAAAATGTATATCCATGAAAATAACATTTATGAAGGATGAGAGAAAATCTGTAAATTTTTGAGATAAATTGTTTATAAAGAAAACACTGAGATGTTATATAGAACCTGTTTTGCTGTACAGGAGTAAATCTTGAAATGTGAATGAACAAATTAGGAAAAGCTTATATATATATATATATATATATATATATATATATATATATATATATATATATATATATATATATATATATATATATATAACAATGAGAGAAAGAATATATATTTTTTGGTCATGTAACAACGAGAGAAACATTGGACAATATTGTGACAACTTGAAAGATTGCCAGTAGAAGAGGCAGGGGCAGACTAACTGAGAGAAATAATGCTGTATGGGCTAAAATAGTGACATTGAGGATTAACATCAATAGAACTAATCCAGACACCAAGGCCCGAGATCTGTGGAAATACACAAGATCTCCTACGCCATTTGTCAGGGCACATGATGATGATGATGATTACACTGCTGTGTGGAAGGAATATACTCTTGATGTGAGTGCCATTTAAAATTATATTATAACAGTTAGTTGCAATCAACACTAGCATGTTTTGCTGTTATAACCTCTTGGCAAGTTTACTTTCAGTAGTTTGCCATTGCTTTCTGAATGACCGGCACCCATACCAATTCATGAAAAACCAACACAAGGCGGTCTGCTGCCAAATCGCCCGCAGCTGTGTTTTGAATATGGATATGTGGGATTATGAACTGCATCTGTAACCACTTTGTCACAGAGCCGGATAATATTATATTTGTATCTCTTATAACTTCATTGTGGTTGTCACAATGAAACAGCTGTAGTGAATGTACCATGTTTATTGTTACAGGACATAGGAAAATGAGTTGTCTATTCTATTTCACTTTGTTCATTCCATTATTTTGTTTCTGCTTGCATTTTTGTCATTGATCTACTCTTGTGTATCTTTATTTTTGTGATATTGTGATGACAAATTTATGACAGGTTTTATTTTGTTGTTGTTGGGAAAACATAATCCTATTGCGGATTGAACCCAGACCACTCTTAATAGGTAAGCACACTAGCCACTAGGCCACCATGGCTGCATAATTTACAGAATAGATAAAACAATGTGCTCCTTTTGGCCAGAAACATCCAACTTCTAACTTCACTACACCATCTGGGTTTCCTACCACTCTTTGATCGCTTCTCACTTGGCCAGACTGCGGTGATGCAGCCAGGACTAATATTGGGAGGTGCAGTACAGTCTAAGCTCTGGTTCACTGGCCTGATGTCAGCAGTTAACCTATGAGTCTGAGACTACATTCACCTTCTTTGTCACATCTTCCACCCCCACACTACAACCATTTGTGCATAGTATTTACATTTATGGGAGCCATTCCCAGGAGCACAAGGATGAAGCGAACACAATCAACAAATCAGAAGCCGGGAAGCTGACAACAAGCAGCCCAATTTACGAAAGACAAAATACAAGGTACACTATAAAGGCCCCAAATACAATGAAATTGATACAGTCGATGGTTGAACGGGACCATTAATCTCAAGAGTTGGATTTGATTGGTTGAATTGGTTCCCGGGTCGACCCAGCCTGAAATGGGTACCAGGGAATGTTCTGAGAAGCAAAGGGGGTCGGCATTATATCAGCCATATTACACACTGAGAGCTGATAGGTCTGTAAAAGTAAAGGGGCAATCACCATGTACCGAATACGCCTCATAGGTATGGTGCATAGTATACCTGTGTGTGTTGTTGGTTTGTTGAGACTCCTGTCTGTTCCACTTTTCATATGTGGCAGTAAGGAGCATTTTGTGTGATATTCACTGGCACAGGAACAGAGCATTATGCGGTGACCCTTTGCCGTGAAGTTGGAACTGCAACTAACTAACTAACTAACTAACCCACCTCATGACGTGGAAAGGGTTCTTTGTTTATTTATTTTTTTAAATAATAAATGTCTTCCAAAGTAGTTTTCTGCTATGGATCTGTGATGTGATAGTACCATCACATTTTGTAGGCCTCAGTGCAGGGAGGAATAGGTGGCCAATCTTTCCTTCACTTTCGCAGGTGATGTGCCCAGGTGTCGAACCCACGTCCAATGGTGCTTATAACATTATCACCTCAGTTGCGTATTAACTTCATGTGATTTACTATACACAAATATAATCATGCAAAGGTCAAGCATAGGACAATTTAACACACCTGAAAGCACATTGGACCCAGCACCTAATGGGTGATGTGCCTGTATCATGACAGCCGCTGTTACTTCCACAAACATTTCCTAGTACTCATTTTAAGTTGGGTTGACCCAGGGTTCGTAAAAAATTTGAAAAATGTATCCTGATGCAGATTGGCACCCATGACCACCATGTTGGCAGCAGACATTCATGTCAATGCATATATGCGAAAACCAGTAGATTGTTGTAGGTGTCAATAGTAATTGTATAACAGTTGCTGCTTTTGCACTTGTTTCAAAAACAAAATCACATGTTTCAAGCATTACCATGTTTCATGTTATGCATGGTATCTTAACCCATTTTTTTTTACTGCCTAGACTAGAAGTAGTTGCTGATAAATTGTGCTGATTTCTTTTGTATCTTATTTAAAGCACCATGTTTTCTCTTTGTTGCCTATAAAGCTAGACCACTGTGGGTTTTTTTTTTAATTTTTTGTGTATACAAATATTTTAATGTTGACAACAGTTCTAAACAATTATTGGAAAATTGTGCAAGCTTAAATTTAGCCAAACTTTCTCTTTTGAAATGTGTAGGACATTTCCTTACATGTAACTAACATCATTTGCTTCAGTTTGATGATTATATTTCAACTGTAATAGTAATTTTTTTTTCTTTCTGATCAAAACGTATCTGGATTCTTGTTCTCTCATAGTTAAACAGTACATTTTTCATAATCAAAAATAATGCTAGCAAATTTGCAATTTAAGAAATGCGTTTCTGTAAGTTCTGTTTAAATAATTTAATGGGCATTTTTGTTTTGTTTAACATTTATTTAAATTATTTTCATAAATTGTTTGTTTCAGAGCTTAGCTGCCAAAAGAAATGCTGGAGTATCATCATCTATGGTTGCTCGTCAGTCACTTAATGATGAGGAGTTGGTAAGTTTAGATTACAGTTTAGGTGGTAATATTTGTTAATTATGTTTATTTTCTGACATAATGTTCATTTGTTGCATAGATGTAATGTCTATGTGCAAAATAGATAAATACATGTATATGTGACATAGATGTAATATTGTGTGGGTGGGTGAGTGTCGGGGGCACAACACCAGTAAACATATTAATGTAAACATTTTAAGAACATACATCTTTTTGTGTGGCAAAATATGAATGTGAGTCATGAAAATCTGAAAAAAAGGAAAATTGAGATTTTTAAGCTTGAATGATACATAATTATCTTTTTAATAGCATGGTTCAAAAAGAAGAAAAATATACAGAAATTCTACAAAATATAAACATCAAAGAAAACTTGCTCAAAATAGTATTATGTCTTGTAAACTGAAGTATTTTGACCATATTAATTGTGTCAATAGTTTAGATAACACAGCTACTGTTTAACAGTGGATGTTATTACCTGCTTTCTGTTTGCGCCGTATGTTGGGTGGCGTTTACCAAACCCGACACCTCACATTGTGCCAATGGCTTTGGGTGGAGGAGTGCAATTTGGAGGGTACAATCCTTACCTTTGTGTGAGGAAATGCAACCTAGTAGTCACTGCAGGGCAGATGTCATTGCAGGGCAGACCAGACCATGGGCCTTGGTTGGCAACTGGTCTGGGATGGAAGCTTCGACAGGTGGCCATTTTGATCATTGCTTTGCTGATCCTACAGCTTCTGTAGCTTATTTTGTTCCAGACGTATCGGTGTTACCTTTCCTCTGGAGTAAATTAGGCAGGCAGAGAGAGGGATCATGCTGTATGGGCAACACATGATCTCTAAATTCAGCCCAAGCTTTGTGTTATGGAGAGGTATAGCTCCATTTTACAAACTATTGTCTGTACAGATGGCCAGGTGCCAGTCAGTCAGTTAGTTTAGGAAGAACAATAAGGGAAGGTGTGGTTTCTGGAAGAATAGATGGGTTAACCAGGACAAAGATGAACACATAACAATAATGACACCTTGGGCATGAGGTGGGAGAATGACAAGCAAGCAGGAGAAATTTTAGTGTGTGCACCATTATGAAAGCAATGTTCTGCAATGGACCTGCTACATTATGATAATAGGCAGTGGTGCAATGTGTATCTGTCATTGAAAGTTTGATTTAAAAAATTCTTGCATGATACATAGAACCTTCTAACATATGGATATTGCTATGAGATGATCACAGGGTTAGATACATTGACTCTATAGACAAGAGTCCTTGACAGATATAGTATGAAACAGTTATGATGCAAACTCACGTTGTTCTTTGCTAACCTGTTAGAAAAGTTAGAAAATTGGTTAAACGAGCAGTGCAAGAAAATTGAATTAAATTCTGTTAAAGATCCAAAACATATGCACAGCACAGACAAATCAGTGAGCTCACTGGGAAGACAAAAAAGAATAAATACAGGCTGTTTAAAATCAAAAACAGGAAAGATATTATTGGAGGAATATTCTATAATGAAGAGATGGAATGAGTAAATAAGAGAATTATATGATGGAGAAAGAGCATAATTAACAGATGAAAGTAACTTAGAAGGTCCACCTATTCTAAAAAAAAGTTGCTACCACTATCAAACATATGAAGAAAGGAAATCAGCTGTGCCAGATGGAATCACAATAGAAGAATTAGAAGTATTGGGAGAATTTGGAGTAGATATATTAACCAATATGTTGAATGATATTTGCAGCAGTGGATATCTACCGAGTGATATGCTGAAATCTGTATTTAAAGCTATACCAAAAATACCAGGAGTAATTGAATGTTGTTTAGCATACCAAATGATATATGTTGTACAACTCTTGCATAAAGCCCTGGCCAAACTCTCAGATGGACAGCACTGTTAATGGAGCATTGGAGACATAGAATAGAGCCTTCTGTCTTGCCACACCACTCTAGAACTGCTGGTAATTAGCTTTAGTGGCTTATGACTGACTCTCCTGTCTGCATCCTACAGTCACTCTTAGCACAAGATACCTACCAAGAGTGACTAGTGAGAAGCTGCTGATTTACATGGGTTGTCATTTTGTACTAAAAATCATCATCATCATGTGCCATTTTGTTTCTTGTAGGATTTGGTCATTGTTTTTTCTGTCTGTCCGTGGTATTCTTTGCATTTTCCTCAGAAACCACATTTCTACAGTCATTAGATGTTTTCCCCTTGTCTGCTCATTGTCCATGCTTCACATCCATACACAAGTTCAGGTTCTATGTAGCATTTCAACACTCTTTTTCTCATTGCAAATGACATCTTTTTATTGGTCAGTATGTTTTCCATCTTGCAAAAGGCTGCTTTCATCATGGTGATACTTGTTCTAATCTCTTCAAGGCAGCTCCCATTAGATGTTATGTCTGTTCAAAGATAATTGTACTGATTCACTTGTTTAAGAATATTCCCATTTACTTGTATATTACATTGTGGTGTTTCCTTCTTCCTAGTGATGACCATAATCTGTGTCTTCTTACAATTTAATTCAAATCATAGTTGTTCACTGTGTGCAACAACCGCATCAAATAAATGTTGCAGATCCTGAAATCAATACAGTATCATCCACATATCTAATATTATTGATGTTACAACCCCCAATGGTGATTCCTCTCATATTTTCTACATTTATAAAAATATTTTCACTGTATAGGGGAAAAAGGCTGATATTGACATACTTCATTATCAATCTTTATGGCAGCTTGTTGTTTCCAATATATGTTTTTTACAAGTCTAAGGTTTTTCCCATCAGTTTGTAGATCTGCAAGCATCCTCATCATGTTGACATGTCTTCCTTTATTGAAAGCCTTTGTGTAGTCAATAAAGCAAAGATTTAGGTCTTTATTTACTTCTATGGAACATGTAATTAATGTTCTCAGCATATACACAGAATTTACTGTACCCTTGCCTTCTACGAACCCACATTGTTCTTCTCCTATTTTGGGTTGTATTTTCTTCCTAACTCTTTGATTGATGATCCTTAATAAAATCTTTGTGGTGTGACTCATTATGTTGATTGTTCAATGTTGATCACATTCCAAAGCTCCTGACTTTTTCGGAATTGCAATAAATAGTGATTTATATAAGTTACTGGGAATATCACCAGTATCATATATATTGGTTAGCAATCTTACTAAAAGTAGTGGTACTAAGTTGACACGCTTTTGTGAACTCGTACCTGCAGAAATGGGATAAGACAGTCATGAATCCTGGATAATTAGTAAACAAGCAAAGATATTCTTGAAGCCACAGAAGTGTGCTCTTACGGAATGATGAAAATACATTGGACGTCTGATTGGAGAAATCTTCATGTTTGGTTTGAAAGAGGCTGAGACACAAAGACAGCTTCTTACAAGCACCAGAAGTAGGTAGTCATGGTATTTTAGCTACATTATGAGAAGAGAGAAACTTAAAAATATTGCAACATTTGAATCGATTTATGGGAAAAGGTTATAGAAAAAGACACTGAAAAAGAATATTCATGACAGCCTTTCATCTTGGCATAGAAAAATATTAGCAGATGGATTTATACATTTTGTTGGAGATCACAAATGTGTAGAAGTTTGATTGCTCACTCACACCAGCTGGTGAGACACTTGATGATGATGATGATGATGATGATGATGATGATGATGATGATGATGATGATATCTGTTTGTGACTTAGGTGAAATATTTAGTTGAGGCAAGTGTAATTTACTCATTTATCATAAATGTAATTATCCATTTGTATTAAGTGATTTCTGCTTACAACATAGATAAATATTCCTGTACTAATTTTACGTCTGGATTAATCCCAAAGGCAGTAGAGGTCAGAAAAGAATCCTGTCACACATTGACATTGGTGGTATTGTGGTTAGTGCATGAACCTACCAATGCAGGAATGCTGGGTTTGCTTCCTAGTGATGCCCTGATGGAGCTGTTAATATTTTAAACTAATAAATATCTGGGACAGAACATTTAAAGAAAACAGTGGTATATGGTTAAATCAATAAACTTAAGATCTGTTGCTTGGTGTTAAAGTTAGTTGCATATCCTTTATAGGACGTTGTAGTCGTCAACCCTAGCATTTTTTTTTTATTTTTTTTTTTTTGCTGTTCGTGATCTCTTGGCAAATTTCCATTAAGTAGTTAGCCATTGCTTTCTGAATGATCGGCACCCATATTGTTTCATAAAAAACCAGCGCAACGTGGTCAGCTGCCAAATTGCCCGCAGCTGTGTTTTGAATGTGGTATGTGGGATTATGAACTGCATCCTTAACTCCTTCGCTTGATGTAGAAAGAGTTAATTTAAATATATATGCATATTATTTGTCCTAAGTGATTGATGGTTGGTTGATTATCACATGAGACAATTTGCTGATGTTTAAGAACAACATCTTACAGGAAATGTCTGTGTCTCCCAAACAGAAAATGCATGTGTACAAGAAGACTCTTCAAGCCCTCATTTACCCAATATCTTCAACAACACCCCACAATTTTGTGGTCTGGTCAGCTACCTCACCTACCTACTGCTTTGAATGTGAGGGTCTGCTGTGGGGATTGGCTCGGCAGGGGGTTCGGTGCACAGAGTGTGGGGTAAAATGTCATGAGAAATGCAAGGATTTGCTGAATGCTGACTGCCTTCAGAGTAAGTTTCTTGTTTATATCTACTTATGCTCATATATATGATTGAACCTAGCACATCAATAATGTAGTTAGCATATTATTGATGCATTGCTTAATATGTAGGTAACAATAATTCAACATAGTATATAATAGAAGATAATATGATCAGCCTGGCCTTTCATTTAACTTGTCTGAGGTCATTGTTTCCGTAATTGTGGTAGTATATAGGTTAGTAGACTTATTTATTAGTATTTACACTTAATTACTTATATGTTATTTATATGTATTACATATTTACACAGATTTGAAATTAATGACCATATGTCTGCTGTCTTTTCCATTTAGGGGCAGCTGAAAAAAGCTCAAAGCATGGTGCTGATGATAAAGCACACAATATTATCATGGCCATGAAAGAAAGAATGAAAATCAGGGAGAAGAACAAGCCGGAGATATTTGAAATGATTAGGTAAGTTTAGTTGTACTTACTGTAAGCCCGCCTTTGCAGTTGCAAACATGTAATCATTCACGGGACATTCCAAACAGTCCTAGTGTTGCACATATCATAGTTCTTCTTCTTCGTTCATCCAGAGTTTTTTTTTTCAGACGTGATTGCGTTGTGCCTGTTTACAGCAGAGCTGCATTCTTGCACCGTTAGGCCGACACATCCGACTTCTGCGGGCATTTGTTGACCGGGTTAACCTTCCCGGGGATATCATAGTTACACTCAACTGTATTTTAGTGGGGAAAATGCAAATCTGCTAAAGAATTTCCACTATGTAATCATTCTCCATGGATTGTGTTGCATATGAATGTTTTCATCAGAATTAATATTTTAGTTTTGCAAATTTTTTTTTGTTGTTGTTCGTGTTCGGTTGTTTTGTTTTTTAGATTGCTACATGCTGGATCTAGCAGACATGTCTGTATATCTTGCATTTGGTCTGTTTTATCACTTGTGCTTCAGTTAGTTCAATGTGGATTATCATCATGACATTCTGTTTGTAGATGCTCTGATCTTCTCCATCATAAACATACTACAATCTCATTCTGTGCCATTGTTCATTTTCCAGAAAATTATTCTTCGGTTTTTTGTTGTTTTTGTCTTTTGTGCATTTTGGATGGTTATTATATACGCTTGACCGCAGAAGTGGAAGAAGATGATGATGATGATGATATGGTGGTAATTAGATAATGCTAAATACATATATATATATATATAGCATCTGACAGAGTGAAACATGGGGAAATAATATAATATGTGAGAGAATGTATAAATTGCAAGCAAAAATCTAAAAATATTAAAAAACATATATTGGCAGTAGTTACCAACTAGAAGAAATGGCACTTTTTAGGAACATTTCAATAATAATGCAATGTACTATACAAGAATATCTCTAATTCTCCTCTTCATGTGTTTTAGATCTTCCTCCGTATCATTTCCCCTGTAGGTTCTAGAGAATGGACTTTATATTTATGCTGTTATTAAATTGTCTCAGTGTGTATCCTATCCAGCATTTTTTCCTCACCTCTTGATTCGCTGGAATGTGTCTTAAGTGTCTGCTTTTCTTCCTAAACTCAGCATTAGTGATTATGCCATACCATTTAGTCCTTTTGTTCTAGTTCCCACTTAATGAATTTTTGTAGTTTATTAGTAATTGTTTTAGCCTTTCTCCATATTTCTCATCCATACAGCAGTACTGATTTAGATTTAACATTACAGCTAAATATTCTAAGTTTGGTTCTAGGTTTAATTTTTTTTGACTCCCACAATTTTCCAAGTTCTGTGAAAGTTCCTTTGTTTGTTATATTTTGTTGTTCTTTTCTACATTGCTACCTAAAAAGGTATATGATTCCATGTCTTCCTTGTCATTAGAAGTTTGAAAAAGAATTAGTGTGTGTTACATAGAACAATTTTAACACATAGCCGTGAACTCTAGACAGTTAGAAAACATGCAAGAAAATCCATAGAAGCCACAGAAATGGATGTGGCTTACCAGATGAGTGTTAAAAACATGGACAGTCACAATGAATAATCTCAATATTTTCAAAGAGGCTAAGACACAAGAGTAATTTATCATATAGGATGAAATCAGTCAGCATTTGTTGGCCAAAACATCAGAAAAGATCGTTATATAATGTAACAACTATTAATATTAATGGGAAATCAAATAGGTAGGCAGAGAGTCATGATTATGAATATCTTGCATAAATGTATAATCTATCAGTTAAAAAGGCATTGGATAATGTATGTGTGTTTTGTAGTGGGAGGGGTGTTGACTTAGTGTTTGTATGTTGTTGTTTTTTTTTTTAAACATATTTCATTAAGTATTCAACACTAAAGAAACACAATTTGTTACTCTATGTTTTGTATACTCACTCATTCATTTTAGTCTGAACTGTTTTTAATTTACTACTAATTCTACCCCTCTGACACTTGATGATGATGTTGATATAAGTCAACTATCAGTGCTGAGTACAGATTAAGTTCTCCAGGTGTCTCTATCAGTTTTATTTACGCAGTTAGATTAGCAGACGGCTCATCCAAATTGCCAGTTTGAAACATAAACTCTGTTATTGTGAAGTGTCTTTCTTTTGAAGAACTAGCAACATCAATAGAGATAGATGAAAAAATAGAACAAACTGGTGCTTGTAGTGTGTAACTTTACAAGCATGAATGAATCACCAAAAAACGAGAAGTAGATTGTGAGCTTTACTGAAACACGATTACAAGAAACAAATTGGACGTTGCAGCTAAAGCCTTCGTCAGCACAGAACAAACAAATATAAACAGACACCCAACTGCATGAAATACACTACATGACAATATCAAGGGTACTTATCTGAATTTGTATCCTTGCTGGGAGCGACTGATGCTTTAGACGACTATCAATGGATTGTATGAACTGGATGTATGATCAAAGGTCAGTACTGTCAGAAGCTCAGGTATTGGCTAAGCCACCTGGCGCGAGAACAGGCTGGAAGGGGGTTGGGTGGAGAGGCGCTCATGTGAGCAGAAGGTGAAAATTGGGGTTTGGTGAAGATGTCACAGACGCAGTTTGTAATTTCTCCTTCCGCGCTCGAAACACAGCTGCGGGCGACCTGGATGCAGACCGCTATTGCGTTGGTCCTCACAGAATGGCGTGAATGCCGGTCGCTCAGAAAACAATTACAAACCACCGAACGCAAACCTGCCAAGAAAAACCAATCAGCAAATATAATGCTAGTGTTGACTGCGACATTCTGCAAAGGACATGCAACGACTTTTTTAGTGGACTATACAACTAAGGGGTGGAACTCTACTAGCATAGTTGTCAGAGCAAGATGTAACTTTACTAGCATATATGTCTGAGCAAGATGTAACTTTACTAGCATAGACATCTGAGCAAGATGTTGCTAATTTTATCATCAGCTCCATCAGATTCCACACTTATCATTTCTTTTGTCTTTTTTTAAGCACTATCGCTGTAGCAGTTAGCACCATTATAAGTATGTACTGGGAGACTGTTAAAGTTCTAATCTATGTCTTGTCTTTTCATTGCCATTTCTTTTGTCTTCATGAAGTAACAGTTGTAACAAGTTATATATGTTTCTGATGGTTTTCACAATTGCTGATAAGTGAAATGTGTGCAACTAGGAACTGAATTACTGCTTGTTGTATTTGTTGCTGCTCAGACAAGTTTTTGGAGTAGATAAAAAATCTCACTCTGGCCACATGAAGGCCGTCAAGCAAAGTGTGCTGGACGGCACCTCCAAGTGGTCAGCAAAGATAGCCATCACTGGTAAGGGTGACACAACACTAATGCTGTTGGTGTTGTCATTTGATATTGTAACTGTTGTGGCCACTGCACCGCTTTTTACTGCGTAACACAGTTTTATCCTTAACTGATTTTGTTGCACTTACTTTTTTTTACTTTAATGCGTACATATTTCTTAGCAGCATATTTTGTACTTGTATTACTTATTAATAAGTTGAATTTTAATAATTAAAATTATTATGGCCATATTGTTGTCCATTGATTAAAAATTATATTAAATAAATGAAGAGAACTAAGCCATTTTTGTATGGAAGTCCAAGGGAAACCACCAGAATGATTTCCCCAAAATATGTTTATGAGCAGTTACAACGCTAGATTTATGATGGCGTGACATGTTCTCAAAAACACTTTATACTACCTTTTTGACTGGAAAACCTAACATAATGTTATGTTTAACATTGTCTAGTATGGGGGAAGCATACTGAAAATTTTAGATTTAAGGCAACATATTTTTGCTTGTGTATTTTTGTTTTAATTCTAAAAAAAGTTCCATGAAAGCTCAGGTCGCCTTCCACAGATGACACAAGGTAAGATTCAGCACAGTGCATCAGCACCATAGCAACAGCCAGGACAAACACGTGGAGGACTTAACATGCATGCTGTGCATTTTCAATATCCCTCTGTCGCTGGAATTTGAAGTTGAGTCAAGAACTGATATCACAGCACTCGGGACATTCCTATATGCTCTGTCCTCATCTTCAACAGCCAGCAAAGAGTCCCAATAATAATGGTACCAGTTGCAGTCTGATTGTGTATCCATCAGCCTTTCCACAGCTTTCCACTGAGTACTGGCCACAGGGAATTTGAAAAGAGCAGGCCAAATAGGCTGATGCCCAAAGTGGCTGATACACACATGGAAGGGGGACTTCTTGTGATGATCATATCCTTGCTGGCATGCTTGCATCATGAGGGAGTTTACACTACAGGTGGAAGACCTGCCATAGGTTGGGTAATTCTTGTCTATATAGGAGGGGGCTTTGAATGAAAACCTTAAAAAAGTGATAGAAATGACAATAACCATGCCATTGTCTTGTAACCTGTCAATATTGTTGTTATGGATGTCAAAAAGAGTGTTTCATCACGTGAAATCACTGTGCAGATAAACACTGTGATGTCATAAGGGCAGTTTAAAGATGACCGCCCCACTTTTGACATGCACCAAAGAAGCAGTGTTCTGTTATTAATTTTTTTTTAATCAGTGAAGGGGATGAAACCTATAGAAATTCATCGGCAAATGAAGGTCCAGTATGGTGATGCATGCCTGTCAGTCCAGTAAGTGTATGAGTGGAGTAGGAAGTTTCAAAACGGCCTGACTTCTGTGACAGACTGTTCATGGCCGGGTCAGGCACACCAAGTAGTGACCCCAGAGCAGTTACAAACGTGACCAAACTAATTTTTTTCTACAGGAACCCAAGCACTTTATCAGCGCTCGAGGGATTGCATTGAACACAGTTGTGACTACATCGAAAAATGATTTGCTCTTTACTTTTACACAATATATACTTACACACACAAAACATTTAAGGTTTTCATTTGAAGCCATCTCGCGCGCGCGCGTGTGTGTGTGTGTGGGGTGGGGAGTCGGGTCTAAAAGAGGCTAAGAAAAGTAGAACATTATAAACAACTATGAGAAAGAGACAAACACTGATCTTTTGTCATTTAATGATAAGAGAGGCATTGTAAACATGTGTGATAACTGGACAGATCAGTGGAAGAAGAGGCAGAGGAAAGTGTAGCTGGATTACCTAAAATGAGACATGCAGTCATATCATCAGTAGAATGAATCCTGAACATCAGGAAGTGAGGTCTGTGAAGATAGGTCAACACTTCTGCCACTAGGCTGGGCACTTGATGATGATGATCATTCTTGAATACATACATTTGAATCCTTGCTTGAGCTTTGACATTTGTGCACTGTGCTCAAAATTCTCCAAGTGTGATCTATAGAAGAAGACAGGCATTTATGGAGGTATCCAGTTATAATGAAAGCAATCCTTTTAAATGAAACAAACCACAAAATGTATTCTTCTTAACTTCACAAATAAATAAATTTAACTCACTGGCATCAGTGCATATAATGGTGGTATTTCATGAGCATTTTAAAATATATTTTTGTGTTATTTTGGAAACAACTACCTTTAAGGCTAAAGTCCTTGAGATATTTTTTTTTTTGGTTTAAAACATGTCCTGTAGCAGAAACCGGCTGAGGGTATGTAAAGTGTTAGCACCATCATACTTGTATTTCTTAGGCCTGAGTACACACAGGAATAGGTGATCAGTCTTTCCCTCCTGTAAAGAATTATGAGAGCTGGCATCGAACCCTTGTCCGACCATGTTTATGCCATTGTAAGCATAACGTCCTAACCGTTATGCTTAGAACCAGCTATTGAGATAATAGATGTTTACTTATTTCTCTCACCAATTCTCTCTTCATACCCCCACCTTAAGGTCATGCAAAGAAAATAATAAAGTGCTTTTATGTTGTTGTTCTTGTTATGCCCATTCACTGAAATAACAAAAAATAGGACTCTCAGATCAGTCGACCTGTGAAATTTGCCACATTAACACTTTATTTTAGTACATATTTGTATTTCTTAACTCAGTAGTCAGTCATTTACTTGCACACTGCTATTCAATACAGATTTCAAATATTTGATTAAGTTAACACTTTGTGTACTTGCATAAGTTTATCAATGTCAGTCTCTTCCTTTTTTGGCACTTTTATTGTAACATATACACATTGCTATTATCAGACCTGATGTGTTTATTGGTATTATTTCATTTAGTTTTAATAAGATTTATAAGAAATTATTTTTGTTTTGCTTTGAGCATTTTAAAGCAGTTTATATGGCAGTAAATGTTTTCTGTTTTTTGCACAGGTTTGTTTCTTGTTATAAGAGAACAATTATTTAACACAGAAGTTATCAACATTACTGTATCTATTCAACTTCTGCTTCCTCTTTTTTCACTTCTGCTTTTCTTTGTTAATTAGTGACAAACGATCAGGACATCTGATTTCGATAAGCTATTTTTCGAGATGACTTCTGAAGCCTTTAACTGTCATATTTTATACTAATGTTCTTTTTTGTTATCATCATCATCATGTGCCATGCCTGTAAGTGTCAGGGGTCATGTTTCGCCATCTTGCACGATCACCAGAGTCGTGGATCAGCTTGCATTTTCCTCAGAAACCACATGTCCACTGCCATTTGATGTTTTTTCAGCTTGTCTTCTCGTCGTGCACGTTTCACGTCCATACAAAAGTACAGTTTCTATGTAGCACTTCAACACTCTTTTTCTCTTTGCAATTTTCATAGTTTTATTAGTCAGTATGATTTCCATTTTGTAAAAGGATACATTTGCCATAGCATTCTTTTTCTAATCTCTTGAAGGCACTGCACCTCCCATCAGAAGTTATGACTGTTTCGAGATAGTTATACCAATTCACTTGTTTAAAAATATTCCCATTTATTCTTATATTACATTTGGTATTTCTTTCTTCTTAGAGATGACCATAATTTGTGTCTTATTACAATTTAATTGTAACCCTAGTTGTTTACTGTGTACAATAACCGTATCTACTAAATGTTGCAGATACTGCTCATTGTCTGCAATCAATACTGTATCATCCGTATATTTAATGTTATTGATGTTATGTCCCCAAATGGTGATTCCTTTCATATCTTCTATATTTCTAAAAATATTTTAACTGTTTAGAAAAACTAGATCTGGAGATATTACACATCCCTGTCGAACATCTCTCTTAATGTTGTTTGTCCATCAAGAATGATGATGACCATTCATTTCATCCAGCTGGGTTGAAAGTATGGAGCCGTGAGTTCTAACATGACTGATAAGGCCCATTTTGGCTTGAAATGTTCTTTGACAATGTGGGCAAAGAATGCTTGACATTCCAGGAGGAGGATCTTCTGCAGTGTTTTTTCTGTCCAGCCTTTTTTTCACAGCTTTTGCCGTCCTGGTTACTTCACAAGTGACTGCACCCTTGCGTAATTTTGCATGAATTTCAATCTTTGGCAGCAGTCTCCCGGTTGTGAAGATGAATTCCAAAAGCTTTCAGTGAGATTTTCAGAGTGTCTTTAAAGCATTTCCTCTGGCCGCCTTGGGAGTGTTTACTACAATGCAGCTCACCTTAAAAAATATGTTTAGGGAGCCTGTGATCTGGCATTCGAGTTAAGTGACCAGCCCAGCGAATCTGATTTTTCATTAGTAGAGTGTGATACTGGGCATGGAAGCTCTTTCTAGAACTTCAGTGTCTGGAATCTTGTCTTGCCATTTAATCTTCAATAGCTTCCTAAGACAGACTGTGTGGAAGTGGTTTACTTTCCTATCGTGTCGCTGATAAACAGTCCAGGTTTCACAAGCATATAGCAGTGTGGATAATACAACTACTTTAACAATGTTTAGGGCACCTTTTCTAGACCCTTCCTCATGCTATGGAGGTGAGCAGTGCTTTCCTATAGAGGATTGCTCAGTCACTCAGGGGGCTGCCAAATCCCACTGCTGCTCCGGTCAGTAGAAGATGACCATATGGCTGGAGCCGCCTGTGTGCAGGTCTGCGACTATGGCTGCCAGCATACCCATGCCTGCCGCTTCGCTGCACACCCATCGTCCCCACTTGAAGGTGATATATGAAGCTGGATGAAGATCTTCTGCAGTGGTTTTTCTGTCCAGCCTTTTCTTCACAGCTTTTGCCGTCCTGGTTACTTCCCAAATGACTGCACCCTTGCGTAATTTTGCATGAATTTCAATCTTTGGCAGCAGTCTCCCAGTTGTGAATATGAATTCCAAAAGCTTTCAGTGAGATTTTCAGAGTGTCTTTAAAGCGTTTCCTCTGGCCGCCTTGGGAGTGTTTACCACAATGCAGCTCACCTTAAAAAATATGTTTAGGGAGCCTGTGATCTGGCATTCGAGTTAAGTGACCAGCCCAGCGAATCTGGTTCTTCATTAGTAGAGTGTGATACTGGGCATGGAAGCTCTTTCTAGAACTTCAGTGTCTGGAATCTTGTCATGCCATTTAATCTTCAATAGCTTCCTAAGACAGACTGTGTGGAAGTGGTTTACTTTCCTATCGTGTCGCTGATAAACAGTCCAGGTTTCACAAGCATATAGCAGTGTGGATAATACAACTACTTTAACAATGTTTAGGGCACCTTTTTTAGACCTTTCCTCATGCTATGGAGGTGAGCAGTGCTTTCCTATAGAGGGTTGCTCAGTCACTCAGGGGGCTGCCAAATCCCACTGCTGCTCCGGTCAGTAGAAGATGACCATATGGCTGGAGCCGCCTGTGTGCAGGTCTGCGACTATGGCTGCCAGCATACCCATGCCTGCCGCTTCGCTGCACACCAATCGTCCCCGCTTGAAGGTGATATATGAAGCTGGATGAAGAATGACTTGCGCAATGAATTAAATTAAAGTGAGGAAGAGTTGCGCAATTCATCGACCTCACTCTCTCGCCTGAGTCCAGTGGCAAGACAAGTCAAGACGACTGGAGACAAATACAGAGCCTCTCTTAATAGGCTGATATTGACCTACTTCATTATCAATCTTTATGGCAGAATCGACTGATGGCATTTCGCACGGCATGAAAAGGACACCTGGAGTCATGACCCGGACGGGCCCGCCCCCTAGAGAATGTTAAGAGGTATAATAAGCCAAAACATTCGGGGAAGGGGGTACCCGTATCCTTCTGACAATCAGAAGCCCCTGCCGTGTTTGCTCCGCGGCAGAATTTTATCACTATCTGACACAGTCCTATATCCTTTTATATATTTTGATATTTCCAGATCCATTGTAAATGCTACCCCATGCTGTTTTTTTTTTCTCTACACCAGAATGGATTGCCGGCTTCCTGGCCTAGAGGTTAGCGACTTTTCTCCGTAATCTTGTATACTCTCATAAGTAACGTGATGACGGTGAGAATCAGCAATGGTTCGAATCGCGTCGGTAACTTACGGGGTATGTGAGCCGGCAGCTCAGAAAGCAATGACAAACTACTGAGCATAATCTTGCCAACAAATCAACAATCAGCTGAAAGATGCTGATGAGAAAGGATATGCAAACAACAACAAGAAGAATGGATTATTTTATATTCCTCTGATGTTATCATGCCAACTCCTTTCTATCTGGTCTCACGTATACCTACAATGTTAATATTCAGTTTTCTCATTTGTTACTTGATATTGGCCAGTTTGCCATCCCCACTCACTTTTTTTTTAAATCTCAGTATTTGTGTCTTTACTTGCTCCTACTTTTGAATTTTTAAATTCTTAGCACTTGCTCAAACTCTTGAATTTACAAATTGGTAGCACAGAGCGTGTGTGTTTGTCCTTCTTTTTGGTTTCATTTTTAAGAATCTACTTTACAATAAGTTATACAGCATATCTGAAAATTGGTAACAAACAATAATTAGAAGTGCAAAGATGACCAGACACTGTTGAAACATGAGCATACTTCTGCTGCCACTAAGAGTTGACCCATTGGACCGAATTTCACATTGATATGATACCCAAGTGTCTAGTTAATGGAGTGTGTTTTAGATTTTGTTGAGCCTTGCATGTTTGTTCTGTAATACTTCATTGGCATGTGTTTTATAGCTGATGAGCACAAAACCAGGTTTTGGTTGGTTTTGAGAAAATAAAATCGCAATTTTCAAAGACTTAAACTGTTGATTGTACTTAGAAATACTTTTGTGTAGGCGGTAAAATGTCTTCTGCAGAGAGTAGATGGAATCTTACACTGTGAAGATAATCTAGATATAATTTTCTAAAGAACATTAACAAGACACACCTACTTTTGTTTTGTGAAATATTAGGATCAATTTGGACAAAGTAACTAACTAAACAATAATGGTTGTATACGTAAATTCTGACCTATTCAGTAATCACAATGACATAAAGTAAATCTTACTACTTTGTGGAGGAGCCTCTATCCCTATAAGGGTCACAGTAAGGAAGTCAGTCAAGGACACATTTTACAAGCCTGAAGGTGTATCGGACACATGGTGGTAGACCCATATTTGTATACACCAATCGGTTCTCCAGGGGTGACTTCGTCAGTTTTATGTTGGTCACCAAGACACGTCCTGGTACTTATTTTAGGCTGGGTTGATCTGGGAGCACTGGTCAATTCTTACAATCCACCTGGATGCGAATTCGAACCCATGACCATGGTCAGCAGACAAGCTTCCAGTCTCTACACTACAGTGGCTCCCAGAAGGCTCACGCACACATAGACAATCTTTAATAACATTGTTCACAATAAGTCATATTTAGTGAGGGTAAGCCATGTGAACACTTCTTCTGGAAGTGTTGAATTCGCTTCAACTGTGAAAATATCTGTGTTTCAGTGTATGCATGTATGTGTGCCATGTGACAGAGATAGGAGCTTCCTTAACCCTACCAGCCCTGAGGCACTAAACCTAACTGTCCCCTGTACCTGGGCTCCTGAGCATTAAAGAGAAAAAACCAACATGATATAGAAAAAATGTTAGTTACATGCAAACAAGTGGTTAGAATAAGATGTAACTTTGAGAATTTGTAGAAAATAGGTCTACCTTTCATCTAGCTCCAATATTCCACCTTTGTGGGCCAATCCAGTCTGAATAAACCAAAGTATCGATTACCTGTTGGACTGTGAAAAGCCTAAACCTACTTCACTTTCTTGTTGAAGTGCTTGGTTCATCGGCCGCTTGTTTCATTGTGAATTTTCAGAATTTTTTCACGTTAAACCACACAAAGTCAATTCAAGTCTATGGGGGAAGACATTTGCAATGGCTAGCCATGAGGTTTGAAAACGATTGGTTGGTTATTTTTAGTTTGTGACGCATTTTTTTCACTACTAGGCAAAGTACCGAAAATTAGGTACGGCGGTATAGCGGCAGATTCGAAAATTACCAAAAAATCGGTACAGCAGTCTGGTAGGGTTACAACAGCTAACATTATGTATGTGTAATGGCTTCCTTAAAACAGCTAACATTATGTATGTAGCTAACATTATGTATGTGTAATGAAACATTTATAAAGCAAGAGGAGCTTTCTTAGCATTGGGACATTTGTAGAAGTCAACAGAATTTAAAACTAGTATCAAGCATAAGGTATTTCACTCTAATGTTAATCGGTACATGGTTAGCGGCTAAAACAGTTATGAATAAACAATACAGATTCAATAACTGGTGCCTTTACAGAATGGAAAGATTAAAATGGTATGAGAGAATCACTAATGCTGAGCTTATGGAGAGAACTGGACAGATGCCAAAGAACCAAGTGGTGAGGGAAAAGGCTGGCATTGGATAGTACACACAATGAGAAAACCTGATAATAGTAAAATTAGAAAGTTCTTTCTCTGGAAACTCATAAGGCAAACAGAATAAAGAAAGACATAAAAATGCATGCAGTAAAGAATTGAAGTCAGAGATAAATAATATGTGGAGAACATCAAGTGGACTGCACATAATAGCAAAAGATAGGAAGGCTTGGCATGAATTGGTTGAGGGTTTATGCTCCACTGGGAGAATTAAGGGCAGTAGGAGAAAAATGGAAGTCACTAGCTTCTGTAATTAACTACAATTTGCTTTACTGAGTTTATGTTTCAGCTTCAGTTGTTCATCTACAACAGTTATGAGTTTATTTTCCACTATATTCTCGAAAGCCCAAATGACCAACAAAAGCCTTACTTTATTGAAGTGTTTTAGTTATGTCATAATTAGACTAGTATTGCATTGTGCTTAGCTTGCTTTGCTATTTTTTTATTTGTTGATACTGTTTATTTGTTGGGTCTTGTGTCCTTGGCAGACGTGTCTTTGGGGTGGATACAATGTCACACCACGGCCATATGAAAGCTGCCCAACAGCTGGTTCTTGATGGAACATCCAAGTGGTCAGCTCGTATTTGTATTCAAGGTATAGCATTCTAACATTCTATCATTCTTCCCAGAACTCTGAACAGATTTTACTTTTCAGATTTATTAGAGAAGCTGGCATTTCTGAAGCAAAGATTGGTTGTGTATGATCATTATCTGTGATATTTTCAAACACATACATTCTGGTCAGATAAATGTGTCAGCTCATTTGCTTTCACTGGTTCGCTTACTGTGAATCTGAAGCAGTCATGAAGCATTCAGTTGGTGATATTATTTCTTGTTTACAATCGTTTGGGAAGAGGTGAAGTAGTGATTAGTTACTGATTTATTCTAAGGTATGGTTACCTGACAATGTCCCTCCTTGACCAATAACTCTAAGCTGGTTTGTTTTACCCAGTAATAAACCATCATCATCATCATCCACTAGCATCACCATATTAAAGGTGGATGGTAGTGAGTCAACAATAAGATGTGTGTCTCTATATGCTCAGATATTTTAATTGGCTTTGATTTCATTCTGAAATGTTTTCTTTTGTCCCAACTTTTGTAAGACTTCTCTTTAATGCATATATTACTTCCTAAGTAATAGGTAGTAATGATTGTATCTTTAATTAGCTTGTTTGTCTAGATTTTAGTTGACAATTGTATATTGTCATTGATGTAGCTGTTTTATTAATTTGTCTGCATGAAGCTGTTGTTAGCAGAAGACAATGTTATGTATAGTGCTTTATATAGTTTGTTTTGTATTCCACATATTGTATTTATGTTTGGTATAGTGTTAGATATGCTTCACATTTTCCTCTGTGTCTCAGTGTTATTACTTCATAATTATGAGTATTTTATGCAGCCACATACCTGCTTATTCACAAAGGACAAGAGAGCATACATGTTTTTATTGTATAGTTTTGTATTGTTATGAAGCATTATCAATATGAAGTATAATACTTTTAAAATATTAAATATGGGTATTTTCACACTAGTAAAATACAGTTGCAAAGCATATTAATTGAACATTATAATTTACTGTGGAATTTGGAATATAAATAGCTTCTGTTAGTGAAATAATAAAAGTGTAATGAGTTCTGTCATCGTGTGTAGCCATGGCCCATACAAGAAGAAAAGAATAGTAACACTGTCACATACCAAGTATGTCACAAGAGGTAACTAAGAGAATTGGCAGCAGACTGGCTACTTCATCCAGATAACATTTATAGTTGCACAATTCCAGCCAATCATGAACAGATCTAAAAGACTTGGCAAGAGTTGGTTCAGAGCCTTTAGCTTCATTGGGAGATGAAAGGCAGAAGAAGAAGAATGGACATGAGACACAAGCATGAGAGGAAGTTAAAATCACATTGCTTAATATAATAGTTGTCTGATATTCTGTTGCTGCAGATGCCATAGCCTGGGTAGACTGCAGTCAGACATGAAAATCCCTCCTCATCCGAGGATGAATCTAGAATGCAGTGTTCTTGTTTTTTCACCATTGCTGGAGAGGATCTTATTGTCATCAATGAGTCTTAAAGTTGGTTCAGACATGGCTGATTAGACAAGTCTGAGCATCTGTAATATCTGTTACAGTGCTGCTTTGCAGTGTTCTTATTGCTGCAGTTCTTGAATGGTGACAATATGATGTGCATGCTTAGAATCTGCACATTCTCAGCTTTGCTGTCTCATCCTTCTTCCATGTAATCCAGTGGCAACACATGACTGAGATGGCTGGAATAGCAACAGCATGCAGTGGATGACCAAGGGGGGTCTTCTGTCTTGCTTTACTCTGCACATTGCACAGTGCATTGCTGGTATTCATCATTCCTACTCATTGACAACTAGTAATTCCTCTGTACAGTCTGCTGAATCCAGTCTTCAGTGCTTAGGAAGACAAGCCCTAGTTCACTGCTGGTTTATTAGATTCAGTTGGAGGATCTCAGTATTTAAATGATCAGGCCAAATGCCTCGCGATTCAAAGCCCTGAGTTCTTTTTTTTTTATTCAGCCCTTTGTTTGAGGGCAGATTTTTAGACCCCTGGGGGTCATTGCTGGAGCTACAGATTTCTGTGTGATGCTTTCAGCGGGCGGCTCTGCAGAAAGAAGACAAAGCCAAATGAGATAGAACTCGGAATGGTGTTAATCGTCTTGCCTTTAGCTTCATTAGGCTCTGTTGGCTACCTCACTACTTACCTCACTACTTACCTCACTACTTACCTCACTACTTACCTCACTACTTACCTCACTACTTACCTCACTAAGTTTGGCCAGTATGTGTAGGTCATCATTATGCAGGTAACCCTGCTCATTGTTTTGTCATGACTCATTGTCACTGGTACCAGTCAATGGTAAAGTAATTCCATTAATTGAAGCATATCAGGGATATCATTAGGCTCATATTTGTGGCAACCAAACAGCCAACAAGAGGTTATGTGGCCAGGTTTACACCACCACGGCCCCCATTGACAGTGGTTCTTGGTTTTAGTATATTGCCTTTGTATCATTTCAGTTTTGTTGTGTGCTCAAAAATTCAAGAGATAAGACATAGGGACATGTGGACAGCTATTTGCAAGTCTAACAAATTGTACTCTGCCTGGACTTCATCACAATATGAGGTGTGGAGGTCTATTGTTGAAAATATGGAAAGCTAAATCCAGCAGGATAAAAGGACATAAGGATACAAAGATTTAAAGGCAAGACGATCAACTTCTCTGCACCAGGTTTCACCCCATCTGGCTTAGTCTCTCGCCACAGAACAGATAGTCACCTACCAATAGCATCGAACAAAGCACAAACTCCATAGCTCCAGTGATGAACCCCCATGGTCTGAATGATGCAGTTTGAAAATATCCCCACAACTTCAAAGCATAAGACAGATGGCTTAACATGGAGATTGGGGATCAAACCCATGTTCATTCTGAGCTGAAGATGACCACTGAGAGCAGGGGATAGAGGATCACTGAGGTCAGATAACTTCAGCACCACCCTTCCAACCAGTCAATGTGATGATGATAATGATAACATGGTGAGAAGTTGTCAGAGTAATCTTTATCCATGCATGTAGTATGCTGCTGCTGTGGCTTAGAGGCAGTGAACATGTTTCACAATTACATGACATGTTGAGTCCAGAGTTTTAAATCAGGTGCATTTTACCTGGAAGCAGACTGCCTTGCATTGATTTTGATGCTATGAGGGTCAGTCGTTCAGAATGTGAAGGCAAACTATTAAAGGTAAGAATTGCCTCGTAACTCACAAACAGCCAAAAAGAATGTTGGGGTTGATTACAGCATCCCATAAAGGACATGCAACTAACTTTTTTTTAACATGTATGACTTCACATGTATTTAATTATTAGGATTCAACTGTTTCTTCTGGCAGTGATATCCGCCCAGGGTTTGACCGGCAAGGACAAGACGGGTACCAGCGACCCCTATGTGACTGTACAGGTTGGCAAGGTGAAGAAGAGAACCAAGACAGTGCCTCAGGACCTCAACCCAGAGTGGAATGAGAAGTTCTACTTGTTAGTTTTTTATCAATTTAATCTCTCTGGTTTCAGATATCTCTACTTTCTTGCATAGAAGACTTAATCCATTCTGTTTACCTGTAGTTGTGTGAGTTATTGAATCATATATACTAGAGACAGGTTATGGTGGCTTCCCTTGGACTTCTGCTAATTTGAGCATGGAGTAGATTGGAAGTTATGGTGGCTGCCTATAGCTCAGACAATCCAGATTTGTCTCATGGAGTTGGCTGTTTGGAGTTTTTAGGGTAGTGGGTTTAATGTGCTGGCACTTCAACTGTCAGAGTGCTTACTGTGGAGTAGCGGGTTCAAACCCCTGCACCGATCAGTTGGACTTAAAGGTTGACTTCTCGTTAAGAAAGCAGTGGCAAACTACTAAATGTAAAATTGCCTAGTAATTCAATCTGGGGTTAGGGTTGATTGCAGCGGACATGAACATGCAAAAAGCAAAAATCTTCCCAAAAATGTATGGCATATGTGTTTCTGTTGTATACACATTTGGATCATTGTTGGTGCTAGGAAGTTGGTGCACAGTACTGAGGTTCTCCTTGTGTGACTTATGGAGGGAGACTGGATTAGTTATAGAGATATCCACGTGCAATAACAATGAACCTGTACAAACCGAACTTGTGCTCTTTTTTCTGCTAGCCCAGTGGTTCTCAAACTTTTTTGGCCCATGCCCCCTCCCTTTACCATATGTTCAGAATGTCATTCCCCCCCCCCTTTCAAATTTTCTCCCTATTTCTCCCCCCCCCCCCCACACCCTTACACAGTATACATAAAAATGGAAGCTAAATTTAATAACACATTCTAGAACAAGTCTAGACATCTACATAAAACATGATTTGCGGGTCTACTTACATTATAAAACGAATTTCATTAGGGCGAGAAGTACAGAACTGTAAAATTTAGAGGGAAAAACAATATCAAGTAATTGGTTCTTGGATTAATGCGATCTTGAAATAATGTTAATTTCCCCCCCCCCCCCTGGAAAGGAAACCCTAAAATTCCCCCCTGGGGAGGAATTCCCAACCGGTTGAGAACCACTGCGCTAGTCTGTACTTTCTTATTGCATTAGCTTTTGTCTAGACAAACCCTCTCAGGCAGCAGGGTGGAGAGATTATGCCTCCTTTGCCTGTCAATGGAGGCATAAGCTGCCAGTTTGCTCGTATAGTAATAAAATATGACCTGAAGTCTGCTTTGAAAGTAAAATAATTTTGTTATGTTTTTATTTTTTTAATTTGGATTTCTTTACACTTCCTTTCCAGATAGAAAATAATATGCCTTACGTTAATTGTAATTATTTTTATGGAAATAAGATAATGGACATTTTCTGTGTTAATGTTTTGCCTATATTCTTGTATGTTCCAGTGAATGCCATAACTCCTCAGACAGGATCAAAGTCAGAGTATGGTAAGTCTGATTGCTTGTGATCTAGATCATTTTCTTTGTATGTTCTAGTACCAGTGTCGTATTTCTATGTGGACAGTGTATCATCTATAATATTTTTGACAGTGTTTAATCTTCACATTAACTTTGTTAGCCTCATCTGTGTTTGACCTCTAAAATTGACATATCTTTATATTCACTTTGTTTTACCCCAGTCTAGTCTATGTTTCTTCTTCCTCTTCTTATTCTGTTCATCCGGAATGTTGTTTTAGATTTAATGGTGTTGTGCCTTTTTACAGCAGAGCTGCGACAGTTGCACCTTTTGGCCAACACATCTGACTTCTTCAGGCATTTGTTGACCAGGTTACCTTCCCGAAAGCCTATGTTTGATCTCTACTATTAATAATATTAATATTCTTTGACCTCCAGTATTGTTGATATTGTTTGATCTTCATATTCACTTTGTTTGACCTCCAGTGTGACCCATGTTTGATCTCTACTATCAACATTGCTTGACATCCAGAAATATTGACTTTCTTTTACCTCCAGTATTGTTGACATTGTGGTGAAGAGGTTAAGAATGCAAATTGTAATCCCAGATGCCATGTTGGAAACACAGCTGCGGGAGATTTAGAGCAGGCCATTCTATACAGTGATGTGAGTGTCAGAAAGCAATGGCAAACTACCTAATGTAAACTTGCCCAGGAGTCACAAACAGCCAAAATATGCTGGAGTTGACTGCTACATCCTGTCAAGAATATGCAACTTACTTCTTTTTAATTGTTGACATTATTTGACCTGCAGTTGTGTTGACATTCTTTGACCTCCAGTTGTGTAGACATTCTTTGACCTGCAGTTGTGTAGACATTCTTTGACCTCCAGTTGTGTAGACATTCTTTGACCTCCAGTTGTGTAGACATTCTTTGACCTCCAGTTGTGTAGACATTCTTTGACCTCCAGTTGTGTTGACATTCTTTGACCTCCAGTTGTGTAGACATTCTCTGACCTCCAGTTGTGTAGACATTCTCTGACCTCCAGTTGTGTAGACATTCTTTGACCTCCAGTTGTGTAGACATTCTTTGACCTCCAGTTGTGTAGACATTCTTTGACCTGCAGTTGTGTAGACATTCTTTGACCTCCAGTTGTGTAGACATTCTCTGACCTGCAGTTGTGTAGACATTCTTTGACCTCCAGTTGTGTAGACATTCTTTGACCTCCAGTTGTGTAGACATTCTTTGACCTGCAGTTGTGTAGACATTCTTTGACCTCCAGTTGTGTAGACATTCTTTGACCTGCAGTTGTGTAGACATTCTTTGACCTCCAGTTGTGTAGACATTCTTTGACCTCCAGTTGTGTAGACATTCTTTGACCTGCAGTTGTGTAGACATTCTTTGACCTCCAGTTGTGTAGACATTCTCTGACCTGCAGTTGTGTAGACATTCTTTGACCTCCAGTTGTGTAGACATTCTTTGACGTCCAGTTGTGTAGACATTCTTTGACCTGCAGTTGTGTAGACATTCTTTGACCTCCAGTTGTGTAGACATTCTTTGACCTGCAGTATTGTTGACATTATTTGGCCTCCAATATTAAATTGTTTGACTTCCAACCTGATCTGTTTCATCAATAGCACTGATGTCCTTTCAGCTCCACACAGTGTGTGTTTGACCTCCAGTATTAACATTGCTTGACATCCAACCTGATCTGTTTCATCTATAGCACTGACATCCTTTCAGCTCCACACAGTGTGTGTTTGACCTCCAGTATTAACATTGCTTGACATCCAACCTGATCTGTTTCATCTGTAGTACTGACATTGTTTCAACTCCACACAGTGTGTATTTGACCTCCAGTATTAACATTGCTTGACATCCAACCTGATCTGTTTCATCTGTAGTACTGACATTGTTTCAACTCCACACAGTGTGTGTTTGACCTCCAGTATTAACATTGCTTGACATCCAACCTGATCTGTTTCATCTGTAAGTACTGACATTGTTTCAACTCCACACAGTGTGTATTTGACCTCCAGTATTAACATTGCTTGACATCCAACCTGATCTGTTTCATCTGTAGTACTGACATTGTTTCAACTCCACACAGTGTGTGTTTGACCTCCAGTATTAACATTGCTTGACATCCAACCTGATCTGTTTCATCTGTAGTACTGACATTGTTTCAACTCCACACAGTGTGTGTTTGACCTCCAGTATTAACATTGCTTGACATCCAACCTGATCTGTTTCATCTGTAGTACTGACATTGTTTCAACTCCACACAGTGTGTATTTGACCTCCAGTATTAACATTGCTTGACATCCAACCTGATCTGTTTCATCTGTAGTACTGACATTGTTTCAACTCCACACAGTGTGTGTTTGACCTCCAGTATTAACATTGCTTGACATCCAACCTGATCTGTTTCATCTGTAGTACTGACATTGTTTCAACTCCACACAGTGTGTGTTTGACCTCCAGTATTAACATTGCTTGACATCCAACCTGATATGTTTCATCTGTAGTACTGACATTGTTTCAACTCCACACAGTGTGTATTTGACCTCCAGTATTAACATTGCTTGACATCCAACCTGATCTGTTTCATCTGTAGTACTGACATTGTTTCAACTCCACACAGTGTGTATTTGACCTCCAGTATTAACATTGCTTGACTTCCAACCTGATCTGTTTCATCTATAGTACTGACATTGTTTCAACTCCACACAGTGTGTATTTGACCTCCAGTATTAACATTGCTTGACTTCCAGCCTCATCTGTTTCATCTGTAGTACTGACATTGTTTCAACTCCACACAGTGTGTGTTTGACCTCCAGTATTAACATTGTTTGACCTCCAGTCTGGTCTGTGTTTAATCAAAAGTATTGACATTATATGTCTTTCCACATATGGGTTCTCAGTCTGTTCCTCCGCCTTCTCCACCTGTGATTGGATGATTGATGTTATTGTATTTAATCAGAAATTCCTGTTTTAAAAACAGCTTTGAGTAGTGAAGAAAATAACTGTTGTTTTTCTCCTGCAGGGATGAAGACAACGATCTTAAATCTAAATTGCGGCAGAAGCTCACCAGAGAATCAGATGATTTTTTAGGTCAGACTATTATAGAAGTCAGAACCCTGTCTGGAGAAATGGATGTATGGTATAGTTTAGGTAAGGTCTTATTTACATCACTTTGTTTATCGAATGTAATGGCAAACTACTGAATGTAAACTTGCCGAGAAATCACAAACAGCCAAAAAATGCTGGGGTTGACTGTGACATCCTGTAAAGGATATGCAACTATAACTTTTTTATTGTAACAGCAGAAATGGAGTATTATTTATTAAATTAATTTATTGAAAATTATAATCTGTCAAGGAGCTTAAGGCTTGAGCATTCGTCTGCTGCCCACTGGTCTGAGTTTATTTTCCCTTCAGATGGAATTTGTTTGTAGCCACATAGCTCCAGTGTTGATGTAGCTTCATGAAATGGTTACCAGAACATTTACTGAAAGCTAAAGTGGCCAGCGTGTTCTTAACCAAATCATTCATCGAGTAACATTTGGTCAAGAATATCCCTTGTATGCAGCTTTAAATTATACCAAGGGACATAGGTTGAAGAGAGGCAGGTCTCGATTGGCACAAGCTGAAGACACAGTCAGTTTGGTGTGTGAAATGGGTAGGATAGCATGTGGATAAGTGGGTCATGGTTATTCCTATCAATGAAGCATTACATAGTTACGGTTTTATTGGGCTGTGCAAGCTGAGAATGGGCAGTAGGTGTTACATAAGTGTCTGTGCAACAACTGATAGAAGATAACTCACACCTTGGTTATGTAATTATATACACTGATGGGTCCATGGTAAGAGGTGAAAAGAGCAGGTGGAGTTTTATTGCATTGATAAATGGACATTGAAAGGTGGGAGTTTGGTATATGCTACTATAACATCTAGCACGAGTCTGGAAGTCTGAGGCTGTTATTTATGCCTTCTTTATTCAAATTTATAACTAGAAGGCATTGCTTTCAATTATTTTGAATGTTGCTTTGTTTTTCACATTTCAGCCCCTCTTTTTATTGGTAGACATGCTCCCCAGTCCAACTTTGTTCTTGTCCACATGATACTACAATTATCTTTCATTATAATCCCTCTGAAATGTCTTTCCATTTTTGTCATGAAATCACTCTTTCTTCTTCAACTCTACATTTTAATGAGATTCTATTTGTGATTTAATCATGTCTTATGTTTATCATTCTTCCCTATACCAATCCTCATTTCTGTGACATTTCAACTATTCTAGTCTTTTGTTCATATGTTTATTACATTATAGGTATTGTGTTGATTTTACTGTGGCTTCATTTGCAGAAAAAAGAACTGATAAGTCAGCTGTGTCAGGTGCTATTCGACTTCACATTAGTGTTGAGATTAAGGGTGAGGAGAAGGTGGCGCCTTATCATGTGCAGTACACATGCCTTCATGAGGTTTGTCTTCATTGATTATGTTTCTCATAAAAATCAAGTCTATGATCATATGCGAGGAAATGTATTCATTTATTCCATGTTTGTAGCAACTAAGACAGATTGGCAAGCACTGACTTCTTGCTCTGCAGGGATACTTTCCATGCCAGCAGCTTTGCCATCCTTAAGAAGTTTGACAGCTTTTCTGATGTCTTCTTTACATTGTTTCTTACAGTTGATATCCAGTTCCACTTCTGCAGACTGGATATTAGAAGGATCTTTTGGGACTGGTCTATTCAGAAGTTTCTCAAAGTATATGACCCATCTGTTCATTTAATCTTTAATGTTAGTGTGAACTTCCCCTTTGCTATACTTTTAAGTCCATTGGTTAGTTATATGTTTCTTCTATTTTCTTTGTGGTGCTGTAAGCTTCTGTTGTCACCATTCAGTTTTTCCCCTCTCATGAAGCCTACAATCTTGGACAGCATTTTCCATGATTTGTTTCCCCTTTACATGGTTAAAACTACATAATGTCATTTTCATTTTGCTGAAAAAGTGTAATCTGAGTCAGTTTTTAGTGTGAAAATTTGTATTAAGTTAATATTTTTTCTGGAATCTGTCTTTTGGTGTAGCTTAAGTCATTTTAATAATTTACATATCACCATGGGTATAACACTTCAGCTGTGATAGTTATTTAGAAGTCATATCACAGTTCAGTCTCAGCAATAATTGTTAGTAACACCACGGAGGAGCTGCTAGTATTATCCATATAAAAATATAACAAAGAAGTTAGAGTTTGTGAATCTCATATAGCACATCCATGACATACAACACAGTTTTAGAGATGTATTTCTACCACCTTACATTTTAAATTAAATAGAAGTGTGTATCTTTCATGCACATTACCAAACAGAGAATGAGAAGGAGAATAAGGTACCCTCATTACAATAAAGGTCTGATTGTGAATGATATTTCACATACATGTGGAACAGGCTTTGTCTTGTTATCCAGTCAAATCTCTCAATGTAATAATAATGTTTGTATTGTTTTTTGTGTTGTTATTGTTGATTTCTTGGTGTGGATGCCAATGCTTTTGAGTTGTCTACTCTTGGCAGGTCAGTACTTTTCTTATAGAGGTACAGGTCCTCTGTAACTGTTGCAGGGATCCATAGAGTGAGTGAGTAGCCATTGAAGATGGCTGTAGTTGCATTTCCTTGGCATTTGAAAGTAAAGGGTACCTAAAAAGTAGGATATCGGCTGTTTCATAAGGTGATTCTCCTTCTTCGTTCCTCTGTCAAGGATTATTGTGTCACTTCTAGTTATGCATCTCAAATTTCAATGTGTCCAACTTCGGCACACATTTGTCTAAGATTTGCTTCCTCTAGACAGATTACATCCAAGTTAACAGGCTCTCTCTAACCATAGGTAGGTTTTTTCCCTGACAGTTTTACCAGGGCAGCAGGTTTATGGCTTACTCTTTGTTTTTTCCAACTGCCAAGGGATTTTTAATATGCACAATTTGCATATTGGACTTTCTATTTTTCACTCTTATCTAAAAAGACTAGGAATATGATCTCACTGCCCAAAAGATCAGGGGGACATGTGATATCATAAAATACTTCTTGGAAGTTCTTGGGAAAATGCCCAACTCTATGCTGGGAATGAGTGCACTACCTTCTGAGCCTGAAGTGAACACAGTAATTCAGATTTCACCCATGACCCCTCTTTATTGAGTTATCCTCATTATGTAGAGATTGGGTTATCCTTGACTATAGAGATTGGAAAATATCGTCAGCTTACAGTGATTTAATTATCTTCAATGTGTAGTGGCTGGGATATTCTTAATGTGTAGAGGTTGGGAGATTGGGTTATCCTTATTTTGTAGTGATTGTTTTCCTCACAATGTGAAGATTGAGTGATCCCCAATGTGTAATGTTCAGGTTATCCATAAGGTGTACAATAACAAGAAAGCTGAAAACAAAATAATATCATTGCATGGTTTGTACTATTGTTGGTGTATGCTGTAAGGGTTTTGTAGACTGTGGTATAAAACCAACTTGTCTAAGCAGTCACTGCAAAGTAGGCAAGCCAGGATTAGTATTTCACTTCTCGGTAGATTCACTCTAAATATTGTGGGCATGTTATTAGAAGAAATGAATTGGAGAACTTGGTGACAACTGGCAAGATCGAAGGGAGGAGACCGGGGGGAAGATCGAAAAGTAAATACCTGGATGGCTTGGCCACGTGGCATGGTCGAGACAGGAACACGGAACTGATCCACGACTCTGGTGATTGAGTGAGATGGCAGAACATGACCGCCCACACTTTATCGGCATGGCATATGATGAATGGATGGATGGAGATTCACTCTTTGGGTATAAGGAATAGAACACATGTCCCACAATATATGAGATGGGTGTCCTAACCTCTGAAATATTTTGACTATGTTAAAAGACATAATACTCTTATAAAATCCATATTGGAAGGTAAGGTTGAAAGCAAGCGAACAATAGATAGACAATACAAATGGGAAGATAACAATAAAATAAACGGACAAACGAACTGTATTTCAAAGGATTAAAAATTGGGCATGCAGTACAGACAAACAGCAGTCTGACAGAATGTACAAGGTGAGAGATAGACAGTGTTGGAGATCCATTGCAGCCAACCTTCATTGTGGAGATGGCACATGATTGATTGTCCAAACTTTTCAGCCATGAGTTCCTCACCACATGGTGTACTGGTCAGTAAAATTATTCTCCTCCTTCGGGGATTAAACCCAGACCACAAAGTTGGTACAACTGGGCATTAACCATAGTTGCTTGTAACTTTGAACTGTTATTGTCATAATGATTTGACTATAGATATATAAGGCTGGTCTCCCCTGTGAAGGGGTTAATGTCTTTCTCCGTAATCCCGTATATTCTCGTGAGTAACACAGCTGTGCGAGAATCGTGCTGGTAACTTACGGGGTGTGTGAGCCGGTCACTCAGAAAGCAGTGGCAAACTACTGAGCATAATCTTGCCTAATACATCAACAGCAGCTGAAGAATGCTGATTTTTACTGCAACATCCTGTAAGTGATATGCAACATTAAATATATATATATATGATCTCCAGATGGGTGTATCAGATGCGGGACATTTTGCTTATGATCGAGAGGTTTTCCGGAAGGTTGTTATGGGAGCGAGGTTCTGCAAAGGACATGCTAATTTAATATACAGTTGATAATATAATTTGAGACTTAGCTATTTACTAAATTACCACTTATTATTCAGCATTCCTTTAATTTTATGTTATTAACTTGTATATCTATTACAGAATCAATTTCATTATCTGTGTGAGCAGAATGGAGGGGAGGTGAAGCTTCAAATGCCAAAGGGGTATGCTTTGTCTTTAGTGTGTTTCATATTACTGCATATTAAGCAACATACAGATAGGAGTCATGGACCATTTTTCAGTCACTAAAGAAGAAAATTGGGGCTTTTTAACTGAAATGTGACAGAAAAGTTCTTAGAATATCATGGACCAGGAAGTGGAAAAATACTGAGAGAAGAAATACTGACATTCTACAAGATCTGAAACTTCAAGAAAACTTGCTCATAAACAGTATCCTGGTGCAGAAACTGAAATACTTTGGCCATATTAAATGTCACAGGGATTTTTAAAGAACGGTAATGACAGTTACGGCTCCTGAAAATGAAGACAAGTCTCGACTAACAGGAAGATGGATATAGGAAATTGCAGACACCTTGGGCGTGGAAGTGCATGAGGCAGGAGACCTAGCACAGGAAGGAGAATGTTTTCAGTGAACCGTGATGAGAGTGACATTTTACAAAGAACCTGCTACATGAAAGTGATTAAGCAGAGTAGATAACTGTAACCATGTTTCTGAGAATGCAAGTTGTTATCATTTCTCAATGCATGGGATACTGTAAATGCATAACCAAGACTTATGTCTCATCTATAGACTATATGCAGGTGATTAATACTCATATTAACACTATCTTGCCTTAGAATACTGTATTCAGTTTTTATAACCGGCAAGAGAAATCATATACAGTTAATTCCCTCACCTATTTCTAGCAATCGACACCGCAATGATCAGTAACATCAGTCTATTATACTAGTGTGTCTGATGTCTAACTTTCAGTTTTATGTTTATTAATCTTGTCTAGTTTTTGGGGCATGTAAAATCTCGGGGTAGGCCTCTTCTAGGGTACTTCTTCTTAATACAGGCGTTGATATTGCACCTTAGGAGTAAGTAGTCGCTGATCATGTGCATGGAAGAAAAAGTTTCAGGAATGGGATAAAAACAAGAGAGAAAATAATTGCAGATAGGTCAGATACTGAGTGTCTGAGATGTCTGATGGTGCGTGATGGTGGAAATGATCATATGCATCCATTATGGATGCATTTTTACCGCATGAATTGGTCTGATCAGTCACATTTGCTACTGCCATGGGTTCAGTTATTATGTCTTTTTTTTAAAAACACAATGTAACAAACAAATGTCTGTCAAGAAGGCAAGGTGCCTGTAATGCTAATTAACATAACATGTTTTAACAATTTTCTATGTCCATAAAAAGAAAACTTGTGGAGAAAAGACATCAATATTTTGTTTTTTTAGGCTGTGGATCTTAATGATCCTTCTCTGGTGCTCAGTCTGGGGCTAACATTGGTGATCATGATTGTCCAATCCTTTCTGTTGTTTGATACTTTAATAAAGCTCGTGTTGCTTATATTATTGTGTGTTGCCCATATGTTTATGCTTTCTGCATACATGTGTCTCTGACTTCCTGTGCCTCTCTTGTCTAGTATTTTCCCACACCAAGTTAATTTTTCCACTCTATTTCTCCTGTTGATAACATCATCATGTGCCCCGCAAAGAAGTGACTCAGGTATTTATGACTCTCCACAGATCTCGGCCCTTGGTCATCTAGATCATATCTGTTGATGATTTTCTTCCCTTAAATCATCTTAGACTTGTGGTGCCGAGGTGAAGCATAAACAGTATGAGAGTGCTCGTTTAAGGGCTTTGTGTATCAAGATTCCCATGGACTTTTTTGTTTCCTCTGTCCATTGTTTACAAGGATTGCCTCTTCTTCTGGTTTCATTTGGTCTGTACATCATTGCTTATTGTGGTATACTGTGAGTTGGTAGTCTAGTTAGCTGAACCATTTCATTTCCTGCTTTCTAATTACTTCTAGTACTGCTATTACCACCACTTTAGTCCTGATTTCATCCTTTCATTTTCTCTCTTCCGTTGTGATTTTTCTTTATTCTGTTTCTGTCAATGTCCAGGTTTAGCATTGGTAGCATACAGTTGGTCAACATATTGTGTTGTATTGTCCAGGTTTAGCATTGGTAGCATAGAGTTGGTCAACATATTGTCTTGTATTGTCCAGGTTTAGCATTGGTAGCATAGAGTTGGTCAACATATTGTCTTGTATTGTCCAGGTTTAGCATTGGTAGCATAGAGTTGGTCAACATATTGTCTTGTATTGTCCAGGTTTAGCATTGGTAGCATAGAGTTGGTCAACATATTGTCTTGTATTGTCCAGGTTTAGCATTGGTAGCATAGAGTTGGTCAACATATTGTGTTGTATTGTCCAGGTTTAGCATTGGTAGCATAGAGTTGGTCAACATATTGTCTTGTATTGTCCAGGTTTAGCATTGGTAGCATAGAGTTGGTCAACATATTGTCTTGTATTGTCCAGGTTTAGCATTGGTAGCATAGAGTTGGTCAACATATTGTCTTGTATTGTCCAGGTTTAGCATTGGTAGCATAGAGTTGGTCAACATATTGTCTTGTATTGTCCAGGTTTAGCATTGGTAGCATAGAGTTGGTCAACATATTGTCTTGTATTGTCCAGGTTTAGCATTGGTAGCATAGAGTTGGTCAACATATTGTCTTGTATTGTCCAGGTTTAGCATTGGTAGCATAGAGTTGGTCAACATATTGTGTTGTATTGTCCAGGTTTAGCATTGGTAGCATAGAGTTGGTCAACATATTGTCTTGTATTGTCCAGGTTTAGCATTGGTAGCATAGAGTTGGTCAACATATTGTCTTGTATTGTCCAGGTTTAGCATTGGTAGCATAGAGTTGGTCAACATATTGTGTTGTATTGTCCAGGTTTAGCATTGGTAGCATAGAGTTGGTCAACATATTGTCTTGTATTGTCCAGGTTTAGCATTGGTAGCATAGAGTTGGTCAACATATTGTCTTGTATTGTCCAGGTTTAGCATTGGTAGCATAGAGTTGGTCAACATATTGTCTTGTATTGTCCAGGTTTAGCATTGGTAGCATAGAGTTGGTCAACATATTGTCTTGTATTGTCCAGGTTTAGCATTGGTAGCATAGAGTTGGTCAACATATTGTCTTGTATTGTCCAGGTTTAGCATTGGTAGCATAGAGTTGGTCAACATATTGTCTTGTATTGTCCAGGTTTAGCATTGGTAGCATAGAGTTGGTCAACATATTGTGTTGTATTGTCCAGGTTTAGCATTGGTAGCATAGAGTTGGTCAACATATTGTGTTGTATTGTCCAGGTTTAGCATTGGTAGCATAGAGTTGGTCAACATATTGTGTTGTATTGTCCAGGTTTAGCATTGGTAGCATAGAGTTGGTCAACATATTGTCTTATATTGTCCAGGTTTAGCATTGGTAGCATAGAGTTGGTCAACATATTGTGTTGTATTGTCCAGGTTTAGCATTGGTAGCATAGAGTTGGTCAACATATTGTCTTGTATTGTCCAGGTTTAGCATTGGTAGCATACAGTTGGTCAACATATTGTCTTGTATTGTCCAGGTTTAGCATTGGTAGCATAGAGTTGGTCAACATATTGTGTTGTATTGTCCAGGTTTAGCATTGGTAGCATACAGTTGGTCAACATATTGTGGTGTATTGTCCAGGTTTAGCATTGGTAGCATACAGTTGGTCAACATATTGTCTTGTATTGTCCAGGTTTAGCATTGGTAGCATACAGTTGGTCAACATATTGTGTTGTATTGTCCAGGTTTAGCATTGGTAGCATACAGTTGGTCAACATATTGTGTTGTATTGTCCAGGTTTAGCATTGGTAGCATAGAGTTGGTCAACATATTGTGTTGTATTGTCCAGGTTTAGCATTGGTAGCATACAGTTGGTCAACATATTGTGTTGTATTGTCCAGGTTTAGCATTGGTAGCATACAGTTGGTCAACATATTGTGTTGTATTGTCCAGGTTTAGCATTGGTAGCATAGAGTTGGTCAACATATTGTGTTGTATTGTCCAGGTTTAGCACTGGTAGCATAGAGTTGGTCAACATATTGTCTTGTATTGTCCAGGTTTAGCATTGGTAGCATAGAGTTGGTCAACATATTGTCTTGTATTGTCCAGGTTTAGCATTGGTAGCATACAGTTGGTCAACATATTGTGTTGTATTGTCCAGGTTTAGCATTGGTAGCATAGAGTTGGTCAACATATTGTGTTGTATTGTCCAGGTTTAGCACTGGTAGCATAGAGTTGGTCAACATATTGTGTTGTATTGTCCAGGTTTAGCATTGGTAGCATAGAGTTGGTCAACATATTGTCTTGTATTGTCCAGGTTTAGCATTGGTAGCATAGAGTTGGTCAACATATTGTGTTGTATTGTCCAGGTTTAGCACTGGTAGCATAGAGTTGGTCAACATATTGTGTTGTATTGTCCAGGTTTAGCATTGGTAGCATAGAGTTGGTCAACATATTGTCTTGTATTGTCCAGGTTTAGCACTGGTAGCATAGAGTTGGTCAACATATTGTGTTGTATTGTCCAGGTTTAGCATTGGTAGCATAGAGTTGGTCAACATATTGTGTTGTATTGTCCAGGTTTAGCATTGGTAGCATAGAGTTGGTCAACATATTGTCTTGTAGAATGCTTTTTAGAATCTACTTATACGTGTTTGTTCTTTAGTATTGGTGCCATTTGCCCAATGAGTTGGTTTGCCCTATTGCTTCTATTCTCAATCTCGTCATCTGATTTGCCATTTGATGATAAGTAAGTATTTGAGGCCCTTTACTCTTTTCAGAAGGTTTTCTTTTAGATCAGTGGTTCTCAACCTTTTTTGGCCCGTACCCCCCCCCCCTTCACCATATTTTCAGAACGTCATTCCCCCCCCCCCCCTTCCTATCAGACATTTGGCCTGTGCCCCCCTTCACCATATTTTCAGAACGTCATTTCCCCCCCCCCCCTTTCATATTTCCTATCTAAAAATCCCCCCACCCCTACACAGTATACGTAAAAATGGAAGGTAAATTTAATAGCATATACTAAAACAAGTCTAGACATCCACATAAAACATGATTTGTGGGTCTACTTACTTTATAACATGAATTTTAGAAGGATGAGACGTACATAACTGTAAAGTATGAAGGGAAAAACAATATCAAGTAATCGGTTCTTGTATTAACGCGATCTTGAAATGGTCTTCATTCCCCCCCCCCCCTGGAAACCCTAAAATTCCCCCCTGGGGGGGGGGGGGGGGGGATTCCCCACCGGTTGAGAACCACTGTTTTAGATGAAACTTTTTTTTTGGGGTCTCTTTCTTATGGTTGATATGCCCCAGCTATTTCATGTGTCTTTTCCTCATGGTTTTGATGAGTGATTCTGTAACACTGCAGTTCTCAATACCTCATTGTGTGTTTTCTTCTCTGTCCATATTATTTTTAATAGTCTTCTGAAACACCACAACTCCACTGACTCCAATTTCTTCACCATTTCATTTTTTATTATTTAGTATTCTACTTTCTTCTTCTTCTGCTTTCAGCAGGAATGTTTATTGGATGTAATTGCGTTGTGCCTCTTTACAGCAGAGCTGCGATATTTTCACCTTTCAGCGGACACATCAGGCATTTGTTGACCGGGTTAACCTTCCCGGGGTAGAATATTCTATTCCTTGCAGAAGAACAAGACATTACAAGCCTTCACCATCTTGTCTAATGTGCTATGTGCAGACTATTATCAGACTCTACTGTTACAACTTTTTCACAGGTATATCTCAGAGTGTTTATATTTTGGCTCCCTACTTTAACTTTCCCAAGATATTCAATGTTTCTGAGTACTGTATTCCTGTACGAACATGATAAAACACATGCTTGTTTAAACTAAGTTCTCCTTAATAGTTATTGTGTTCATTAAGAGAGAAACTGAACTCTCTTACAGACTGATGAGTCATGGAAGGTTTACTTTGATGAACCAGGTCAAGAGGTAGTGGATGAGTTTGCCATGAGATATGGCATCGAGTCAATCTACCAGGCTATGACGTAAGTTTCTTTTGTTTTGTATGGACAGTTTTTTCTCTTTGAGATTCCCATATGCGTGCATGTACACTTCATTGCAACTGTTTTAATTTATTTAACACCATTTTAACAGTTATTTACAGATTTGTAAAAACGAAATCATTCACTTAGAAGAGAGAAATGAGAAATGTGCAAACATGTTCTTATATTATGATTTGCCATTGTCTATAATCATTATATCTTGTTTTTCCAGGCTATGTAATGTCTACTTTTACTTCTCAGGTTTCCTCATTGCCATTATTTACAAACAACTGTTTCATTTTCCTACTTCTTAGGGTAGCAAACAACTCATCATACATTTCTTGGTCGCTGCAAAGATCACATACTGCTCTGGCTTTCTTTTATCACAAATAGTTAATAATTAACCTGCTCTATCCATATTAATAGTTTAACTCCTTCTGTCCCAAGGTGCCTTTGGTTTAGATCTAAACATTTAATACTTTCATGTATAACTCCTTAGGATAGAGAAAGTAAAAGTAACATCTGCCTGGGACAGAAAGAGTTAGGGAGAGATCATGTTTTCAGGCTACAATCTTAAAATTTAGAACTTTGTGATCAACAATTTAAACGTTTCACATATAATTGATGATTTATGGGCTACGATTAATAGACAAATTACTTCAGACCATAAGTGAGTGGCACCTTGCCGTCTTTGCAGACGAAAGTATGTGAAATGGAACAGAGCTAGAATTCCAAAGCACAATGCCTGGGCATTAAATCAGAGAACATGTGTTGCCCATGCAGCATGACTACCACTAACTCCTTGAGAAAACTCACCTTGCCTGCAGCTTTGGCCAACCTCAAAAGGATGACTGTGTCCAACAGCATTAAAGCACAGGCATGCTACACAAGTTATCATATAAATGTCTTTCAATCAAAGCAGACACATTGGCGAAAGTCACAGTTATTATCTTTTCTGCACACAATATTTTTATCACTTGTGTAAATATGTTATCTGTATACCTGTAATGATAAGTAAAGTAAAGAACCTCTTTTCACTTCATGAAGCATATTGGGTATATAGTGAAAGTAAAGACAGCTTTCCATGAACTGAGGCATATTGAGAAAATGATGTCAGCCCAATATTTTTATAGAACAATCAGGACTCAATGGGTAACATGGTCAACATCATGCCAGCCACCTTTATTTCCCAGAACATTTTCTGGTGCTTATTTTAATCTGTGTCAAGTTGGGGAACCCAGGTCAGTTTTTTTAATTTCTAGCCTTTGGGGATTTGAACACAACAGGGTGCTTTCCCCCAAGCTTTTTAGACAAATTGACACTCGATGGATGATGTGGTGAATATCGCCCTACCCACCTCTACTGTCCAGAACATTTGCTTACCTATTTTAGGCTGTATTGACTTTGGAGTCCAAAGAGAATTAGAACACATGACTATCAGGCCAAAGGGCAAGCATGCTAGCCACTGCTCTACTGCGGTTACCCCCACTGCAGTGATACAGTCACATTAATTTCTTGTGTGATTTCTGTAGTATGTACCTGATGAGATGCAGCAAAATATGCCAGGCAATAAAGTGTGCAATCTAGTGTTTGTGTCTTCGTTATTCAAATTCACCATGGGAAAACATTGATTTTGTTTTGCTCGTCAGAACACTTCTCTTGTTTGTCATGTAAATATGTGTGTGGGGTACCTATAGTTGTGCTATCATGTTATTTTCTGTTTCTCTTCAGGACACTTCTGTTTGTCATGTAAATCTGCATGTGGAGCACCTATAGTTGTTTTGTTGTATTATTTTCTGTTGCTCTTCAGGACACCTCTCCTGCCTCTTTTATAAATATATTACCTGTGTACCTACTCTTATGCAGTCGCATTACTTGTTGTTGTTTTCCCAGGCATTTCTCCTGCCTCTCGTGTAAATATATGTGTGCTGGGGTACCTGCTCTGATGAGTACACTACTTGCCAACATTAATGCCTTTTATGCTCACACGGCAGCAACCACTGCTGTTTCTGCAAGCGACAGGTTTGCAGCTTCCAATTTTGGGGTAAGCACTCTAGAAAAATGTAAATATTATTTGTATGTTAATTGTTTTACTTGACATTATTGTTGTGATCTATACATTATTTCTCTTCTATCTTTTTCTCCACCCACATTTCATCTTCCTTCTGCCTTTTTCTCCTACTTTTCCTCTTCCCCCTCCTCTTCTTTCTTCTTCCTATTCCTTCTCATACTCCCCCTCTTCCTTCTCTTCCTCTTATCCCCTCCTATTGCTTCTTCTTCTTTACCTTCTTCTTCTTCTTCTTTTCTTCTTCTTCCTCTTCTCCTTTTCTTCTTCTTCTTCTTCTTCTTCTTCTTCTTCTTCTTCTTCTTCTTCTTCTTCTTCTTCTTCTTATTCTTCTTCAGCTTTTGCTTCTTCTTCCCCTTCCTTTCCCTTTTGTCCTCTTTTATTTCTCCTTATTCTTCTTCTCACACCTTCAAAATATAGTTAACGGTTGCAGCAGTTAATTTAAGGTTGTTGACATCTTTTTAAAGGTTGTTCTCAAATGGACAGGACAAAATTAGCTTGTGGAATACAATGTTTTGTCAAAGAAGTTCTCATTGCCATGCTGTCTGCCAGGAGCATTGTATAGGTAGCTAAGACATAACAGGGGCTTGGCATGGCAGTTAATACACAATGTGCAAACTAGTCTTTTTAGATTGTGATCATTCATGGTAGATATTCGTCCTTCTTCTTCATTTATCATGAACATGGTTTGCTTTCCCTCTTCGATCTGTACTCTCTCATTTAGATTGAAGTTGAATTTGTATAACAAAAACCTAAAAATAATTAAAAATATAATTCAGATAACCATTTATTTCTTTAGAATATGATACAATTTGAATATAGAGATCTGTCTTCTTGACGGCATAGAATCTGAGAAAGAATGAATGCCTTTACCAAATGAGTGCTGTGCATCCTGTTTTTTGTTTTTTTTAGTATGCTTCACGCTGGATAGGGGATCTTGACAACAAAACCCAGTAACTAGAGGCAGTTCAGACTTTGATTTTTTTTTTTTTTGTTGAGAATTATACTGAGGGTGAGGTTGTCATCTACACAGAGGAATCTGTTGTTTGACACGTGAGAAGCTCATTCGCTTTAACGGCTCTGGCTGGAGGGAGAACTGTGAGGGAAGGCTGGTGCCTTCGCCCTGACAACAAGTAGCATGTCTATGAATGTCATGGCAGTAACAAAAGCTGTAGCCTGGCTAGAGACACAGACTTTCACCCAGGTGTGTTTTCTCAGTAACTCGATGAGTATGCTCAGGAAGATCGAGATGGGCTGAGCTAGAAGACTGTGGGTGGAATCTCAATGTAGGTCAGGTCTGATAAAAATCAGGTTTATTTTTGTGTCAGGTCACGTAGGTGTAAGAGGAAGTGAGCATGCTGATAGGTTTGCGGGTCAGGCTACTGTCGAAAGCGAATTAGCAATGAACCAGGCTGATATACCGAATACCATCAGAGAGACAGGCTTGTAAGTCGAGCTACTGTTGAATCGGACTAACAATGGACCGGCCTGATATATTGAATTACCATCAGAGAGACAGGCTTGCGGGTCGTGCTACTAGCAATGGTCCAGATTGATACAGAGAATGCCATCAGAGAGACAGGCTTGCGGGTCGTGCTACTAGCAATGGTCCAGATTGATACAGAGAATGCCATCAGAGAGACAGGCTTGCGGGTCGTGCTACTAGCAATGGTCCAGATTGATACAGAGAATGCCATCAGAGAGACAGGCTTGCAGGTCGAGCTACTGTAGAATGTGGACTAGCAATGGTCGAGATTGATACAGAGAATGCCATCAAAGAGACAGGCTTGCAGGTCGAGCTACTGTAGAATGTGGACTAGCAATGGTCCAGATTGATACAGAGAATGCCATCAGAGAGACAGGCTTGCGGGTCATGCTACTAGCAATGGACCAGGCCGATATATTGAATACCATAAGAGAGGTGGAACAATCAAATGAATCAAAAGATGATTGTTGATCTGCAACCCTGACCAGACTGTAAGAGCATCTAGTGAAAGGGGGTGAGGCCAGACAGCCGCACTATGCAGGAAGTCAATGAAGAATTGTCAACCAACACAGAACTGGTGTTGTTGGCCGCTACATGCTGAAGAAGATACTGAAGAGGGGATCTGAGCACTTATGGACTGAATGGTCCAATGTCCAATGAAGATAATCTGATGATTAACTAACTATACAGAGTGACATTGTCATTTTTATTTGTTTCTGGAAAGTGACAAGGACATTGTTAATTGTCAAAAATTGTCATTCGACACAGACATCAAGACAGTCAGGACATACTCATGTGTATCGCCCTCAGAAAATGTCAAAGTCTTTCCAGTTGCCAGTTGATTACACATGCATCTGCTTCATCTTCTAGAATGATTCTTCTTGCTTGTGCTGAATAGCATTCCTGATTTCATCAACCATAACCACACATAGTCATTGATTTATGTTTCTTCGTTCAACAGATGATCATTTATAGGAAGTATCATAACTTCCTTGCCCAACCTCAGTGTTACTCTTGGAAGCCAGCCAATCAGCCCATTCATTTCCATGTACACCAGCTTGGCCTGTAGGGTAGAGCCACTTCAGTTGTTTAGGTGTCATGACTGTGAATGTTAACCATTCATGCCATATAAATCCAGATTGAATTCTGGAGCATTAACTGAGAGTCAGTTATCGTGATTGTCATATTGAATGGAGTCTCAGACAGCATCCCAGAGCCGCAGTGACCACTTCCACTTAATTCTCAAACTGAATGTCATGTCTAAGTATGCTCCACTCTGTTTTGTGATAATGTTACTCTTCCATCTGCCTGTTAGTTCTCACCTATCTCCATGTGCCGGCACTGATCCATTGTTATATACAGTTAAATCATTCTGCCCAGCAATATCCTGTCAACTGCCTTATTTCCAACTCTGCCCTCCCACTGCACCACTACCTACATTCTCTATCATGGGTTTAAGGACTTCATGGTTATTTTGCCCTGCCTTCATGTATGTTGCTTGCTTGCTTGTGTTCGCTGGCTGTGAACTCCAGCGTGAAGTCCTGTATGTTGGATGGTGACATCCTGTTGTCCAACATCAGTGTGATGTCATACAGGACTGAGGTTTGCATGAATATCTGTTGTCCCGTATTTGGCTTATTGGTGTGCAGACTGGTGGTTCCTCGCCGTGCAGGCAGATACTCTCTGACTTTGGAGGAACCTTCATGTATGTGAATCCATTGATCTTCAACCCTGTTTATCATCTGGTTATCTTTACATCTTCAACCATTTATCATCTGTTTATCTTTACATCTTCAACCATTTATCATCTGGTTATCTTTACATCTTCAACCATTTATCATCTGTTTATCTTTACATCTTCAACCATTTATCATCTGTTTATCTTTACATCTTCAACCATTTATCATCTGGTTATCTTTACATCTTCAACCATTTATCATCTGGTTATCTTTACATCTTCAACCATTTATCATCTGTTTATCTTTACATCTTCAACCATTTATCATCTGGTTATCTTTACATCTTCAACCATTTATCATCTGGTTATCTTTACATCTTCAACCATTTATCATCTGTTTATCTTTACATCTTCAACCCTTTATCATCTGTTTATCTTTACATCTTCAACCATTTATCTTCTGGTTATCTTTACATCTTCAACCATTTATCATCTGTTTATCTTTACATCTTCAACCATTTATCATCTGGTTATCTTTACATCTTCAACCCATGTCTATTGTGTGATTGTTTTCTATGCCATTACCATCCAAGATATTCCTGTCTTGAGTCGTGTCCCCTTGCTGTCAGTTGTTTCTATGTAGGCAATGTCTGATGTCACTTCTGACTCTTAAATAAACTTGTGTCTGGTTCAATGCACATCTGGACTTAATTGTAAGAAGGCCAAACATGTACTGTGCTGCTTTGATTGGGGTATTCCTGTAACAGCCCAGTACTATTCCTATCCCTTAATTCTGGATATGCTCCAATCTTCTGTACTCCATTGGCTAGACCATGAGTACATTATTAAAAGTTTCCTACCGTTGCTATTTTTCATGCTGCTGTATGTAAACTTGCTGTAACCATACAGTAAATTATGCTCTTGATTGTGTATTTTTGTTATCTCATTCAAATGCTTTTTCACAGAAAGAAAAATTTGTGAAGTTGTTAGACCAGTTGCACAACTCCTTGCGGATAGACCTGTCCATGTATAGAGTAAGTATTACATTATGTTTGGTGCTGTCTATTCAATACTGAAAATACAGTTATGCCCACCTATATTATTGATCATGATTTTCACCATCCTCAAATGACATCCCCACATTGGAAACTAACCATAACGAGTGTCCAACAATGTCTGCCTGTTGTCTCTATGATACACTCAAGCAGGTTCCTTCTAGTTCATATCATGATATTATTGTCTACCCACATGTAACATTGTCACCCTCTTGTTAGCTATTTCCGCAGTATTTACACATTCAAAAGCCACAATGAAGATAAACCCCACACACAATAGATCATCATCATCATGTGCCTGCCAAATGTCATAGGTGTCCGTGTATTTCCACAGATCTCAGTCTCTGGTGTTCTGAATCAATTCTGTTGGTATTATTCCTTCTTGCCATCATCATAAGTCATTCACCATCATTTTTCTTGGTCTGGAACTGCCTTTTCTACCAGTGATCTTTCCAGTTATTAAGATGTTTTTCAATGTTTCTCATCTTATTACATGGCTACATAACATTGTTTGTCTTTTTCTTATTTTTGAGTACATTGTTCTACTTTCATTAGCCTTATCCACTTAAAAAATCACTCATTGTTACTTTACCAGTTCAAGATATTGGAAACATTCGTTTCAGAAACCATGTCTTCATTGCTTTTGAAGCTCTTCCTAGTTTGTTCATTCACATTTCAAATTCACTGCCATACAGAAGAACAGGTTCAGTATAATATTCCAGTACAACAAGCAGATATTAAGAGTTAGATGTACATAAATCGTAAAATTTAGATTTTTTGGGTAATAGACACATTTTTATTTAGATAATACCTTTAATATTATTATCAAGATTTCATGGTATCTCCATTTGTTAATTAGGTTCTTCATTTTGTTATTGCATTATTCATATATATACTGTAAACGTGCTGGATTTAACCATTGTCTGGACTTCTTTACTTCCATTCAACTTTGACTTGGTGTTGGGTCTTTGTGTTAGTATAGCTTTCCCCAATTTGTTGTACGGTGACAGTCCCATGGTACAACCTCAGGTATCATGAAGGCTAATAGACTGCAATGGCTGGGGTATATAGAAAGAATGGAAGATAATAGGGGAAAAAAACTCGCTTACACTCAAGAAATAAATGACCTTAGACCCCGAGGTAGACCAAGAAGACGGTGGAGAGATAATATACATACAGACATACAAGCACTTGGAATCAGCGACTGGCAAGAGAAGGTCAACCAGAGAGACGAATGGAGACGGCTTGTATCTGCAGCAAAGAATCTCAATGGCTCAGAATGCTGAAGAAGAGGAAGAAGATCCACATGTACACAGTGAACAAGCAGAAAGACGAACATCTGTACGTGTATTTATTCAGTGTATTTCCTTACACTTGGATGACAGGGGGAAACAACCACATTCTGTTTCCAAATATAAGTTTTTGAGCAGATCACAAATCTGAAATTGAGGTGTGCCATATTCAGAAACTTCATCCCAGTGTTCTGTCTCAATAACCGCTCATTACTTAACATGTCCTTAGTCATGATAACCATCATCATTATAATTATGAATGTAGTCATAGTAATTACTTTGTCCAGGAGCAGTTTCATGCTAGGGTCAGTGATGTGATAGGATCATCACAATGTCTAAGTCTGAATGCATGGAGGAGTAGGTAGCCAATCTTTCCCTCACTTAGCAGGCAACAAGCCCAGGCTGGACCATGCTCATAACATTATCAGCTCAGTTCCCTATCAACTTCTCTAATGTGCCCACTAATTATAATCTTGCTTTGCAAATATTTTTACCGTTATTATATTTGCAGCCATTTTCTTTTATCCCTCAAACAGAATAACTTCCCAGCATCAGATCCAGGTAGAATGAAAGATCTCAAATCAACTGTAGACCTACTCACAAGCATTACATTTTTCCGCATGAAGGTAACAGTGACTTTCATCCATATCTGTGTATAAATGTGTTATGTCTGTGAAAGCAGTAAAAATGTATCATGGTGTTCATCATAAAAAATTCAGTTCAAAAACTTGTGTTGAAGTCGTCTGACCATTCCACTTCACTTTTTCCTGTTAGCAGTTCCCTTCCAGCACTTCATAAGTCTGAACTCCAGTGACCTTGCAAGCCTGTGAGAAGTATTTGTTTTCTTAGATATTATTTTTCTTTTTACCTGGAATTTGCCGACATTATTTTCAACAGTTGCCTTCCATGTCTCATATTATAACTAAACCAAGACAGTATTCTTGTTATAATGTCATTATAGATTTGTATTTGGAACTAGGTAACACTGAACAAGTACAGGAATTCAGCTATCTACAATCAATGATAGAAACCAATGATTCACCTATCTAAAATCAGTTAAAGAAACCAGTGATTCAGCTATCTAGAATCAATAATAGAAACCAATGATTCAACTATCTAGAATCAGTGATAGAAACCAATGATTCAACTATCTAGAATCAATAATAGAAACCAATGATTCAGCTATCTAGAATCAATAATAGAAACCAATGATTCAACTATCTAGAATCAGTGATAGAAACCAATGATTCAGCTATCTAGAATCAATAATAGAAACCAATGATTCAACTATCTAGAATCAATAATAGAAACCAATGATTCAACTATCTAGAATCAATAATAGAAACCAATGATTCAACTATCTAGAATCAATAATAGAAACCAATGATTCAACTATCTAGAATCAGTGATAGAAACCAATGATTCAGCTATCTAGAATCAGTGATAGAAACCAATGATTCAACTATCTAGAATCAATAATAGAAACCAATGATTCAACTATCTAGAATCAATAATAGAAACCAATGATTCAGCTATCTAGAATCAGTGATAGAAACCAATGATTCAACTATCTAGAATCAATAATAGAAACCAATGATTCAACTATCTAGAATCAGTGATAGAAACCAATGATTCAACTATCTAGAATCAATAATAGAAACCAATGATTCAACTATCTAGAATCAATAATAGAAACCAATGATTCAACTATCTAGAATCAATAATAGAAACCAATGATTCAACTATCTAGAATCAGTGATAGAAACCAATGATTCAACTATCTAGAATCAATAATAGAAACCAATGATTCAACTATCTAGAATCAGTGATAGAAACCAATGATTCAACTATCTAGAATCAGTGATAGAAACCAATGATTCAACTATCTAGAATCAATAATAGAAAGCAATGATTCAACTATCTAGAATCAGTGATAGAAACCAATGATTCAACTATCTAGAATCAATAATAGAAACCAATGATTCAACTATCTAGAATCAATAATAGAAACCAATGATTCAACTATCTAGAATCAGTGATAGAAACCAATGATTCAACTATCTAGAATCAATAATAGAAACCAATGATTCAACTATCTAGAATCAGTGATAGAAACCAATGATTCAACTATCTAGAATCAATAATAGAAACCAATGATTCAACTATCTAGAATCAGTGATAGAAACCAATGATTCAACTATCTAGAATCAATAATAGAAACCAATGATTCAACTATCTAGAATCAGTGATAGAAACCAATGATTCAACTATCTAGAATCAGTGATAGAAACCAATGATTCAACTATCTAGAATCAATAATAGAAAGCAATGATTCAACTATCTAGAATCAATCATAGAAAATGATGATATTCAGTCCATTACTACTATAAATAGTGTGTAAGGACTACGCTTGAGTTTAAAGCGAGCGAAAGAAAAAGAAAGAAGAAAGAAACTGATGATTCAACTATCTAGAATCATTGACAGAAACCAATGATTCAACTATCTAGAATCAATTATAGAAAGTGATGATTGAACTACCTATAATCAATGATAGAAACCGATGAAAGGGAGCCGCAGCTGAGAAGTTACGGGATCCCCCTTACGCTCAGAAGATACTGGGTTCGATCTCTTGGGTAATAAGATTGGATATCTAGCCTTCTCAAATAAGAGTGAAAAACAGGAGGTCTCTTTGAAATCACAGAGAGTAGGCCAAAAGGCTGCTACCCTGGCAAAATTGATTGTAAAGGGAAAACCTACCCATGAGTAGAAAAGAGCTCATGACATTGGATGTAATCTCTCTCGAGAAAGCAAACCTTACATAAATGCATACTGAAATCAGACGCGCTGCTTTTTATGGAGCATAACTTGGTGTCATGCTCTCGACTTGATAGAGGATAGAAGAAGCAGAAGAAACACTGGTGTTAAAAATAACACATAGATAATGTGCAGAATAATCCAAGTGTAAAGGTGGTGTTCCATTAATGAAAAACATTTTCTCTAACAGGTGCCTGCCCATGGAAATCAGAAAAGTCTTAGAATGTTTTCAACTGCTTCTTTTTCTATATGACTGAATCAAGGACACTCAGTACCAAAATTAATCAAAAACTAGAGGCCACTGAGATGTGGTTCCTGCATAGAATGCTCAAAATACAATGGAAGGTCAAGAGGACTAATAGTCACAGGAAGCAAACTGACATAGACTATTATTGATATTAGGACAAGACAGTCATCATATTGTTGTCATGTTGTAGATGTACAGATAGCACTTAAAGTATTATGCTATTATTAATATTTTAATATCATTGGTTACTTTTATCAGGTGCAAGAATTAACAAGTCCACCTCGAGCCGGCACAGTTGTCAAAGACTGTGTCATTGCCTGCATAAAGTCTACCTATAAGTTCTTATTTGACAACTGTTCAGAATTGTACACTAGAGAATTCCAGACAGATCCAAATGAGCAGACAGCAGCAGATCAGGAGGGCCCCAGTGGAAAAGGCTTGCACTTCTGGCACAAGATGATAGCCCTTATAGTGTCTGTGATAGAGGAAGATCGGAACAGCTACACGGCCGTGCTAAACCAGTCAGTTCCAGCAGGTTTTATTTCTATATGTTATTTATTTCACAGCATATGTCTGGATTCAAGACACTTGATAGTTCTCTCCTGCTTGGTTGGATTCTTCTTCTTCTTCTTCTTCTTCTTCTTCTTCTTCTTCTTCTTCTTCTTCTTCTTCTTCTTCTTCTTCTTCTCCTTCTACTTCTCTGTTAATCTGGAATGTTGTTTTAGACATAATTGCGTTATGCCTGTTTACAGCAGAGTTGCGATATTTGCACCTTTTGGCCGACACATCCGACTTCTTCAGGCACTTTTTGACTGGTTTATCTTTCTGGGGGCTGGATTCAAGACAAGAGATAGTTCTCTCCTGCTGTCTGAATTAAAGACACTAGACAGTTCTTCCCTGCTTATCTAGATTAAAGACACTGGGCAATTCTCATCAGCTTGTCTCGATTAAAGACAGTAGATAATTCCCCTTATTTGTTCGAATTTAAGACACCTGAGAGTTCTCCCCTGCTTGTCTAGATTAAAGACACTAAAGAGTTTTCTCCTGTTTTCCTGCATTAAAGACACTAGACAGTTCTTTCTTGCTTGCCTAAATTAAAGCCATTATACATTTTTCTTATGTTTGTGGGAGTCTTAGATGTCAGCACCTTACATAATCTGCAGCCTAATTTTCTCAAAAAGCTATACTTCTGTGTTTTTTTATGTTGTCATAGAGTAATATGACACTGTTATTGTACTTGATAATTTCAACAATATACGATATGCAGATGATACAGTGTTGATTGTAGGCAATAAACAGGATCTGCAGCACTTAGGGAATGCTGTTATTGTATACAGGAGCTACTAGGGTTAGAACTAAAATATGAGAACTAAAATATAAGAGAACAGAAATCATTTATGTCTCTAAGAAGAACAAATTACCACAATGTAACATCCAAGTAAATGGGAAAATTCTTAAACAGGTGAATTGGTACAACTATCTTGGAACAGTCATAACATTTAATGGAAGATGTCTAGTAGAGATTAGAACAAGAATTGCAACAGCAAAAGTAGCCTTTTTGCTGGATGGGAAAAAAATCGTCATCATCATCCAGTGCCTTGTCGGCTGGTGCGGCAATCGTGCTTCTCCAACGGCATGGGTCAATTCATGTGCCATGACACAAGACTGGTAACATTTTTTTTTCATGCTTCCTTCCTCTACCTCTCTCTCTCTTTCCACAAATCTTTCTGGTTGTCACAACATTTTCCAGTTTTTGTCTTCTCAAAATGTGGCCAAAAATGATGATTGCCTCTTTCTGATGTTTGTGATAACTTGTCTTTGTGACTTAGCTCCCCTCAAAATGTTCAGATTGCTCATTTTGGCTGTCCAACTAATTTTCAGCATTCTACAAAACCAAGCTTCTATAGATTTTTTTTACTTTTTACTAATTGTCCAGTATTCGCAACAGTATGTTAAAATAAGTTATATGTAACATACAAGAACTCTTTTCCTGACTTTCAAGAACAAGGACTTATTGCACAAAATGTTCTTCATTTGATAGAATGCAGTTTTTGCTTGTCCTATCCTGTTCTTTATTGCTGTTATGCAACTTCCATCTGATGTTATCCATGTGTCTAGATATCTTAAATCTGGAAAACATACTCACCAATAAAAATCTGTCTATTGCAGTAATAGAAAGAGTGTTAACAAGCTAAATAGAAAGACATATAATGGCTTTTGAAATGTGGTTTCTAAAGAATATGCAAAGAATACCATGGTTGGACTGAAAAATAAATAAGACAGTTTTTTAAGAAACAATTGAAAACCATAAATTGATCTGAGAAATTTGGCGTAGACAGTCAAGATTTTTGGGAACATTATGAGGAAAAATAAACTTGAAAATTTAGTGACAATTAACCCTTTACAGGGCAGACGCATGTCCGTTTTGTAGCCCTGAACGGGCAAGATTTTGTCAGGTTCTGTAAAATTTTGGGTCGCGTTAGTAAAAACATCACAAATAAGATGTTAGTCAACCGATTTTAGTTAAATAAACAACACAATGAAGGGAAAAGCATGCAGAATATGTTACTCACGTGATTGTTGCCGGTAATCCATATATGAACACAAATATTTATGAAATATGGCATTTTGTTTGTGATTTTCCGTCACCTATACGGCAATTTACAAACACATTTTCAGAATCATAATCACTTTCTTTAAAGTCTGACTCACGACTGCTAATGCAAAGTAACGCTTTGCACTGATATCTAGCTCCGATTAATAATCAACTTCGTGCCCTTTAATGTCATTTAAATTGAACAGAGCGAAATCTCGGCTATCACTTGAAGAATCGCCGAAATCCATTTTGAAAAACAGAGTAAAAATCCCGAAAACTATCAAAAAAAGTCTGTTCAGATTCATTGTAGCGCGTTTACAAATGGCGGCCACGTTGTCAAGCTATCGGCAAAAGTGAAAGTAGCCGTCGGAAAGCCGAGAGATCGCGTTTTTACAATGCATAATAGTATCGGCCGCTACGCTCGTTTTAAGCAATCGGCCGGTAATGGCCGCTAAGCCCTGTAAAGGGTTAACAAAACTTATGGGAATGGAGCAAGGTGAAGGCAAAGAAATAAATACTTGATGACTTGATCACGTGGCAAACTTGAGACCAGAACACAGAACTCTAGCCATTGTGTCAGGTAGCAAACCATATCCACCTTCACCTATCATCATGACACATGATGATGATGATTGTACTTTAAGTGGTAGAATGGCACACTAGGCATACGTTGTATATGTCCCTGCTTTGGTCCTCAGTTGCAAAACATGTTTTTGGCCAGGTCAGCTATGTAGTTGTGTATATATGATAGCCAGACAAACAGGAATGTGAAGTGATAGACCATCACATCAGCCAGGTCATAGAAATAGGTTGGGTGAACCACAACACAAAAGGCAAGAATAAATAAACAATCATGGCCTGAAATGGTTATGGACATACTATATACCATTTATAATCCTAATCCAAAAGACTTAAGCAGGATATGCTGTGTTTCCTAATGCAACACAAGAGCAACAAAGTAAGCATAAACAGATAAAGTACATTCAATCATTGACCTTCTTTGAGTTTCACTTACAACTAAAACAGGGAGTGAAAGTAAAGCAGTAGCTCGCATACTTGCCAATTGGTAATGGGTTCAAATTTGCATGGATATAAGGTGGATTTTTTAAATTGGCCTGAGCTCTCAGGTCAACTCAGCCTACAATGGCTACCAGGAAATGTTATGGGAAGTAAAGGTGGCTGGCAAACTGTTAAACCCTGGACCACTCAAATGCCAGTGTTTATAATATGGGACTAGCACCATATGTCCAACACGCCTCAAGGCATGTATAAAGTGTCTATTACTTTTGTTTTCACATTTTACAGCTAAAACAATGTTATATCATTCATGTCAGGAGTCCAACAATGATGACATGTTCTTTCTTATTTTCTTATCTCTCCCCCCAATTTCCATTTTTTTTTAAATCTGAAACCAAAACTGGCCAGGTTTCCTCAAGAACTGGTGGTAGGACAAGTCAGTGCTTATATGATGTGGGACCAGTTCTCACAAGATTTGTGCATTGCATTACAACGTATGTGTTGCTGTTTTATTTTCTTCGTAAACTAGTAATCAATTTTTAAGACACGTGTAACTTACATGATTTCTAAGTGCCAGAATTAAATACAGTACGGAATAATTTAAATCACAGTAATAAAGTCAGGTCTATTTTTGCAAGTTTGAGGTTTATTACAGACAATCTATAACAGAAGTAAATTCTGTGTGACAAAACCTACAGAAGTCAGAAAACAAGTTTTCAGATGCTGCATACTACCCACAATAAGAAAGAAAACAGTTGGTCACGGAAATGTGGTCTCTGTCAAAAGCTAAGAATCTAATGTATTGGTAAAGGGACCGATATCCAAGAATAGCAGTGGAAAATTCACAGACATATCACCCACACTGGGACAAGAGAATCATAATGTTTTGTTTGTGTTATGAAAATAGAATGTCTCAAGACCATTGTGACAATCAGGATGATGGAAGATTTTAGATGCAGAGGTCAACAGAGAAGAAAATGTCTGATGTGTTTTCAGAATATCAGCAGAGAAGTTTAACAGCAGATCTTTAGAAAAAATACTTCAGGAGTGAACTATCATGATGATTATACATATATAAATTTCATTATTTATAATATTTATGAATGTTGTGTGTGCGCACATATACGTATATTTTAAAAAATGGGATGCATTTGTCTGTGTTAACAATATTTAATGTTTGTTTAACTCATAGCCATTATTAGTAAGTTTAAGCAGCACTTTTTTGGGATGTGCTTATGCCGTGTGTTTTTAGTGATCATGTCTGTTCACAGCCTTCCGTCTTGTATACTGCCAAACATTTCTCATATTCCTCCGTGCCATGATGTCAAACTGTCCAGTATCTTCTCGCTTGGTCCCTCCCTGCCTCTCTTCCCCATACTCGAGCTTTCTCTTTCACATGACTTGCCCAAAGAATGTGGACTGTCTCTTTCTGATGCGAATAACCAGTTCTCAACAACACAGCATCATAGTGGATGGAACCAATCTGAAACAGATGTGTTACTGGGAACATAAGGGAAGCAAAAATTAGTAACATGTTAACCTGCCATGCATGTCATAGGAGGCTTTAAGAAGGGTTGGTGTGAGAATGGCTACCTCATCCCATAGAAAACTGTAGCTGCCCAATCGAGGCAATCATGAACAAGCCCACAAAGAGCTTGGCATGAGTTGGTTGAGGATCTATGTTTTAGGGGAGATAAAGGCACAAGAAGAAGACGTGTAAAAAGATATGAACAATTATAGAAGGGTGTGAACAATTGTAGGAAAATATGAAGCCGTATGGACAGGTATGTATATGTATTTAATGGTAGGGACAAGTGTTGAAAGGTATGTATATGTAAGGAAAGGTGTGAACATGTGTTGAAAAGTAGGAATAGGTATTGAAAGGTATGTATATGTATTGAAAGGTCTGAATATGTATTGAAAGGTATGTATATGTATTGAAAGGTACGAGCATGTCTTGAAAAGTATGTATATGAATTGAAAGGTCTGTACATGTATTGAAAATTCTGAACATGTATTGAAAGATATGAACATGTATTGAAAGGTATGAACATGTATTGAAAGGTATGAACATGTATTGAAAGATATGAACATGTATTGAAAGGTATGAACTAGTATAGAATGGAATGAACATGTATTGAAAGGAATGAACATGTATTGAACGATATGAACATGTATTGAAAGGAATGAACATGTATTGAGAGGTATGAACATGTATTGAAAGGTATGAACATGTATTGAAAGATATGAACATGTATTGAAAGGTATGAACTAGTATAGAAAGGAATGAACATGTATTGAAAGGTACGAGCATGTCTTGAAAAGTATGTATATGAATTGAAAGGTCTGTACATGTATTGAAAGATATGAGCATGTATTGAAAGGTATGAACATGTATTGAGAGGTATGAACATGTATTGAAAGGTATGAACATGTATTGAAAGGAATGAACATGTATTGAAAGGTATGAACATGTATTGAACGATATGAACATGTATTGAAAGATATGAACATGTATTGAAAGATATGAACATGTATTGAAAGATATGAACATGTATTGAGAGGTATGAACATGTATTGAAAGATATGAACATGTATTGAAAGATATGAACATGTATTGAAAGGTATGAACTAGTATAGAAAGGAATGAACATGTATTGAAAGGTATGAACATGTATTGAAAGGTATGAACATGTATTGAGAGGTATGAACATGTATTGAAAGATATGAACATGTATTGAAAGATATGAACTAGTATAGAAAGGTATGAACATGTATAAAAAGGTATGAACTAGTATAGAAAGGAATGTAGAAAGAACAAACAAGTATACTGATGTATAACTGTCAGATAAAACCTATTTCTTTAATTCGCATAGGCCTTTGCTCTATGTATGCCAGCTGTAAAACTTGTTGGTTTCTTTTCCATTCCAGAGCATGAAGAAGAAAGAACCTGCATAAGTTCTGAATATATGAATCTCCACTTCAAGGTCAAGTGGCTCTACACCAAATATATTGCCGATGTGCCTCAGTATCGTGGTTCAATTCCTGAGTACCCACGGTAAGTCCAGATGTGTTCTCTTTTGTCCTTTAGCAGACGGTAATCATTCTATAAATAGATTATTAACTCTTTATATAGTTGGCAACGCACATTATGTTTATTGATTCTTGTTTTTCTGGTGTCCTTTCTTCCCCGTAGGAGCATCGACCCTCAGTCAACTCATGCCAAGCCGCCCTGTCTTTTACTATTTCATATAACTCCCGCCATATTCTCTCCCATACTGTTCATCTCTGCCTCTAATGCTCTTCTCTATTTGTTATTAGGTCTTCTTCTGTCTCTTTGCCCTATGGGCTCAAAATAAAGGACTTTCTATTTATATTATTATTATCATGTTTCCTCAATGTGCATCCTATCCACTGCAAGTATTTTTTCCTCACTTCTTGATTTGCTGGAATTTGTTTAGTATTTTTTTCCCCTATATTGCGCGCATTAGTGATTCAATGATATCATTTTAGTCCTTCTATTCTGCACGGGTAACAGTTAATGAATGTCTGTTGTTATTATTATTCCAAAACATTTTTATTATACATTTCTTAGTTTCTTCTGTTGCAAACAGCTGTTACATTAATCTTTTTGATTTCAATTGTTAGTTCAACTCCGGCAGTTCTATATTGTTATTCTCTCTAAAGTCCTTCAGACCCAAACATTTGCTGTTTTGGCGCTTTCTGCTGGATCTCTACCATTTTTGTCTTTTACTGGGATGAAACCTTTCTAATATTCTCATTTCATCTTTTGATTTTACCATATCGTCTTCCTTTTTCACATGTGCATTCTACCTGACCCTCTATAATAAAAAGAAAAAGGCAGAAAGATCATCTGAGGACCGATTCCTCTCTCAGTATGAAAAGTTATGTAGAGCAGTGATCATCTACCAAACTGGCAAGTCACTTGACAATCAGATATCAATTTTAATCAATGGAATTTGCCCAAAAACAAAGATGTTTAGGAACTAACAAGAAATATACAAAAAATAAATAATTGCTTGAATGTCATTAACGCTTGCTTCAGAAACCAGTATCCATGCGCTTCAACAGTCCTGACCACTGTGGTGTGGCTGGCAAACAGGTCACGGCAATCAAATCGTGCGCATCCCACGAACGGGATTGTAAGACATTGGAAAACCGTCTCATCTTCCAGTTGGGTTCACTCTCCCCTCACGGCCTCAATGTCCAACACAGTTTCATTTAACTTCCAAACCCCAACCCTCCCACCCCCTAGTTGTATAGTCCACTAAAAGGTAGTTGCATGTCCTTTGCAGGATGTCACAGTCAATCCCAGCATTATTTTTGCTGATAGGATTTCTTTGCAGGCTTGCAATCGGTGGTTTGTATTCGTTTTCTGAGTGACTGCCACTCATGCCCCTCTGTGAGGACCAATGCAATGAAATATTCCACAGCTGTGTTTCGAGCGCAGAAGGAGAAATTGCTAATTGCGAACTGCGTCCATGACATCTTCGCCAATCCTAATTTTCACCTTCCGCTCACTTGGGCACCTCTTCACGCTCAACCCCTTCCCACTTATTCTCCTGCCAAGTGGCTTAGCCAATACCTGAACTTTTGGCGGTATTGACCTTTGACCCGTTGACCATACATGCGGTTCATACAATCCACTGATAGTCGGTTAATACGCATCAGTCACTCCAAGCAAGGATACAGATTCAGATAAGTACCCTTAATATTGTCATGTAGTGTGTTTCACGTAGTTTTGTGTCGGTTTGTGTTTGTTTGTTCTGTGCTGACAAAGGCTTTGGCCGCAACGTCCAATTTGTTTCTTGTAATCGTGTTTCAGTAAAGCTCACAATCTACTTCTCGTTTTTTGGTGATTCATTCATTGCCTTATGTGTTTGTAGATGGTTTGAACCGTTTGTGATGCAGTGGCTGAATGAAAATGATGATGTGTCCATGGACTATCTCCACGGTGCCTATGACAGGGACAGGAAAGATGGGGTAAGTTCGTATGATTAGCTAAATCAGTCTAGTAGGACAGCTTTTCTTCTTTTTTTCTTAAAACAATGTATTCCCATAGTGAATTTAAAATAGTCGCTTAATAGTCAACACGGTCAACTTCATTGCACCAGGTTTTTATCCCATATGACTCGGTCTCTTTCCGCAGCGCAGAAAGTGTCGCACAAAGCATGAACACCGCAGCTACAGCGGCGGCCCACAGGAGTCTCCGAAAAAATTCACTCATGAACCGAAGGATGCAGCCCGAAATCTAACCCAAAACCTTTAGAGCTAGTGTCAAACGGCTTGACCACTTCGCCATGGAGACTCCCAAAAACAGTGAATTTAAAATAGACACCATAAACAATATATTGCGTGATTTGTTGCCTAGTATAACTCATGACCCAGTGTTATTATTACATTGTGCCAGTCTGTCATATCTTCCGGTTCTTCAACCCACTCTTTTTTCACGATTGATGGTCTCTAGATCACACACCCGACACATAGATATTTCTGCCTGTGCTATTCAAGAACTGCCTTGTCTTAATCTATGACTCTTGACCATATCTATGGCTTCATGCAGGGGGTGATCCCTATATGCAGCAACTCTCGGGGTTCATTTGGCTTGAAGGACCCAATGCCTGCCCACCATTGTTGGTAGCACCAGGATATGCCTCATGTATATAATTGGTGTGTCCTTTGTGCATGCCAAGATCACCTGCATGGCCACATTCTGTATGCGCTCCAACCTTTAAAGCTGGCTCTTTGATACTGTCAGCAACCCCAAACCATACTCAATGACAGAAATTATTAACTGCTGAAAGAGCCTGTACAGCTGTACCCCGGCTGCTGCCATCGCCCTCAATGCATTAAGTCCTCTACCAGCCTTCACCACCAAAGCCTCCACATGATCCTTAAAAGACATACACCTGTTAAAGGTGATACCCAAGTATTTCTATTTACTCCCTCTACTAAGAGAACCACCATTCCATATAATACATGGGACATCTGCCTTCACAATCCGGTCATCCAGAGAGTACCATAGAACTGATGCCTTGTCTGGATTTATAACGGCCCCTGCATCCTTGCACCACTCTGCCACTCTGTTTACTGCCATCTAAGATATAACAGGAAGTCCTTCTGTTTGCATAGCAATGGCTGGAATTGCCTAATCGATAATACTTTGATATATTTAAACAATCGATTATTGTTCGTTAGATGCTGTACACAAATGTGTTTTGTTTATTAACTCTATTATTGCTAAAAAGCAAATGTTCTATGATGGCCGACTTCAACATTATATGATCTGTCAACTGCACAGGGATTCCTGAAGATGATTAACTCTCTTTTCCACACACACTAGTATATGTTCAGTTACTCAATATGCTAATTGTCTTTCCGTTCTACCTATTGATAATTGATAAATGCAGCACACTGGATTTGATGATGTAGTTCTGAAATAAACACATCAACCTCTTGTTTATAAAGTTGACTATCTGGCTTAAGTTTGTATCATCATCAGAAATCTATTTCCCCAGTGGGATTAGGTGACATCATGTTTATCACTAAAACAGTTAGTTGCATGCCCTTGACAGGATGTCACAATCAACCCCAGCATTTCATTGTTTGGGCTGTTAGTGATTTTCTTGGAAATTTTATGTTCAGTAGGTAGCCATCGCTTTTTATACAACCAATGCTCATACAATTTTTAAGAATCAACACAAGGTGATCTGCTTCCAAATTGTCTGCAGCTAGAGAACTGAAATATCACAAATAAATAATCCACCTCTTTCAACAGATACTACAAAGCAAGCCCTTAATTTGGGAAACCAAAATACATAAAATTTAATCAAAATGAGACAGAACAAAAAGAAAACCGATATTTAAGCATTTTATATGTGCATATAGTCTTCTTTCTTTTTTTTGTTACCATTTTCATACCTACTAATTTCATATTTTCTTATCTCATACTTACTGAGTTATATCAAATATTTCAGTTTCAAAAGAGCTCTGAGCATGCCCTGTTCTCTACCTCTGTTGTGGATGTGTTTACGCAGCTGAACCAGTGTTTTGATGTCATCAAGAAGCTGGAGTGTCCTGATCCTGAGGTTGTGAAAAATTACATGAAAAGATTTGCAAAGGTGTGTTCAAGTTGTTTTGTTTGTGTGTAAACTTAAGAGTCTTACATGTATAGAAACAACTCTGACCTATTGAATCACAATGAATTAAACAAATTGTTGTTACATTTTGAGGAAATAGCTTTTCTTATCTTTAGCTATAACACATAAGCACAATGTAACTGCTTGTGTAAAATGAAACAAAGGTACATTACAACCCCGGGAAGAGATAACAAGCACAGACACGTCTTTCAAGCCTTATACATGTGTTTATGCTTGTTTCTCCTCAGGATCTCAATAAACCTTTTTGTTTCATTTTATATTGTTTTATCCGGTTGCATTCAAGATCTTTCTCAATATTTGTGCCTTATCCAACTGAAACCACGCCATGTTTGTTTCTATTTAACACTTCTGGTGAACTCTTGTTTGGCAGCTCTATGCCAAATTCTGTGAAGAAAGTGTTTTTCCCCCATAACTTCCCTCTAGTAATACATTTTGAGCTCATGTTTGAACTTTCCCAATCTCTCTTTATATAGCAATTTTTTGTCAATTCTCCCTTATAGGTACTTACCTCTTTGCACAGTACATTTTGATCAACTGGTGTGTAAGAGGCAATGATCATGTCACCTCTTTAATTTTTCTGATTCTGTAAATTGTTTTCAGTCCCAGAAACTTTACATAGCAAATGCCCAAGGGGGAATATAACCACCATAAAAAATCACTTATAACTCATGTAATTTTTGCTTTTTGTTTCAGACTGTCAACAAAGTGCTGTTAGCATATGCAGATATTGTGCGAAGAGACTTTGAGAAATACGCAAGTCGACAAAAAGTTGTAAGTAAACAGTGCTAAATACACATGTGCTACTTTATTTACAGATATGTATTTTTATATAATATAATGTGCACGCCAGCGCATACGCACACACACACACACACACATGCACACGTGCGTGAGACAGACAGAGACACAGAGAGAGAGAGAAAAAATCAAGATTTAAGATATTTAGGGGCATTAATATTTGCCACTTAAAGTGGTGTATGGTATGCTAAGACTTAACATCTTTTTTATATTAACGGTAAATGCCAGTAAGAGTTGTGATTTAACATTACAGTTTTTTTTCTTCATCTGTCTGTTACATATGACTGTTTTTTTGTTTTTTTTAAATCTGTAGCTATACATTACATATGACAGTTCTCGTATAACTACCTATATATTTACATATTATGATAGTTCGTGTATCTCTACCTGTACATTACACGTGAAATTCTAGTATCTCCATCTATACATTTATATATGACATACATATCACGCATCCATACTTCAAGAGCTGAATATTGAAGAGGGTTGGCTATTAAAGACGATGAAACAAAGAAAATTTATGTATTTTGGTCAACTGAAAGTCATGAAAGTTTGGAGAGAACAATAATGGAGGGGTATATGCCTGGGAAGAGGAAGAGGAAGGCCAAAGAGAAGATGGGTGCAGGATGTGGCGGATGATCTCCAGATGTGTGTATCGGACGCGGGGCATCTTGCTTGTGATCGAGAAGTTTTCCAGAAGGTTATAGGAGCGAGGTTCTTCATGTGACATGCTACTGAATGAATGAATACATATCATACCGAGTGGAGGGTTTTAAATAGCTACGGGTGATTTGGAAGCAGGCCACTTGGCATTGGTTATGAATGTATGAACCATCAGCCATTCAGAAATCAATGGCAAACTACTAAACTAACATTGCAACATACTGTAAAGGACTTGCAACTACTATTACTACACAATACATCTGATTTTTTTTCTACTATCACAAACCTATTCCTGAGAAATTGATGTGATGATTTCCCTTGACTTAAGCGATCTGCTAGCTATTTATGTGCGTGCAGTCTATTGGTAGCTTTTCTCATTCTGACTTATTATGACTTTAGCCTCCAGTATCTAATGGGGGAAACTGCACACCTATACATTTACTCAGACTTTAGTCAAGTTAACCAGCTCTGTGGCTTTGGGGATAGTGAGATTCTGTTTCATCATATCATACTGAGTCCAGGTTTGGAAGCTGACTGCTTTGTGTTGAATTTGATGGTATGAGGCTTCGACCGGTCAGAAAGCAATGGTAAATTGCTGAACTAACATTGCCTAGTAAATCACAAGCAATCAATAAATGCTGGAGTTGATTGCAATGTCCATTTAAGGACATGCAAATAACTTATACATTTACAAAGACCATATACTGGTATAAAAATTAATATATGTTTAGAATGCCACTTTCATTTCTTTCTTCCTTCTGTCAAAACCTACAAGGTGTAAGAAAGTCAATAGGGTCGACTTCATTGCACCAGGATTTTATCCCATATGGCTCTGTCTCTTTCCGCTGCGCACAAAGCACAAACTCCATAGCTTTAGTGATGACCCACAGGAGTCTCCGAAAAATTTCACTCATGAACCGAAGGATACGGCCCGGAATCGAACCCACAACCTTCTGAGCCTGAGTCAAACGGCTTGACCACTTCGCCAGGGAGACTCCCGAAGAGAGACTCACCTAGAAGGTGTGTAGTGTGTCATGGGCAGTATGAAAACTTGGCAGAACCTAACTATCCAGACACCAGTATCCCCATTACTGTAAATATTCTGTTGGGTAGATTTTCTCATAGAAAATCTTGTCAGAGCACTAACCATTGCTACCTACTTGTCATGATTTCCATCTGCCAAAGGTTTAAAGTGCTCTTGCTGTGCACTGATAGTGAGGTAGTGGGTTCATTCCCTACATCAGTCATTTGGAGGTCTCAATTTAGAAAGCAGTGGCAAACTACTGAACGTAAAATTGCCTAAAAATAAATTGAGGGTTTATCGCAACATCCTGCAAAGAAAATGCAACATTTTTAAGAGGTTTGTAACTTTTTTTTGCCTTTGTTTGAGAAGGTTTGTCATTCAGTTTACAACCTGGACACTAAGGTCATTTTATGAGCTGAACTTAGCTTGTAGCAAGGGATTCTCATTAAGAAATTATTAAAGCAACCTAGTGAATCTCAAAGCTTCAAAATCCATCTGCAGTAATGCTATAAGAAACAACCTGGTTATCAAAACTTGTAAATACTTTCAATTCTGTTTCATCTACAGGCATGCATTATGATGAACAACATTCAACAACTGCGGGTACAGTTGGAAAAAGTGTTTGAGTCCATGGGAGGAGAAAAGGTTAGTTACTAAAGAGTTACAGATGAATACTGGGGAAAGGAGAAGAAATTTAGTCCAAGGGAAGAGAGTTAGTTGCTAAAGAGTTAAAGGTGAATACTAGAAAACAGGAGAATAAATGTGGAATCTGTGAGAGTGGAAATTCTGAAAGGGTTGAACGACTAAAGAAATATTATGTTAAAATATAACTTGTGAGAGAATAGAACTTTCTAAGAAAATAGAATGCTGAAGAAATAGATATTATGAGAGTGAAAAACTGATAAAGTAGAACTTTTTAAAAATAATCTATAATAATAGCAGACAGTTATCAAGAAATGTAGTTTGTGGGAAATGATAGAACACGTTCATTTTAAAAGTTGTCCTGAAGCAGGAGCCTGTGATGTGACACGTCTGATTGCTTGGAGTAGGTGGCCAGTCTTTTTCTCTGTTAGCGGACTAAGTAAACTGGCAGTGTGCCTTCAACTGTCTGCACCCTGAAGTATTTATGATCCTTGTACATTGGATCATCTGTTTTTCGCCCTTATCCGAGAAGGCTAAATATCCAGTCTCAATACCCAAGAGATCAGGGGGACATGTTATATCATTGGATACCAAACGTTCTTGGGGAAAATGTCCAGCATTATGCTGGGAATGGGTCCTGTACTTTCTGAGCCAGAGGCAGACACTCAGCCTCTCAGCCATGTCCACCCCCCCCCCCCCCACCTCCAACAGCTGATATAATAAACCTTAATTATTCTATTCTATTCTTATGTCTATGATTACCTTTATTATTCTTGTTTACAGCACTAGTATGGTTAACTTTATTTACTTGCTTGTCTACAATCACTGTGTGATCACCTTTATTATTACAGTACTAGTATGGTTACTTTTACTCACTCTCTTATCTACAGTTATTGTATGATCATATTAAGTTACTCTCTTCTACACCTGCTGGTACTATCACCTTAAGTTATTCTCTTCTACACTTGCTGGTACTATCTCCTTTAGTTATTCTCTTCTACACTTGCTGGTACTATCACCTTTAGTTACTCTCTTCTACACCTGCTGGTACTATCTCCTTTAGTTATTCTATTCTACACCTGCTGGTACTATCTCCTTTAGTTATTCTCTTCTACACTTGCTGGTACTATCACCTTTAGTTATTCTCTTCTACACCTGCTGGTACTATCACCTTTAGTTATTCTCTTCTACACCTGCTGGTACTATCTCCTTTAGTTACTCTCTTCTACACCTGCTGGTACTATCACCTTTAGTTATTCTCTTCTACACCTGCTGGTACTATCACCTTTAGTTATTCTCTTCTACACTTGCTGGTACTATCACCTTAAGTTATTCTCTTCTACACCTGCTGGTACTATCTCCTTTAGTTATTCTCTTCTACACCTGCTGGTACTATCTCCTTTAGTTATTCTCTTCTACACCTGCTGGTACTATCACCTTTAGTTATTCTCTTCTACACCTGCTGGTACTATCTCCTTTAGTTATTCTCTTCTACACCTGCTGGTACTATCTCCTTTAGTTACTCTCTTCTACACTTGCTGGTACTATCTCCTTTAGTTATTCTCTTCTACACCTGCTGGTACTATCACCTTTAGTTATTCTCTTCTACACCTGCTGGTACTATCACCTTTAGTTATTCTCTTCTACACCTGCTGGTACTATCTCCTTTAGTTACTCTCTTCTACACCTGCTGGTACTATCTCCTTTAGTTATTCTCTTCTACACCTGCTGGTACTATCACCTTTAGTTATTCTCTTCTACACCTGCTGGTACTATCACCTTTAGTTATTCTCTTCTACACTTGCTGGTACTATCACCTTTAGTTATTCTCTTCTACACCTGCTGGTACTATCTCCTTTAGTTACTCTCTTCTACACCTGCTGGTACTATCTCCTTTAGTTACTCTCTTCTACACTTGCTGGTACTATCTCCTTTAGTTATTCTCTTCTACACTTGCTGGTACTATCACCTTTAGTTATTCTCTTCTACACCTGCTGGTACTATCTCCTTTAGTTACTCTCTTCTACACTTGCTGGTACTATCTCCTTTAGTTATTCTCTTCTACACCTGCTGGTACTATCACCTTTAGTTATTCTCTTCTACACCTGCTGGTACTATCACCTTTAGTTATTCTCTTCTACACTTGCTGGTACTATCTCCTTTAGTTACTCTCTTCTACACCTGCTGGTACTATCTCCTTTAGTTACTCTCTTCTACACCTGCTGGTACTATCTCCTTTAGTTATTCTCTTCTACACTTGCTGGTACTATCTCCTTTAGTTACTCTCTTCTACACCTGCTGGTACTATCACCTTTAGTTATTCTCTTCTACACTTGCTGGTACTTATCACCTTTAGTTACTCTCTTCTACACCTGCTGGTACTATCTCCTTTAGTTATTCTCTTCTACACCTGCTGGTACTATCTCCTTTAGTTATTCTCTTCTACACCTGCTGGTACTATCACCTTTAGTTATTCTCTTCTACACCTGCTGGTACTATCTCCTTTAGTTATTCTCTTCTACACCTGCTGGTACTATCTCCTTTAGTTATTCTGTTCTGTTACTACTAATATGATCATCTTTAACATGAGGCATGTAGCAGGAATCTACTATGGGTCTGTGGTGATGGGGTCATCACATTTTGTAAGCCTGGATACACAGAGGGATAGGTGGCCAGTCTTTTCCTCTATTGGCATGTGACAAATGCGCTCGTCAAACCCTCATCTGACCCAGGTCAAGACATTGTCGGTGTAACCCCCTATTAGCTACACTAACGTGTCTGTCATGATCACTTGTACTTACTCAATACTCACTGGTATTATCTATTACTTACTCTGTACTTCCTGGTATTATCTGTTACTTTATATTCACTGGTACAACTGGTACAAGGGGCTTCTCATAAGTCTTTAGCCTGACCATGAAGGAGTAGGCGGAGAAAATTGAAATTTGGCACAGTGCTTATTCCTTCTCAATGTAGCCACCACCTGAATTTATGCATTTCTGCCATCTCTACGTGACTTTGAAAAGACCTTCAGAATAAAATAACCTATTTTTCGAACTAAACCAGTTATCACAAGCCAGTATGACATCTTCGTCACTGTCAAGACGATTTCCTTTCAGCTGTTTTTTTACGATTTGGTGAATCCAAGTCTCATCTACCGTCCCCATGGTCTTTTACATGTTTTTCGACCGCCACATGTTGAGCAACTGGCCACAGCAATCAACCCGTGTTTGTTTCTGTTCACATGTCAGCAGGTGCGGGGCACATACTTTTCTCATGTTCAGTCTGTTGTGTAAAATTCTAAAAACTGTACTCTTACTCAGTTTCGCTGAACCCGATATCTCTGCAATTGTCATTTTCCTATCCTGGTCCTATGATTTTCTTCACTTTTGCAGCATTTGCATCATTGCACTCTGAGGACGGTCGTCCTGGTCTTGGCAGATCTGCAACTTGGGAACGGCCACACTTAAACTGCAAACACCAATTTTTTACAGAAGCATACGAAGGACAGACTTCCTCAAACACTGGCCCCATCTCCCTGTGTATTTCTGTAGGTGTTTTACCCTGTAACATCAAGAATTTTATCATAGTCCTGGCGTCTGATTTCTCCATTGTTCTGACAAACCGTTGGATGTGCAGATCTGGTAAATAGGGTGTGTTGTTCCATGCACCATATCGGGAAAATCAGTTGAGATGGGAACATCATAATTCATATGTCCATTACAAATTGAATGAGCTATACATGTGCCAAATTTCAATTTTCTCCGCCTACTCCTTCATGGTCAGGCTAAAGACTTATGAGAAGCCCCTTGTATTATCTGTTACTTCTCTATACTCCCTGGTATTATCTGATACCTACTCTATACTCACTGGTATTGTCTGTTACTTACTCTATACTTACTGGTATTGTCTGTTACCTACTCTATACTCACTGGTATTGTCCATTACCTACTCTATACTCACTGGTATTGTCCATTACCTACTCTATACTCACTGGTATTGTCCATTACCTACTCTATACTCACTGGTATTGTCCATTACCTACTCTATAATCACTGGTATTGTCCAATACCTACTCTATACTCACTGGTATTGTCCAGTACCTACTCTATACTCACTGGTATTGTCCATTACCTACTCTATACTCACTGGTATTGTCCATTACCTACTCTATACTCACTGGTATAGTCTGTTACTTACTCTATACTCACTGGTATTGTCCATTACCTACTCTATACTCACTGGTATTGTCTGTTACTTACTCTATACTCACTGGTATTGTCCATTACTTACTCTATACTCACTGGTATTGTCTGTTACTTACTCTATATTCACTGGTATTGTCTGTTACTTACTCTATACTCACTGGTATTGTCCATTACTTACTTTATACTCACTGGTATTGTCTGTTACTTTATACTCACTGGTATTGTCTGTTACTTACTCTATACTCACTGGTATTGTCCATTACTTACTCTATACTCACTGGTATTGTCTGTTACTTACTCTATACTCACTGGTATTGTCCATTACCTACTTTTACTCACTGGTATTGTCTGTTACTTTATACTCACTGGTATTGTCCATTACCTACTCTATACTCACTGGTATTGTCCATTACCTACTTTATACTCACTGGTATTGTCTGTTACTTTATACTCACTGGTATTATTCTCTGTTGAGCTTGACTCTAGTCCGACTTTGTGAAGACACATGAAGGGTGTAGCATAGGTGGTAGCGAAAGCACAATTGAAATACCACTACTATTATCGTTTCTTTACTTATCTCGGTAGAGATTTGTCTGCAGCAGACGAACAATATCTCCGGTGGGCCTATTCTCGCCGGTCGCGAGATCCGCACAGTGGAAGGATGGGAAATTTGCTCGCAATAGACGAGCAATATCTCCTGCGGTATCTCCGGTGTGCCTATTCCCGCTGGTCGCCGGGTCCGCTAAGGTCAGGCGGAGAGTCTGACGATAGTGCTCGCTTTACACAGGTCCGGACACTTGTGATTAACAGATTTGCGCACCCTTATGGTCCGGGCGCGTATGAGGCCCTCACTTGTGGGACTTGGCTGAACGCCTCTAAGCTGGGTCCCTTGGGTTCCAGAGTCTGGCTATCACTCGCCATCTGCTCGTGGTGGCGAGGTCTCTGAGGTTTGACGCTGTGCAGCCATTGTCTGCCCTACCTTGTGCCAGACGTATTGGTTACCCATTCCTCTGGAAAACACAAGATTAGGCCGAGAGAGGGAATATGTTGTTTGGGCACCACATGTTTCTCTGAAGCTCTGCCCAGGCATTGTGATGGAATATTGGCCACATTCCAACTCACATACTTTGGTCTGTCAAGACTGCAAGGTGCCACTCACTCACTGGTATTGTCTGTTACTTACTCTATACTGTCTGGTATTGTCTGTTACCTACTCTATACTTGCTAGTATTATCTGTTACTTACTCTGTTCTCACTGGTATCTGTTCTCACTGGTATTATCTGTTACTTACTCTGTTCTCACTGGTATTATCTGTTACTTACTCTATACTCACTGGTATTATCTGTTACTTACTCTATACTCCCTGGTATTATCTGATACCTACTCTATACTCACTGGTATTATCTGTTACTTACTCTATACTCACTGGTATTGTCTGTTACTTACTCTATACTCACTGGTATTATCTGTTACTTACTCTATACTGTCTAGTGTTGTCTGTTACCTACTCTATACTTGCTGGTATTATCTGTTACTTACTCTGTTCTCACTGGTATTATCTGTTACTTACTCTATACTCTCTGGTATTGTCTGTTACCTACTCTATACTCACTGGTATTGTCCGTTACCTACTCTATACTCACTGGATTATCTTTTGCTTACTCTATACTGTCTAGTATTGTCTGTTACCTACTATGTACTTGCTGGTATTATCTGTTACTTACTCTGTTCTCACTGGTATTATCTGTTACTTACTCTATACTCTCTGGTATTGTCTGTTACCTACTCTATACTCTCTGGTATTGTCTGTTACCTACTCTATACTCACTGGTATTATCTATTACCTATGCTATACTCATTGATATTATCTGTTACTTATTTTATACTGACTGGTATTATCATCTTGCTCTGTTCTTCACCCACTGTTCTGGTCCTCTTTAATTTATTTTTGTTTTTTTGGGGCACTCACTCGCTTTAAACTCAAGTCTAGTCCAATCGCACTACTTCTAATAGCGCTGGACTGAATTTTGTGTGTGGATTAGCTTTCCCTATTAACAGTGTCCCTCGCAATCAGGCAAACCCACTTCAACTTCAGAGGTACTTGTAATTTACATCCCTAAGTCAAGGATGATAAGTCAACATTTTAGTCCAACTGACTGGTGATGGGGTTAAACCCGTTACCTCGGCATCAGCACACCGGATGTTTAAGAACATGCGTTATTATCCATTCGGCCATGCTGACCTACACTTTAATTATTCTATACAACTTACATAAATGTAGCATATTTTTCTCACTTCCATGTGCCTTCAGCTAGACGCAGATGCAGCTATTATTCTGAATGAACTACAGCAGAAGTTAAATGGTGTCCTTGATGAGTTGAGCTCATTGTTTGCCAAGAGGTAAACCATGTCTTATTGTTTATCATTTTGCTGATTGTTAGCAGGCAATTTCAACTTAAGAAACGGGAGAATTTAATCTGTGGTTTTCCCAATTTTGCTGTTGTGTGGGATGGATTTGCAAATTATTAAAGTGTAGTTTACTGTTGCAATCACCATCTTCATTATTTTTTTTCCATAAAATGCAAAGTAATGGTAACAAGGGACAAGTAAAGATGATTCAATGCAAATACTGCTTTAAGAATTTGAAATGTTGGACCTTCACATACACTAAGTTGTTTCACCATCTGGTGTGATGATCAACTAGAGGCAATATTTCTTTATGCAATATGTAATCTATGGCTTTCTAACAGTGTAATTTGCAAAACTAGAATTGAGGAAAAGGAAGTAGTTTTGGCATGTAAAGAAACATAAAAGTCTAGAAAAGATAACTGTGGAGAGAGAAAGAAGAAAAGCGGAAGACCATGTGGTAGATGGATTCAAGATGTGATAGGTAATTGACATCTGACGGCAGCGGAGGCGGGACTTCTGGCTCAAGATACAGAAATGTGGAAATACTGTTATGGGGGGAGGAGTTCTGACAGGACAAGCCACTGGATGATGATGATTTGTATGGAGAATGGGGTGGCTTACATTTAGGGGTGTTTGTCCACCAGGAATGATGATGGCCATTCATTTCATCCAGTGGGGTTGAAAGTTTGGAGCAGTGAATTCTAAGATGGCTGGCAAGGCCTATTGTGGCTCGAAATGTTCTTTGACAATGTGGGCAAAGAATGCTTGACATTCCAGGAGGAGGATCTCCTTCAGTGAGTTCTTTTTTGTCCAGTCTTTTTTCATAGCTCTTGCTGTCCTGTTTGCTTTGCAAGTGAATATAGCCTTGGGTAATGATGTACACCAAGAATTTAGGTCTTTGGCAGCAGTCTCCCATGTGTCATGATGAATTCCAAAAACTTTGTTCGATATCTACAGAGTGTCTTTAAAGCATAGTCTCTGGTGCCTTGGGAGCGTTTACCACAACACAGCTCTCCGTACAAAATTTGTTTAGGGAGCCTGTGATCTGGTATGCGAGTCAGGTGACCAGCCCAGCGAATCTGATTCTTCATCTATTAATGTCTAAGTCACAGAGTACCAGACATGAATCCAGTTGTGAGAACTTATGTTTGCAATATAAGGTGCCTGAAGATGGTACCTGTAAGTTACAGTATCCTGAGCAATAGGGCTCTTTGTGATAGTTATACTCTTCCCCTGATTCTTGGGTAGTGTATCAGACACCTGGCCTTTTCACGTAAGGGCATGTTCAAGCAATCAATCAACCAGGTGCCATCTCCACAATGAAGGTTGGTTGCAATGGATCTCCAACACGTCTGTCTCTCGCCCTGATAGTACATTATGTAAGATTGCTGTTCGTCCATCTCTTGATGTTATCTTCCCACTTGTATTATTTTCTACCTCTTGCTCCCTTCCCTTCAACCTTACCATCCAGTATAGTTTTTATGAGAGTGTCTTTTGACGTGGCCAAAATATTTCACTTGCCACTTTTTTTATTTCTTTCATGAGCTCTCTTTTCATTCCCAGTTTTTCTAGAACCTCTGTATTTGATTGTTTTTGTTTCCATGAAATACAACATATTATTCTGTATAGAATATGCTGTATTTCAAATCTTTAAATTGATAAAACTATTCACTACAGAATAGTTATAGCATGTGCATACACCTCAGAAGACTAAAACTGGAACATGTTGTGACAACCAGAAAGATTTCTGGAAAGAGAGATAGGGGAAGACAACATGAGAAATTTCTTGACAGTCTTATGACGTGGCACGGAAGGGAGTCAACACAAGAGTTGATCCAATGACTGTCAGAAATCGTAATTTGTGAGAGGCATAATCGCCGATGCCAGTCGACAAGGCACTGGATAATGATGATGATAATACACGTTGGGGGTTGCGATAGAGGTCAGCAATGGTTGCCTGTCTGCCCAGTGGGAGGGGTCTCTATGGTGAAGGTCAAGCCATCTGCCCCACGTACTGAAAGTCTTGGGTTGCCTTCGGGCTGCATCATTCAGACCATGTGTGTCATTTTTCTGGAGGTTCCTGGGGGTCATCTCTGGGGCTACGGAGTTCACACATTGTGCAATGTTCTTGGCAGGTGGCTTGCCTTTCTGCAGAGAGTGACCTAGCCATGTGGAGTAAGACATGATGCAATAAAGCCAGCCATCTGACCTTTGACTCTATATCTTCTATTTTTCTTCAGAAAACTGAAAATGTCATCGTGTAGAAAATAACTTATTACAGCCCTGGTGACTTGCTTAGTATATGCACAAAAGAGCCACTCTTGTTATGGTGCTAGTGCACTTACTTGCCACTCCAGTGGTTCTGGATTCAAGTCTGTCTTTATGCCAAATTTATACAAGTCCATATAGATTTGGGGTCAACCCAGTCTTGGTTTTTGATTTTTGCATTCGCTTGCTTTGAACTCAAGCAGTAGTCCATACACATGCTACTACTTCTAGTGCACTGGACTGATTTTTGCGTGTGGATTAGCTTTCCCTATTATCAGTGTCCCTCACCATCGGGTGAACCCACTCTGACTTCTGAGATACTTGTAATTGACATCCCCAAGTCAAGGATGAGAAGTCAACATTTTAGTCCAACTGACTGATGTAAGGGGTTGAACTTGCTACCTCGGTATCAGCACACCTGAAGAGTGAGCATTCTTATCCATTATGTCATGCTAACCCAGTCTCATAAAATGGGTCCCAGTATGTTTTTGGTCTGTTTGACACCCATTAAGCACAATGTTATTTTGAAAATATCAGGTTTTTCATATCCCTAGTATGGTGTGAAAATGGGATCCTATGCATTTTTACAATGCTTTAAGTCAATCTTTATGTTTTTTTATGTGGCTTAAGTCAGTCCTTATGTTTCTTACAATGACTTAAGTCAGTCTTTATGTTTTTATGATGACTTAAGCCATTATTTGTTTTGTATAATACTTATCAGTCTTTGTGTTTTACAATGACTTAAGTTAATCCTCACATTACTTACAATGACTTCAGTCAGACTTTATGTTTTACTATGACAAAAGTCAAGTTTTATGTTTTTTTCACTGACTTCAGTCATTCATTATGTCTGTTACCATTATGTTTGTTCTTTACTTACACAGTCTGGAGCCTCAGATCCAACAGAGCATGCAAGAACTGGGCACTCTGCTGCTGAAAGTCAAAGGTGGAGGTCAAGTATCTTTATCCCAGCCCAGCCAGAGGTCCAGTATCCAGCAGGAGTCGGACATGGTACTCAGACCTTTAATGGACCTTCTTGATGGCAGGTGAGCATATCCTCCATGTGAAACTTGTATAGTGATACAGGTCTTTGTGCTACTGGGATCTGAACTCACCATCACCAGCTCAGTGGTTATTTAAACACCAAAATATAACAAATTGTTCAAGGAGCAGTTTCCAGCTGTAGGTCTGTGATGTTATAGCCATGACATTTTTAGGCCTGAATGCACGGAGGAATGGGTTGGCCAGTCTTTCCTGCACTTAGTGAGACGACGAGTGCACATGTCGAACTCTTGTCTGACCGTGCACATGACAACAGCACAGCTCCTGGTCAACTGTGCTAACATGTCTGCTTGTTGTTATTTTACCTTATGGTTATCTATGTAACTTAGTGATAACTGGCAAATGTCATGGGTAAAGGTAATAGGTAAGATATAGATACCTGGATGGCTTCGCAACACAGCATAACAAGTCAGATAAGCATACCTGGATGGCTTGGGAACATAGCATAATAAGAAAAAATAAATACATTCTTCATACTGGTGACTGTGTTAGATGGCACGCAATGATCGTTTGTTGCTTACCTGCATGGTGAGTCAGATGATTATGTTGCTAGGTTTGAGTATGGTGCAATGACAATGATCCTGAGAAGAGGGTGAACTTATTCATGGTGACAGGTCATAATATATAAAAAGGTAAAGGCGATCCCATGATAGATTCTTCCTTCTTTGACTTGGGGATGTAAATTACAAGTACCTCTGAAGCGGAATGGGTTCGCTTGATACTAGTAATAAGGAAAGCTAATCCACACGCAAAAATCAGTCCAGTACAGTAGAAGTAGTAGCACTGTATGGACTATGCTTGAGTTCAAAGCGAGTGAATGCAAGAAAAGGTTGTGATTTGATGACACCATTACCGCCACCCAATTCAACCTCAGATGATTTATTAGGGTCCATCCCTGGCTCAGGTTAATAATCATGTGACCGAGTCAGCCACAAATAGGATATTAATTTGAAGGTGAATGTTTTCCAAAGAGGGTAATGATGAGTAAGGCATTGGATCGGCACTTATACTAGGTGTAACACATGATCAGCATATTTAAATGCTAAAGAAATAATTAAACAATTGTTTGATTCTCCTTGTTTGTACCTTGTGTTTTTATGTGCTGTATCAATATCAGTATCAGTTTTGTCATTTGTTATTGCCTTATGTAAGACTGACAAATAATAATTTGTGTTATTCTTTATTAATTTCCTTCTCACAGCTTTACCACAGCTAACCACATTTGAATCTGTGTACCCTTTCATTATCAATAACAATCAAGAATCCTCAACTAACCTAATCTAATCAGCATGCATTACTGCTTATATATTACATTTAACTTGTCCCATAGCAGTTTCCTGTAATTGGTATGTGATATGATAGAGCCATCACATTTTGTAGGTCTGAGTGCTTGGAGGAATAAGTGGCTAGTCTTTACTTCACTTAGCAGGTGATGAGCAAACAGTCAATAAATGCTGGGGTTCATTGCAACATCCTGTCGAGGACATGCAACTAACAGTGAACTAAGAAAAATATATTGACCTATGGAATCAGTATTAAACACCAAACTGCATAGAAGTAACGAAGTAGTCAAGAACAAAAACTATCAAGTTAGTCATGGAAACTCAAATGATAGTACAATCATAGAAGACAGAAGTGGCAAGAAGAAACTGGTTCAGTGTGTTTCATTACAGTAGACAGCTAAAGTTGTGGAGATACATGGCTGCCCATGCCAGTTAACTTGAGATTTCATTCCTCTTATAAGAAGTAAGTCTTATGTAAATACAGAGTCAAACAAATGACCTCAGAGTTATGTGCATAGAAAAGTGTGCTGGATCCAACCTTCATGGATTATCATCAGCGGGTAGTAAGAAAGTCCTTTGCTGAATGCCTTTCTCATCATGGCCTGTGGAAAGATTCTTCATACTTTGCCAGGTCCCTAATTCGTGCATTTTCATGTCCAAACTGGCTTCAATGTCCTGTGCTCATCTTTATGCTTGTCGACCATTGCCTTTTAATCCAATAACCATACCTTCCATCACTGTTCTTTCCAAGCCACTGAAGTTTCATACGGATCAAAGTATTTAAATTTCTGAGACATCTTTATCTGCGTTCATCCGTAGAGTTTTTTCAGACGTGATTGTGTTGTGCCTGTTTACAGCAGAGCTACTATACTTGCGCCTTTAGGCCGACGCATCCGACTTCTGCAGGCATTTGTTGACCGGGTTAACCTTCTGGGTATTTGAAAGGACATTTGACTCTCACTCTGAAATAATTGCGTTGTGCCTGTTTACATCAGAGCTATGTACCTGCGCCTTTTTGCCGACTCATCCGACTTCTGCGGGCATTTGTTGACTGGATTAACCTTCCCAGGTGTTTCGAAGGACTTTTGACTCACTGTTGTGGTGTCATCCACATCCCAACTGGTCAAGTTAGAGCGGCCGAAGATATCACGGTCAACCCTCAAGGGAAGGCAGGGGCAGACCATGGGCATTCCCCACCATCCAAGGAAGTTTCCATAATTGCAGAGCTAACACATAGCGCTCTGGTACTGGGCTCACCCAAGGAATCGTACATCCTGCACATGGCTGCTTAGCCTCACTTCCATATATTGGGCATTTCGTTCACCACAGGTCGCTCCCACACAAACCAGGAGAGATCAGTCTGCAGATGACATCCACTCAGCGAGTTTTCGGTTTGGGCTTTCCATGAAATGGGTTTGCTAGCCAAGCAATATTCCCATTTGTGCCTCTGGGACACTTTCTCAACTCCAGACTTGCCCTCCAATAGAACCTCGTCAAAGAGTTTAAAGCATACTCATTCCATTTACAGGGCCTTGATAGAGTCCCATATTGTTATTTTTCATCACTACCTCCCTGTACCAGGAGTGGGTAAGTTGCAGACCTACTGCCTTCTTTGAATGTAATAGTCATGCTCCCTCTCCGGAATCGAACCCTGATTCTCTGTTATCTGTTACCAACATGGTAGGCATGTCACGTACCATGACATTTGATTGGGCAGACATTTGTGAGATGTGTCACCGGCACGTAAGGCCATGCGATCAGCACAAAGTTATCCAGAGTCACCAGTGGGAACGCTGTGCCCTGCGAAGGGCAACGACGATTGGTTTTGAACTAATAAAAGCGCTCTTTCCGTGGAACTTGGTAAGCATGTATTAGCTTTAGAATTGCCACAGTTATCCAAGTAGGATCGTTTCATCTAAGGAACCTTGACTGATTTAATGAGCCATTCGCGGTTTCACCGTGAGACAGTGTGAACTTAGACATGCATGGCTTAATCTTTGAGACAAGCATATGACTACTGGCAGGATCAACCTGATATCTATCACACAGACGGACTATTCACTCACACGCAAGCCAAGAGTAGCAATCGCTCGGCGCGCTCCTTCGGTATCCGTTGATACATGCAAAACCACTGGATGCCTACCGACGAGCTTTCAAGCTACGCCAGGCAGGACTGACCGAAAAGCTATGCCAGCTTACTGACTGCAGGCCTACTACTCATCGAGAGAGAGTGGGCACTTATCAAGACCTTGTCGAACGATCATACAAACATTGCTCTTTAGCCCACTCAAACCATGACTCCGGCTTCATGCTGTGGTCGCATTCTCGAAATGCCTGCCTCACTAACTTGGGTCGGTTGGGAATTTCCCAATTGGGTGCACCTCACACAGCCATCCAAGACAACAAATGCCAGACGCAGTTTCTGAGACATGATATGAGCCAGTGTTTTTTTTTCAATGTTAGGATCTTGTAGAATGTTAATATTTTTCTTCTTCTAGGCCTACTGTATGCTAAGAATTTTCCGCAGAATTTAAGTTCAAGATAAGAATAAACAATAAGGCATATTGCAACCATTCTCAACATTTTGAAAGTACAAAGAAATAATAAGCAACTGTGCTGGTAAAATGTTAACAATTTGAAAATATTTTCCCTAAAGATTATTTCTAGTATACACAGAGAGGAGATGGGTGCAACCATGTAGATCTCTTGCCGCATGAAATACTATGATGGTTAGCATCCACGGAAAGTTGATGCTTTCATCATTTACCCCTAAGACTTATTATTTCATTATCTGTCGAAGTTATTGTCTTTTGTTTTTAATATTAAGATGTGACACACTCATCTTGTAATAGAAACATTAAAGAAGTAAGAGGAGCAGAAAAAGAAGATGCAGTAAATAAGAGAGGAGAAGGAGAACAGGAGAACGGAAGAAGGCGGTAAACATAAAAGACCTATGCACATGCCTTGAGATGTATTGAGTATATGGTGCTGGCCCCATGTTTTTATAGACAATCAGCACCGGGTCAATATCACGCCAGCTGCCTTTACCTCCCAGAACGATTCCTGGTACCCATTTAGGCTGGGCAACCTGAAGCCCAGATCCATTTTTCTAAATTTGCTTTGATGGGGGATTCAAACTCTTGACCACCAGGCCAGCAGACAAGTTTGCTAGAAGAAGATACTTGAAGAATAAAACACTGTTTTTGTGCCGTGTCACTGACGTGCAACTCTAGTTACACAGTGGCTTATATCCAGCGCCGATTCTGTCATGTTTATGAAGATGTTCAGGAATGCAGTAACTAACAGCATGCTTTGTGTTTCACCATCACCACCTGCTTCTGTGTGCATTCACTGCCGGTCTGCCACACCAGCCTGTCTATGTTTGCCCAAGTCTGTGAGAAAACTGTTCTCAAGAGGTTGCTGAAGGTAAACTTTTCATTAACTCACTGATTGTGAACCTGCACTAACCTACACTAAACATTCTTGCTGAACTTTTGAATAACTCACTGACTGTGAACCTGCACTAACATACACTAAACTTTCTTACTGAAATTTTGAATAACTCACTGATTGTGAACCTGCACTAAAAACATTCATGTTGAACTTTTGAATAACTCACTGATTATGAACCTGCACTAACCACACTAAATATTTGCGATGAACTTTTTAATAACTCACTGATTGTGAACCTACACTAAACATTCTTACTGGTTGATACTGCATGCCAACACCACTGGTGAATCTGGGAGCCTTGATTATTTTAATATTTGCAGTGTTGTGCAAGCACATGCATGCCAGTTGGTCCTTGGATTGAGTTCTTAATGTGAGATTATTTTTCATGACTGCTCGACTCTGGTATAAGTTCAGTGTCATAATATTTTTGTGTAAAAGTAAAGGACATTTTGTACACTCCTTGAGTTGTATTGGGTATATTTTTATGAGCCAACCAGAAGTTGATTAGGGATGATGCCACTATCACTTCAGCTGCCTATATTTTCTAAGACATTTCCTGGAACCCATCTTTAGGTGGGACAGTAAGCAGTCCAAGTTGATTCCGAACTGCGCTGGTAATGTCATGAGCATGGTCGGCCGTGGTTTGTTGTTGGGGCTCATCGCTTGTCAGAGTGAGAGAAAGATTGGCCACCTATTCCTTGTAATTCTCAAGCCTACAAAATGTTATGGTGCTGTCATATCACAGACCCATAGCAAGAAACTGCTTTGGGACAATTATTTTATTAACTTTTTTGTAATTTTATTTTAAGGCTGGGTTGACCTGGAAGCCTGTGCCAGTTTTAAACAATCCGCCTCAATGGGGATTCAAACACATGACCAACAAGCAAGCATGCTAGCAGTTGTGCTACAGCAGCTGCCTTCATAAGATTGATATCAGAACATGTTCTGGAAGGTAAAGTGGCAAGTGTAATACTGGCCACATCTCCCTTTGAGGGCTCTTGTGTCAAGAAAATATAGGTTTTGTGGCATTGTACCACTTGACGTGGAGACAAGGTTCTTTACCTGTTTACTAGTGTATTGTATCCGTTGGTAGCTGAGTGGATAGTGCTTATCTCTGGAAAGGGAACTGGTCAACTATCCTTATATTGCAAGACACTCTATTGCTGTATCTGTCATTGAATTATTATTATTATTATTATTATTATTATTCTGCGTTTATCCGGAGTGTTTTTTCAGATGTAATTGCAATGTGTCCGGTTATGCGCCCTTAGACCAACGCATCCGACTTTGGCGGGCGTTTGTTGATCGGGTTAGCTTTCCCGGGTGTTTCTCACTGTTGCCGACCACATTCCAGCTGGTCTAGTTAGGATGGTCGAAGACTTCACGGTCAGCCCTCAAGGGAAGGCAGGGGCAGTCCATGGGCATTATCCGCCATCCAAGGAAGCTTCCATAATTACAGAGCCGACACATAGCGCTCACTAGGCTCACCCAAGGGGTCATCACGTCCTGCGCATGGCTGCTTTAATTCCTCACTTCTATGTATTGGGCATTTCGTTCGCCACAGGCCGTTCCTCACTCAAACCAGGAATGGTCAGTCTGCAGACTTCCACTTAGCAAGCTTTCGGTTCGGACTTTTCACAAAGGATATTCCACTCTCACTCGAACATTTTTGCGTTGTGCCAATTTTCTTTGCACCCTTAGGCCGGCACATCCGACTTCTGCGGGCGTTTGTTGAATGGGTTAGCCTTCCCGAGGATTTTGAGGGACATTCGACTCATCACTGTTGTGGTGTCGTCCACATCTCAGCTGGTCAAGTTAGAATGGCTAAAGGCATCACGGTCAACCCTCAAGGGAAGGCAGGAGCAGACCATGGGCATTCCCCACCATCCAAGGAGGCTTCCATAACTGCAGAGCCGATACATAGCGCTCAGGTGCTGGGCTCACCCAAGGGGTCGTCACGTCCTGTGCATGGCTGTTTCACTTCCTCACTTCCATATATTGGGCATTTTGTTTGCTACTGGCCACTCTGCACACAAACCACAACGGTCAGTCTGCAGATGACATCCACTCAGTGAGCTTTCACTTGGGACTTTCACGTAATGGATTTGCTAGCCAAGCGTTCTGTCATTTAATTAATGTTGTCCTCTCAGATGCTCACACTAACTCTCTTCATGTCACTGGTATACACTCACTAATATACAAACATGCACATCCAAATGTGTGATTGCTTGTTTTTTATTTATATCACTAGAACAATGCTAAGTTGTAACACACCTAAGACTGTTATGTTTGTCCAGAGTTTGGTTCCTTCTTTATAGACCATGCTAGTTTTTGTTGGCAAATCATGAGCTCTCTCTCTCTCTCTCTCTCTCTCTCTCTCTCTCTCTCTCTCTCTCTCTCTCTCTCTCTCTCTCTCTCTCTCTCTCTCTCTCTCTTTCTTTCTCTTTCTCTCTCTCTCTGTGGGGGAGGGGGGAGTTTAAGATGGGGGAAAGAGAGAGAGAGAGAATAGCAATTATGTGAGACCATGGTCTCATGCTCTTCAACACCTTAGGATTGGAAAGGAACAACAGAGAAATGTTTTACTTATATTAGTTTTAACTCTTTCTGTTCCAGTCAGTTATTCCTATTACATAAATGAGTATTTTTTTTTTTTGCTCTCTCGCTGTGAACTCAAGCGTAGTCCATACACACTACTTCTAGTAGCATTAGACTGAGTTTTGGGTGTGGATTAGCTTTCCCTATTAACCATACTGGAAGGCAAGGTTGAGGGCAAGCGAGTAAGAGGTAGACAATAATACAAGTGGGAAGATAACATCAAGAGATGGATGAACATCAGCCTGACAGAATGTACAGTCAAGGTGAGAGATAGACAGTGTTGAAGATCCATTGCAGCCAACCTTCATTGTGGAGACGGCACCTGATTAATTGATTGATTGATTTAACCAGTGTCCCTCACAATCAGGTGAACCCACTTCAACTTCAAAGGTACTTGTAATTTAAGTCCCCAAGACAAGGACGAGAAGTCAACATTTTAGTCCAACTGTGCAGTGTAAGGACTGAACCCCTTACCTCTGTATCAGTACACCAGATGTTTAAGAACACGCGTTCTTATCCATGTGTTCATGGTGACCTCCATAAATGAATATCAGGTTCAGTTTTAATTAACGTTTGAAATGTCTGAAAGAGGAGGAGATAAACAATAACTAGGATATAGTGGGTATAGTACAGTAGTATCTATTAATGTTGTATTTTATATATAATATAACTTCTGGGACAGAAAGAGTTGAAATAGGTTATCTAACACTAGTGACTTTGACAAAAGTATTTGTTTCCATGAGATAACAACACTAGTAAGTCAAGTAAAGGACCAGTAAAGAGACATATTGGGGAGATGGTGCTTGCCCCATATTTGTATAGACCAACTGGTACTTGAGGAATGATATGGTCAATGTCACGCTGGCCACTTTTATCTCCAGTGTCATTTCTTGGTGCCCATTTTAGGCTGGATCAACTTGGGAGCCCAGGTCATGTTTATAAATCTGCATGGAGATGAATTTGACCAATGACCATTGGGCTTACTGGCAAGCATGCTGGCCACTTTGCTCTTGCGGCTTCCAGATAACACTAGTGATTGTAACAAAATATATGTATCCACTGACTGACTGAATGTGTCTCCACTAGATAACACTAGTGACTTTGACAAAATATATGTCTCCACTCATCTCATCATGTTCCTCTTTTACCTTGCAGTGTCGAGGTGAAGTATAAACATCGTGAGAGTGCCCGATTATGGGCTTCATGTATCAATATTCCCATGAACTCTGCTTTCCCTCGGTCCAACATTTACATGGTCGGCCCCTTCCTCTGTTTCCATCTGGTCTGTACATCATTGCTTGTTGTGGTATGCTGTTGAATGGTAACCTACTTGCATGGCCAAACCATTTGACTTGCTGCTTTCTAATAAAATCTAGTGGTGCTATGACCCCCACTTTAGTCCTGCTTTCTTCATTTCTGATCTTATCTCTTCTTGATATGTTGAGTATTCTTCTCAGGAATCTCATTTCTGTTGTGATTTTTCTTTTCTCTGTTTCTGTCATTGTCCAGGTTTGACATTTGTAGCATAGAGTTGGTAGGTAGATTGTGTCCTAAAGTGCTTTCTTAGTAGTTATTGATACATGTTTGTTCTTTAGTATTGGTGCTATTTATCCAATGAGTTGGTTTGCCTTATTGCATCTATTTTCAATCTCGTCTTCTGATCTGCCATTTGATGATATTATACTTCACAAGTACTAGAAACTCTTTACTTGTTTCAAGGGATGTTCGCTTAGGTTTATGTATCCACTGACTGTGACAAAATGTCTCCACTAAATAACACTAGGACCAGTCTCCCTGGTGAAGGAGTTAAGGACAGTGTTTGTAATCCTGTATACCCATGTTCAATACACAGCTGCGCGAGATATGACAGCATATCGCATCACACAGGTTTCTTTCGGAAAGGTATATGAGCCAGTTGTTCAGAAAACAATGGCAAACTACTGAACGTAAAACTTGCCAAGACATCAACAGCAGCTGAAAAATGCTGGTGTTGACTGCAATGTCCTGTAAAAAGGATATGCAAAAAAAAAAATAAAAGATAACACTAGTGACTTTGATAAAATATGTCTCCACTATATAACTCTATTGGTTGTGACAAAATGTATGTAAGACTAGTGGTAACACGGATGACAATTACAAAATTTATTTGTCCACCTGATAATACTAGTGACTGTGACAAGATAACACTAGATAACACTAGTGACTTTCACAAAATGTGTCTTCACTAGATGACACTAGTGACTTTGACAAAATATGGTTTTCCACTAGATAACACTAATGACTTTGACAAAATATGTCTTCACTAGATAACAGTCTAGTGACTGACGAAGTATGGTTCTTCACTAGATGATAACACTAGTGACTTTGACAAAATGTGTCTACACTTGATAAAACTAGTTAGTGGCTTTTCTTGAACTAATTGTTGAAATCATTTCTCTTGACAGGAGCTGTGGAAGATTGTCATGCACACAATGGAGAAGACTGTTGTCCTCCCCCCATTGTCAGATCCCAGACAGGTAAATCTTGAACTGAGTTATCATGGAAATAATAAGTGTAATTGGTTTGATACATATATAAAACTCACAACTTTGGCAGCTTCTGTGGATTTACTGTCCAAGTGTATCTATTACTGGAGCCCATGATCTAGGTTCACTTCTGGGGGTTATGGAAATATGATGACAGAAATCAAAAGAATAACACTCTGCAAAAACTAAAACAGCTAAAATCTATTTGGATTGGAACAGAAAGAACAACAAACCTCACAGTGCTATGAGCATGCATATTTCCTGAGACAACAAACGGATGTGACACTAGTATACTTAACATACCAGCTGAATAGCACATATGCACTTTTGAATATAAATGTTACATAAAAGTATTAAAAATTCATTGGACAAAAAACAAAAACAAGCAGATCTATAAAGCAAGAATTCAATAGTTAAGAAGACTGATTATTAAGTTAGTTGCCTATCCTTTACAGGATGTCGCAGTCAACCCCAGCATTTTTGGCTGGTTGTGATTTCTTGGTAAGTTGACATTCAATAGTTTACCATTGCTTTCTGAATGATTGGCACTCATACCATTGTATAGAATCAATGCAAGGCGGTCTGCTTCCACATCAACTACAGTTGTGTTTCGAACACACAGTGCGAAATTATAAATTGCATTTGTAACCCCTTCACCGCAGAACCAGCTGTGATTATTAAGACAAACAAAATTTAGGAAACTTTCCAGTTCTCTTTCTTGTCCAATGAATTTTTAATACTTTTATGTAACATTTATATTCATCGGTGCGTGTGTGCTTTTCAGCTGATATGTTAAATATCCCAGGTTTTGGGTATGTGAAACAACGTGAATGTCCGGAAAATATAATTATGGAGCAAGATGTAGTGGAGAAGAGGAAGACCACAACATAGATGGATTCAGATAATTTACATAATAGAGGCAAAACATCTGATTTATGATAGAGATACATTTTGAAAAACTTATCGAAAAAAGGTTCTTCACAGTACAAGCGATTGATTGATGATGAACATAGTGCATAATGCGTGAAAATCCAAGTGAAATATAGATTTCAATTAATATACCAACATGGCCATTTATAGGTCATACTTGTCTGAATTGATACATCATTTGGTCTTGAAATGTTACTGTGGGGAGGAGTATATTCTTGTGTAAAATATTCAGATGTGTTAAAAATTAAGTCATCAGATTTTGTGTATTTTCTAGACTTTCATTTGTCACATTGTCTACATTTCCATTGTAGAATCTCATGTGAAATTTGTCCAGATTAAAAGCAAGCTTTAGACATTTTTAAAATCTATTCTTTGATCTACATTATTGATGAATATATACTTTTTAAATATATCAATATGTCTCACATAATCAAGAATTTATCTTCCTATTTTTTTCTTAACTTTTTGGTTTACATACTTATTTATATTTCTTCATTTTTGATGGCATAATTTATTATTTAAAAATGGCATAAGTAATCATGATGCTGAATGACTACTGGTCCGTAGTGTTTATCACGTCTTTCATTGGCTGACACCTCATCATGTACTGTCCAGTTTTTGATCTCAGTGATCACTATACTTGCTGTCATATCATTAACACAGTATTTTCACATTATCTGAGCTGATAATATATGCAGACTGTTAGACAATTTAACGCATTTCACAAGGCAATGAAAGAACTTCTCTCGCACCATTACAGTTAACTATTAACTCTTAGAGAGTCGCAATAGTGTAGTGGCTGGATGCTTGCCTGGTGGTCATGGGTTCAAGTCCACATTAAGGCAGATTTTTACTAATGACCTGGGTTCCCGTGTCCACCCAGCCTGAAATTGGTACAAAAGATGTCTTGGGAAGTAAATGTGGCTGGTGAAATATTAACCACATTGCCACTGGTGTGTTTGTTGATTGGTCAATAAAAATGTGGATCTAGCACCATATACCAAATTCACCTTAAGGCATGTGAAAGGGTCCTTTACTGTTTGTTTTATTAACTGTTAACCTTGCATCGCTTAAAGTGGCTAAACCAGTCACCCCAAATTTATCAAACTCCACTTATTGGCTTCAGTTGTCTGCGAGTGTCAGTTAAGTCACATTTATGGCTTGTTTTCCATTCAAATATTTCTACAAGTCAGTTAAGGGAGTGTAGGGGTTGACATGTGTTAGAATGATCAGCTCTAAGTCATTTTGAAGCGGTGAGTTACAAATTACTTTTAACAGTCATAGCCCGAAACTTACTCCCAAACATCAGCTTGAGAAAATGTATTTTTTGAGCATGTACTCTAAGGGGTAACAAATATGAAGACTATTATGGACACTCACAGGCAATGGAAAAGGTCATTTTTGCCATGTTACCTTATGTAAAGCCGGTTTTGGACACTCACAGACAGGAGAAATGTGATTTTTTTTAAATGAATGTTTGAATGTGTACACTATGATTTAACAAATGTAAGGGCTATTATGGGCACTCACAAACAATGGAAAGGGTGGTTTTTGAGCAAGCAACAAATGGAAAGGCTATTATGGACTCTCACAGATAGTTAGTTAGTTAGTTCATCGACAGATCATCCTCACTGCACATCGAACCATTCAGGCCATAAGTGCTCGGATCCCCTCCTCAGAAAATCCTGCAGCGTATAGCGGCTAACGAAACCAGTTCTGTGTTGGTTTATCAATCTTCTTTGGCTTCCTGTGTAGTGTTTTAGTTTGGCCACACCTCTTTTAATTTGCTGTTCTTGTAGTCTGACCATGGTTGTAGATTCACAGTCATCACTTAGTTCTCACAAAAGTCTTACTTCTCGTAGAGCATTCAGAATGTCAGTCTGGTCAATGGCGCATCCGCCCTCCACAGTAGCCTTACCTGCGAGCTTGTCAACCCAATCATTTCCTTGTACACCTGCATGCCCTGGCACAAAGATGAAACTAATCTTTTCTAGCCGAGACCACTCCAGAGACAGCAACCACTCTCTTCGGATCCACCCTATCTCTATCCTCTTGAGCATGCTCATTGAGTCGCTAAGGAAACATGCCCTAGTGAATGTCTGTGTCTCGAGCCATGTTATTGCTTTACTTACTGCCATGACTTCCATAGTCAGACTACTTGTGGTCTCAACAAAAGCACCAGAGTCCTCCTTCACAATTCTCCCTTCCTGCCTAGCCGTAAAGGTCCATGAGCTCCTCACGCATCGGACGACCGACCCATCTGTGTAAATGACAGCATCACTGTCTAACGAATTCTCGAAAATCAACGCTTGTACTTCCGCCTCCACAGCAGCCGGATTTTCTTGTCTGCATTTTCTGTCTAGTTGGATGCAAACTGAAAAGGACATACAGAAATCTGTTGGCACTTGTACCCACTCCTTGCCAGGCTCTAAGTCCTCCAGTGAACACACCTGTTGAAGAATGTCTTCCACTTGACCCATCCAAGACCTTCTTCTTTTTAACCTGCTGCCCTTCACCTTCATAATTTCACTATGTAGTGGATGTTGTGTGTTTGCGTTAACTCTGAGGTTGGTATGTGCTCTGCAAATTTGTATTCTGTCTTCAATGGTTGGAAAATCAAGAAGGTAGCACATCACCTTGTATGATGTATCTTTGTACATCCAAGAATAATGTGCATAGCTTCATTCTGTATCCTTTCCATCCTTTCTATCTGCTTACGGCTGAGAGTTAGGATCGCCATTGCATACTCCAAAACAGACAATTCTCACAGATAATGAGAAAAGAAATAGGCATCAGAAAATACAATACAATAGAAAAATTGTAGCACTGCAGAGAAACCAGTAATCCCATCAGCTAGTTCAGCTAGACATCCTCAAAAAGGTATCATCATTAGCCAGGTCTAATGGCCTTAAGAATCAAGACTCGACAACTAAACAATTGGACTGAATTTAACTCCAGCTATCATATAGTCCCCTTGATCTCAAAGAATGTGGTAAATGTTGAATCAAAGTATTTACCCAAATAAGTGGAGACCTCTGTACCTGAGCCAGATATTGTTGTGAAAGGTTGAGGTCATAAACCACCAGTGTGGGTGTGGAAGGGAAAAACCACCCCTTATACATACCCAAGAATAATTTAAAGAGCACTGTCATAAAACCAGAATGATGGAGTGCTGTGTTCAGAAGATTCATACCATATTTGGGACTGAATAAACTGTCATGAGATGATATTGGTCAAAGAATCTATTCTAGAGTTACCTCTACCTTGCAATCACTCTTTTGTTGAAGAAATCATAAATTGTCACTGTAGTTGAAAGTATTGAGAAGATAACGTTATTTTAACATTTAGTCGTCAGGTACAAGAGAGGTGGTAAGAATGACTTTTCTTAACAGCTTGGTGATGGTCCTTATTGGTTTGTAGAAGGAAAGATGAATTCTATCCAGCTGCAACTGCAAACAATCTGTACATTGCAAGATTAATAATGAAATAAAGCATAAAAAACTAACATCTTGTGGCAATAATTTTAAAGAATAACATTTACAGGGAGATTAAGCGTCACTGTTTCAGTATCAAGTGCCACAATTTATGTTTAACTTGTTTTGTTCCAAGCAATAATTATATTAATCCACTGTGTCATAGTCAATACTTTAAATCCTTCTGTCCCGTGGAGTGTTTTAATACTTCAGTCCACTCTTTATAGTTCCTTCTTTAAATCTTCTAGTATCATCAAACACTTTATATGTCTATGTGCTACTCCATACATAATGTTATTTCTGAATCCTCTTTATCACTTAAAGCTGTTACATTAAGCCACTCTGAACTATTACTTTATCTCCTCCTTTTCTTAAGTAATTATGTTAACTCTGTCAGCCCTAAAAATGTTTAACTTGTAAGTAACAGCTGCTGGGGGTAGAAATAATTAAAGTATAAGGAGGTATAGAGGTAGGGAAAAAAATAATTGACTTCATTGCACTGGGTTTTATCCCATCTGGCTCAGTCTCTTTCCACAAAGCAGCCTGCCAAAAGTGTCACACTGACCATGAACTCTGTAGCTCCAGTGACAACTAGAGAAGTCTCCTAGAAAATTGTGCTCAGTAACCGAATGACAGAGTCCAGAAATAAACTTATGACTTTTGAAGCTCAAGGAAGGTGGCTTAATGGAGACGCATGTATTATTTATATACATAATTACAATAATAGTCTGGGACAGACAGCGTTAATACCTAACTTAGACAGTTATGCCTATATGGGATAAAAACCAGGTGCAATGAGGTCGCCCCGGTCACTTTGTAAGTGCCTGCCAAACAAAAAAAGTGGTCCTGACCAAACAAAAATTCAAGGCAGAAAATTTGAAGTAGGGGTGTGTCACAATAATGCTTTTAAAATGATTAAAATGGTTGCAGATATATTGTATTACATGTGAAATTAAACATGATTGCACAGGGAATATGACTGCATTAATGATTAATTGATAGGTTAGAAATATTATGACAATAATGAGAGGTTTAGTAATAACAATTGAAATTAAAAAGGTAAATATTTTAAAATTTCACTTACCAAGGCTTTATTTTGTATCCACAACAGCTAATCCAGTTAAATTTTGCTGAATATTGTTACATACACCACTTTTGTTCAATAATATCACAAGAACTGCACCACAACACCAATAAAACATAATTAAAACATATTATTTTGAAGCATATAATATTCACACAAAATAGAAAATGTCAGGCAGATTACTGAGGAGTAGAGTACTGAGAAACAAAATAAACACTATTTTCTATTTAGTTATAATTATTATTCTTCTAAATTTAATTATTTAAATACTCCTTAAATACTTTGTGATAGGCAAAGTAAATTTAGTGGCACAAGTGTGGCCTATTAGCGCAAGCATAAGTCGGCATTTGCCATCATAATATGAGGAACTTTCACTGTTAGATTTTTTTTGAAATTATGACCGTCTTCTAAATTAACTTACTACTGCACGTGGTATAAGTTTTAGAATCTTTCACAAAGTCCTTTACATCACAATAACTATAATATAAAATTGTTTAAAACGGTAATTTTATTAAAATATATGAGGTCCAGAACCAGAAGGTATTGTCACTTCGAATTTCGAATCACACCAAACTCAATTTCTCCTAAACAAGAAATGGAGCCTAGCGTGCTCCTACATATGGGCGGAAGCGAAATCTTCGTTGTAAAGTTTAATTCAATGGGACACTAAAAATTGTGAACTAAAAAGGAGAAATGGAACAATAAACGCACTATATATACCGAACCGATAGGTCGATTCGCGGGTGCCAAAATGGGTCCATGGAACCAACCTATCGGTCTGCGGCAGAGAATCAGTTAAAAACAGTTATTCGGTTACCTGCAACTGACACAAGTATAGTCTGTATTTTAAAGTAGCAGCTGTGTGGAAAAGAAAGAGTTAACACCTAACTAAGACACTTATTCAGTTACCTGCAAATGGCACGAATAGTTTGTATTTTAAAGTAACTGCTGTGTGAGGCACACAAAATTAATATGAATCTGACAAATTAATATTGGCAAGCATAATTTAATGGCATAGCCAGTTTAAATCGTTTGTCATTTTAAATTGATTCTGATGAATATTGTAGTTTGGACTAAGGATGTCATTATCATGTGTTTTGCTGAGCAGCACAAATGATCATTATCCTCCACAAACATCTGTCCTATGTATTCTTGATAAGTTTGACAGCTGCTAGTCATCTTCTATACAGCTTTGTCACCTTTCCAGCATTTTTATCTCTTTGCTACTTTGGCAATGAGCCACTATGCTACCTCAGGTGCCTTCTGAATTATATACGATTAAATTATAATAAAGTTGTCAAGACTGCAAAAATAAAGTCACAATACAGAAACAATGCTAACAACTAGCACAACATGATGATGAGATAGACTGAGACAGAAGCAAAGCAAGTCTGTCCACACCGCCATAAAAAATGCCATGTGAAATGTGTACTGTGTTGCGTTTACCTTTTTTCTAAAAGTGTTTTTGTTTTCTTTAAGACATTGTTAATAAATGTACTGTATTATTATTTCACCATTTAATCATAAACATGCTATATTTTGTTTGCTTAATTGAGGGTTACTATAAATAAATTAGTACAAATATTTTTTTTCTAGCCCTGGGTTTTTGTAGTCCTCCATAATAATATTGTACATGGTTTTAATTTTAGCATCAGATTCTCAAAGTCTTATATAGAAATAATGTAACAAGGTAGAAGGTTGTGAATTGAGGCTTTCAATTTTGCTATATAGAATCCATGTGGCTGGTAAGAGGTCCAGTTGTCTAGAAATGATAGTACACATTTGATCCTTGATGGCTTGTTATCATCACTTTCCTTATACTTTTGAAATTGTGTGATTATCTGTTGCTTTTGCTGAATGTTTTGTTTTATATTGTCTATGCTGAACCATCAAATCTAGCCTGAAGTAGAACATTATTACAGATAACATGCATCAACAAGTAAAGGACCCTATTCTATGCCTTGAGGTATATGGTGTTAGCCCCGTATAGACCAATCGGCATAAGACAGGTGATGTGGTCAATCCAAACTGGCCACTTTACTTCCCAGAACATTTTTTGATGCTCATTTTAGGTTGGGTGAACCTGGTGCCCATTTCAGTTTTTTTCATCCTCACCTTGAAGGGGATTCAAACACTTGACCACTAGACCTGCAAGCAAGGAAGCTAGCCACTGGGCTACATCTGCTCTCATCCATCAACAGAGGCCAGATTAATCAGCAAAAGTGTGCCCACTGTTTTTCTTCTAATGACTGTTTTCCCATTTTGAACATTCAGCAGGAGACATAATTGGTTTTATTTTACAGAATTTAAATATTCAAACCTAGTGGGAAATGTTTAGAGGGATCGACTGCTTTGCAGATCAGGGAAGCATACCATATAAAAACGCATACTTTGCACATGGATATCAGAAGTCGGACTAATGTGAGAACAAACGCTTTGCACAAGGTGATCAGAAGTCAAGTCCAAGTTAAGGATAACTTAATTGTTAGGATACCGAGTTCTCATGTCTGGCAGTAAGTCTTGGAATTGTCAGCAAAGGAATGAATTTCTATTGATGGGAGATCACATTTTCTTAAACTCTGTACTTCAGGCCTGAAGTATATCTTTCCTGCAGACAACAGGAAGGGGTAAAAATTCAGTAAACAGAATGTCTGATTTTTTTTATTAACACATTCTTATGAACAAAAACAATGCCTTAATTTACATCACAATCAAGCAATCAAAAGGCAGTTGTCCTTTAACCCTTTACCGGGCAGACGCTTGTCCGTTTTTTAGCCCTGAACGGGCTAGATTTTTTCAGGTTCGGTAAAATTTCGGGTTGCGTTAGTAAAAATGTCACAAATAAGGTGTTAGTCAACCGATTTTAGTTAAATACACACCACAATGAAGGGAAAAGCATACAGAATATGTTACGCATGTGATTGTTGCCGGTTACCCATATGTGAATACAAATATTTACGAAATACAGCATATTCTTTGTGTTTTTCAGTCATCTATACAGCAATTTACAAACACATTTTCATAATCATAATCACATTCTTTAAAGTCCAACTCACGACTGCTAATGCGAAGTAAGGCTTTTCACTGATATCTAGCTCCGATTAATAGTCAACTTCGTGCCCTTTAATGTCACTTAAACTGAACCTAGCGAAATCTCGGCTATCACTTGAAGAATCGCCAAAATCCATTTTGAAAAACTAATCGTAAAAAAACCCGAAAACTATCAAACAAATCTATTCAAATTCATAGTAGGCGCTTGCAAATGGCGGCCACATTGTCAAGCTATCGGTGGCGAAAGTAGCCGTCGGAAGTATCGGAAAGCCGAGAGATCGCATTTTTACAATGCATAATAGTAACAGGCGGTTTCAGACGGTCTGCCCGTACTGGGGTCCGGACGTAAACAGACAATATGCCCGGTAAAGGGTTAAAGAAAATAATCCTGTAATTTATTTTTCTGTCCCATTTTTCTGTTACTATGGTGACGGTTGCCTGCCTCCATGCCCTTTGTTTCAGCTGTTGCCTCTCTCTAGCAATGCCCAGGCCAAGATAGAGGACATGTCCCGCATCCTACTCAACCATGTCAGTCAGATGCCTATGAATGCTCCCATGAAGCAGGTCAAGAGCATTCAGGCCACTTTTTTGGTACTTTGCACCTAGCAAATATTTTTGTTTTGGTGTTACTCATTTCCTGTTGTCTCATGGCTTCTTGCTTTAGTTGCTATTACCATGTTAATTCACCTCTGTATGGCACTGTTGTTTGATGTTGTGTGTTCTTCTTTTCATTCTCTGTTCAAATCTAAGCAGAGCTGAGCTGTAGGAATACTACATGTGACATCCATCAGCGTTGAGCTGCCAAAGCAAGAATTTAAAAAAACTGTGAAACTTACACATAAATTACATTTTAAAATGTAAATTATTTAATTGATATCTGTAAATATTTACATTGGGCAACAGTACATGTGGTATTGGATTGCATATCTTTTGCTTTGTAATAGTATATCTTGCAGTGAACAGTATTGCATCTTTTTATAGGCAACTATACTAATGTCAAGTAGTATATCTGTTTTTGAACAGCAGAGAGTCTTTGATTAGACAATAGTATCATTCAATGTACATCTTTGAAATGGATAGCAAATACATTTTTTATAGCATTGAACATCTTTTATAACATTGAACTACATCTTTTAATGGGCAATAGTGAACCTTACATTGGGCAGTAGTACAGGGTGTATTTTTAATGACTGAGCAGTGTTTCAAACTATTACCGGTCCAAGTTTTGTATTTACCTATTATGTTGCATGAACTTTACAGAGGGTGAATACAAAACTTGGACTAGCAATATTTTCAAACACTGCACAGTCATTAAAAATACACCCTATACATCTTTACAATGGCAAATATATTAATGTTCAGTAGTATACCGGCATTGTGGCAAAGGGGTTACGGAAGCAATTCGTAACCCCGCGTATCGCATTTGAAAAACACAGCTGTGGGAGATTTGGAAGCAGAATAAATGTTAGTGTGTCCAAAGCAGTTTCCTGCTATGGGTCTGTGATGTGATAGGGCCATCACATTTTGTAGACCTGAATTCACGAAGGAATTGGCGGCAAATCTTTCCCTCAATTAGCAGGCGGCAAATCCAAATGTTGAACTCTCATCCTACCATGCTCCTAACATTTAAAGTGATGTTCCTTAACTTCGCTAGTGCACCCACTTTCATGTTGATTGGTTGGCTTGAATTAGTACACTTGAAGCGATCCATTTTTAAACAAACTGAAATATAACTGCTGGGATCTCCAGAAGAAATCTCTGCAGTTGTAGACCAAAATAACTTCTCAAATTTATTTTAATTTTAAAATGTACAGATCTTACATAGCACAGTCCATCTCAGACTGTTTTCATTAGGCCACACTTTTAGAATGAACATTATTAGTCTGCAGCCCACTTAGTTTTTTTTTTAAAATTGATAATCACTACCTTAAAAGCAAATGTATATCTTGTACTCATAATAACAAATGAGAGTTGAACAAATACAATCTGTTAGACATAACAAATATATAAAATAAACAATATTTTGTTATTTGGCATCTTGTAATTCCAATCATCTTTAATAATGTTAATGACATATAAAAGATATACCCTTCAAACAGTACCAGACAATATGTGTGGATTCATTGTTTTTTAGGGCAAAACGATTGTGAAAGTGGTTTATTTTTATTATTTTAGAAATTACAACGCCCCCTGCTTCTCAACCTCATAGATTTACACTAAATTATCGTTTTAAACAATTTTAGATTATAGCTATTCTGATTTAAAGGACTTTGTGAAAGATTCTAAAACTAATACCACGTGCAGTATTCAGTTAACTTATTTAGCAGGTGGACATTATGAAACACAAACCTAATAGTGAAAGTTTGTCATTATATGATGGCACATGTTGAATTATGCTTGCTCTAATGGGCACACTTGTGCCCCCAAGTTTGCTTTGCCTATCACAAATAAGCTCAGGAGTAATTACATATTTAAATTTAAAAGAATAACGGTTATAACTAAATAGAAAATAGTGTATATATTGTTTCTCAGTACAAATCTGCCTCATATGTTCCTGACTTTTTTTCAATTTTGTGTGAAAATGATGTGCTTCAAAATGTGATGTTTTAATTGTTTTTATTGGTGTTATGTAGCAGTTCTTGTGATATTGGTAAAGAAAAGTGGTGTATTTATAATTACTCGGTAAATTACATTGTATTATCATCAACGATTAGAAGTAGTGCCTTGGTAAGTGGACATTTTTAATAATTGTCACCCCTGTCTTCACTTTTATTTATTTTTTTACAAAATCTAACATTATTGTTATTATATTTCTAACCTCTAGCAATAGTAGCAATACTGATGTGTCCCTTGTGCAACCTCCTTTAATTTGATGAATATAGCTGCTACCATTTTAACCATTTTTAGATCATTACTGTGATACACCACTACTTTCCATTTTCTGCCATGAATATTTGTTTGGTCTAATCCTACATTTTTGTTTAGTAGTGAATCAGTTAATCAGCAAGAAGGCATATATAAAAGATATGGCTTAGTGCATTTTGAATGTAACATGATTGGCAAATGTGCTGAAGAATTGTACTTGTTTCTGCATATCTTCATTGCTCCATTTGTTACATCAATTTATAGATATGGCACACCCTATCATTTTTGCACCCGTGTTTTTCTTTGAGATTAGTTTGTAGTGGTAGTTTTGCTATGTTCATGCTATATAGATTGTTACAGATTTATAGATGTATGTTTTTATTCTGTATAGTGTAAATGTTGTAGATTTTCATGTGTATGTATTAAAATAACATTGTGGCTTGTATTCTCCTAGACATAAATCTTGTAGTTACGGAGTTTTCATAATGAACTATGCATTTTCATGTGTGATATATTTTGTTTTTTGCAGTAGACATGTGTTGTACATTCTTTTGTTAGATTACATATATTGTATGTTTTATTTGTGCAGAAAGTATGTGTTGTATGATTATTTTATATTTACAAATTATACAAGTATATATTCCTGTTGCAAAATACGTATTTAACAACCTTTTTTTGCATATCTTTTACAGAACATTGCTGTCACACCAGCATTTTACTGCTGTTGTGATCTCTTGGCAAGTTTACGTTCAGTAGTTTGCCATTGCTTTCTGGATGACCAGCTCCCATACCAATTCGTTAAAACCCAGTACAACGCAGTCTGCTGCCAAATCGCACGCCGCTGTGTTTCAAACACAGATAAGCAGGGTTATGAACTGCGTTCATAACCCCTTCACCATGGAAACCGGCATGCAACCTACTAACATTAAAACCTGGATACCAAATCAGTTGCATTTATGTGGTCAACAACAAAACAGCATACACAGCATACAGCAATTGTTAAATTATCTATCCTGTTTTAATACAATGGAATAGCTGGGGCTATTGTTCTTGTGGTTTTGTGAAACCTCTGGAAGACTAAGTTTTAACTCTTGAGTTTGGTGCATTGGCTTTCAGGGTGCCTCAGCCCTGAAGAGGTCTTGTATTTTTAGAATGGAGTTGGTGTAGAGACTTTACTCTTGACCCAATACCTTGTTTACAGTGAAGTTGGTGTAGAGACTTTACTCTTGACCCAATACCTTGTTTAGAGTCAAGTTGGTGTAGAGACTTTACTCTTGACCCAATACCTTGTTTAGAGTCAAGTTGGTGTAGAGACTTTACTCTTGACCCAATACCTTGTTTAGAGTGAACTTGGTGTAGAGACTTTACTCTTGACCCAATACCTTGTTTAGAGTCAAGTTGGTGTGGAGACTTTACTCTTGACCCAATACCTTGTTTAGAGTCAAGTTGGTGTGGAGACTTTACTCTTGACCCAATACCTTGTTTAGAGTCAAGTTGGTGTGGAGACTTTACTCTTGACCCAATACCTTGTTTGGAGTGAATTTGGTGTAGAGACTTTACTCTTGACCCAATACCTTGTTTAGAGTGAAGTTGGTGTAGAGACTTTACTCTTGACCCAATACCTTGTTTAGAGTCAAGTTGGTGTGGAGACTTTACTCTTGACCCAATACCTTGTTTGGAGTGAAGTTGGTGTAGAGACTTTACTCTTGACCCAATACCTTGTTTAGAGTGAAGTTGGTGTAGAGACTTTACTCTTGACCCAATACCTTGTTTAGAGTCAAGTTGGTGTAGAGACTTTACTCTTGACCCAATACCTTGTTTAGAGTCAAGTTGGTGTAGAGACTTTACTCTTGACCCAATAGCAAAGTACCATCTCCATTGGGATTGTGTTCCAGGGCTCTTCTTTCCCTGACCAAGCTTGGTGTGAAAGACTGGGTCTGGAACTTGAAATCTGTAAGAACTTTCCCTGACCAAGCTTGGTGTGAAAGACTGGGTCTGGAACTTGAAATCTGTGGGGACTTTCCCTGACCAAGCTCGGTGTGAAAGACTGGGTCTGCAACTTGTCATCTGTGAGGACTTTCCTTGACCAAGCTCAGTGTGAAAGACTGGGTCTGCAACTTGACATCTGTGGGAACTTTCCCTGACCAAGCTCAGTGTGAAAGACTGGGTCTGCAACTTGACATATGTGGGGACTTTCCCTGACTAAGCTCGGTGTGAAAGACTGGGTCTGGAACTTGACATCTGTGGGGACTTTCCCTGACTAAGCTCGGTGTGAAAGACTGGGTCTGGAACTTGACATATGTGGGGACTTTCCCTGACTAAGCTCGGTGTGAAAGACTGGGTCTGGAACTTGACATCTGTGGGGACTTTCCCTGACCCAGCTCGGTGTAAAAGTTTGGGTCTGAAACTTGACATATGTGGGGACTTTCCCTGACTAAGCTCGGTGTGAAATACTGGGTCTGCAACTTGACATATGTGGGGACTTTCCCTGACTAAGCTCGGTGTGAAATACTGGGTCTGGAACTTGACATATGTGGGGACTTTCCCTGACTAAGCTCGGTGTGAAATACTGGGTCTGGAACTTGACATATGTGGGGACTTTCCCTGACTAAGCTCGGTGTGAAATACTGGGTCTGCAACTTGACATATGTGGGGACTTTCCCTGACTAAGCTCGGTGTGAAATACTGGGTCTGGAACTTGACATATGTGGGGGCTTTCCCTGACTAAGCTCGGTGTGAAATACTGGGTCTGCAACTTGACATATGTGAGGACTTTCCCTGACTAAGCTCGGTGTGAAAGACTGGGTCTGGAACTTGACATCTGTGGGGACTTTCCCTGACCCAGCTCGGTGTAAAAGTTTGGGTCTGAAACTTGACATATGTGGGGACTTTCCCTGACTAAGCTCGGTGTGAAATACTGGGTCTGCAACTTGACATATGTGGGGACTTTCCCTGACTAAGCTCGGTGTGAAATACTGGGTCTGGAACTTGACATATGTGGGGACTTTCCCTGACTAAGCTCGGTGTGAAATACTGGGTCTGCAACTTGACATCTGTGGGGAAAGGTATTAAGATGTAGCCATTTCAAACTGGCAGAGATTAGAACTAAGTTGGTAATGTATTCTGTTGTCAAGTTTCCACCCCAATGCCAAAGGGGAATCTGAGACTATAAAGGATGTATGAAAACCACACCAGAACTATCACCAGATGTCTGGTCCTGATGTTTGACAGGCATAACAACAATAGAGAAGCGAATGACTATTTTGTTCTTGTCAAAGAATGCTGGGCATAGATTGTAATTGTCACTTCACTGATTAAACTGAAATCACTGGGTCTGGAAAACATGTACACTACACTATACAGGTAGTGGATGCCCTGTACAGAGCTTGCATCTAGTGGAGTGAGGTCAGTATAGAAACTGATCTTCCAGTTGCAAGGTACCATCTCCACAGGAAGTGTGTTGTGGAGATTTCCTGTCCCTCTCCAAGGCCCCAAAACATGGTGTTCAAGACAGGTACTGGAACTGTATGTGCCAAGAGGTGTATTAATATAACCAGACCATGATTCAGCACCACAGATATGGATTGGCTGGGGTTAGGCCTGGGTTGATCTTGTTTTCTCCCCACGGTTTTAGGTATTTCATTAACAGCTGACTCCAGTCCAGTGCCCTGAGGGAATCCAACTAGGTGTGGGTGAGGTTCATAGGGTTTTGTTGCTTGCAGGGAAGCATGTTTAAGCTTGTGGGTGTGGGAGGGAAGGGGTTAAACATGAATTTTAAGAATCCTGACTAATTGTATTCCCCTACACAGATAAATATGTAAGAAACATACAAATTATAGCTTTCCTGTCACAGTTGCCAAGTATGAAAATTATATGTTGTATATTTGCTGGCTAAAATATTATATATGTATATTCTATTGTTACTGATTGTCACAATGGTGTTGTACATTGTCATGTTGCAGATCATATATGTTGTGCTTACTCACGTTACAAATTGTAAATATTATAAACAGAAAATATATTTACTCCCCAGGATATGTCTAAGGAAGCCGAGAAGAATCTAAGTCCTAAACAGTGTGCTGTTCTAGATATGGCCTTGGACACAATCAAACAGTACTTCCATGCAGGCGGTCAGGTAAGATATCTTGTTTTCTGAGCACAAATGTTGATCCTGCAGTCATTCTGGCAAGTTGTTCAGCATGGTTTACAGACACAGTAATCACAGTTAAGGCTCCAATAGTGAAGGTATTTTTTTCTCAAGGTAGTGGATTCCATGCCTAGTCATCTCAGAATAGGATGCAAATTAAGAGATCCTTATGCATGTTGCATACATTTAAAATGCCTAGGCATTTGACAATCATAAAAAGTTGGCTGTACAGGTGGTGCTACGATACAAATTTTTTTTTTTAAGAAACCTACCTACATGAAATTTAAAGCGTATGAATTCTATAAAACATGGGAAATTCTCATTGGTGCAGATTTATGGACAAAACTGAGTGTCTCTTTATGATCTACAAAAGAGGACCAAAGCAATTCTTCTCCATAGATTATTACACCATCAGGCGAGTTCTCATGAGTTATCTGTTTTTGGAGTTCTATTTAGTTCCCTACCGCTTGACGTTTAATCAAAGCAATAATGGACAATTTCACAAACGAAGATTGTCCTTGGGAATAACGGGGTGCAAGACAACTGGGTTGATTTCATTGCACCAGGTTTTATTCCATCTGCCTTGGTCTCTCTCTCTCTCTGTCTCTGTCTGCAGAGCAGCTAACTTCCTGCTGAAAGCGTCACACAGAGCAGCTAACTACCTGCTAAAGGTGTCGCACAGAGTAGCTAACTGCCTGCTGAAAGCATCACACAGAGCAGCTAACTACCTGCTGAAAGTGTCACACAGAGCAGCTAACTGCCTGCTGAAAGCATCACACAGAGCAGCTGCCTGCTGAAAGCATCACACAGAGTAACTAACTGCCTGCTGAAAGCGTCACACAGAGCATGAGCTCCATAGCTCCAGCCACAACCCGTGTCTCATAAAAAATTGCCCTCATGAACCAGCTGGAAAATGAATTTATGACCTTCAGCGTGAGACGTGCATCTTGATCACTTGGTCCCGAAGACCCCAAAGTCATCCTTGCCAATTAAAATACATGTACTTGTCAACTTCAAGTGCTTAAAGTTTTCTGTAGAAGATATCTGCATTAGTTTGTACTGACTGTACTCAAAGTTTACTTAGAAATTGTCTGCAACATTTGTGCTCATAGAGCTCAAAGTTTATTTATTGTAAGTCTGGCAAATTAAGACAGGTCAAATGTTAATATGTCACCAGACATCAAGGTGCCACCTCTATGCCCCAGAAAATAAAGACAGAGAAACATACAGAAAGAAAAACAGAAAGGAGGGAAGGGAAAAATTAGTTGTAGAATGTTTATTTGCCATATTCTCTGTAGTGAAGAGGTTCAGCTGTCTACCTCACTATCTGAAGGTCATGTGTTTATTATACAGATAAGTAAGTCATCGCTGGAACTATGGAATGTGTGCTTTGTGCGATTCTCTCAGCGAACGGCTTATTCTCCAGAGAGAGAAAAATCAGATGGGGTTGAACCCACAGCATTGAAGTCCACCCCCGTGATTTTAATAATTTAGTACAGTCCTGCTACAGTGTTGCCTGATGTCATGTTGCCTTTTGTAATGCTGATTTATTTTGTGGTGGCTTCCTTAATATTAGCAGGCTCTGTGGCTGTGGTATTATGAACACAATCCATGATCCTACATATCGCATTCGAAACACAGCTGTGGGTGATTTCACAGTTGAATGCCTTGCGTTGGTTTTAATAAAATAGTATAAGTGCCAGCCGTTCAAAAAGCAATGGCAAATTACTGAACGTAAACTTGCTGAGAAATCACAACCAACCAAAAAATGCTGGGATTTACTGTGACATCCTGTATAGGATATGCAAGTAAATTAACTATTTTAGTATTGCCAAGTGTAATGTTGACTTGTATATTGGTGATTTGTGTCATGTTAGCCCATGTGATGTTTACTTTTATAATGATTTCTATAATCGTGATTTATGTCATGTTAGCTAATGTTATATTTACTTTTATAATTATACCTTGTGTAATGTTCAGTTGCGAGGGGTTAGCAGCTTTCTCCGTAACCCCGAATACTCTCGTGGTTGACATGAGCGAACGAGAATTGGAAGTGGTTCAAGTCGCGCCAGTGACATGAGAGTATGGAGCCGGTCGCTCAGAAAGCAATGGCAAACTACTGAGCGTAATCTTGCCAAGAAATCAACAATCAGCTGACATATGCTGATGTTGACAGCGATGTCATGTAAAGGATATGCAAAACATAAAACATAATGTTCAGTTATGTAAAGTTAACTCATGTAATTAATCTGTTACCCAGTTTTGTCTCCCTTTGAGCATTGGGATTGGGTCTTTTGATATTGAAGTACCTAAAACTTGTGGAGAGAACATCTTGGCCAAATCCCTGCCAGTACATATGTGCTGTGCTCAATCATGACCTAGTTATTTTATGTTGTGTTGAACGTCACTGCATAATGGGCCTTCCCATGTGTGCTCACTACTCTGATACAGCAGCCATTCCAAGGTATTTCTACCCACTGTTCCCTTGAGCAGTTTGGTTATGAAGTCTCTCTTGACCTCAAAGATGGCATTGATGTGCTTGACAAGGCTTTTTTAGACAGGCTATCGTCAGAGACTCATCAGTATCTTCCAGCCGAGTCTCTATACTGCATTGATTATATCCATGTATTTTTCTGTTTGTATTAGTGCATTATTTGCCAGCTGGTCTGCACATTCACTGCCTTTAACTCCGGCATGTCCAGGTGCATATATCCATGTGAATGATGTGACAACTGACTTCCAAATGCTGCCCATCCATTTAGAGCAGAGACTGCCTGTTGCAATTTTCTATATCATGTTCTTGGAATCTGATGTTATTGTGTATGACCTAGTTACATCCTATTATGCCTCACTGCAGAGGGAAGAACAAGGGTCAGCCTTGCACGCCCTGCTGGTTTCTGAGCTTGGAGAGGGGAAGGGTGGATTTGTAACACAGTCTCATGAGGATTGTATGTTAATGCCAGATGAGGAGAGAAGTTTCAACCAGCCTCACTGATAGAAGCTAGCCTTTTCAGGGATCAGATGACCTGGATGTCAGTTACATGCTTAAGAGTTAACATTCAGTATTCCATAGAATTCACAACCACCCAACAAACAAACCAACCCAGTTTTATCTGTGTTCTTGCTGGGTCTGAAGAACACATGTAATGTTGCCTTCATATAATATTTCTGTGTATAATGTTGATTTATATAATGAACCTATGATTACCTATTATATCCATACAATGTTGATTCATGTCATGAACCAATGATTACCTATTATATCCATTTAATGTTGATTTATATCATGAGCCTATGATTATAGTATCCATGTTTTTGTTATCTATGTTATTCCAGGGTCTCAAAAAAGCATTTTTAGACAAAAGTGCAGAGTTACAGTCCTTGAGATATGCATTAAGTTTGTACACACAAACAACAGACACTCTGATTAAGACTTTTGTCAACACACAGACACAGCAAGGTAAGAAATGTGGTGTTTCTGGCTCCACAGATGTGGTAGCACCATCTGAAACTGTTCTGAAACACTGTTCTTAAATATGAAGGATTCTCAGTACTTATTATTACCAATGTTCTAGCTATGTAATCAAAATGAAGAATCAAAGTGAAAATATAAAAACACCCTTCGCACAGACATATGATTCCAAAGTTAAAATATTTTTTTAAACTCCACTAACAAGTTCTCACAGCTATAATATAATAAACTTGACATTAACAAGGTATAAAATTTAATTATTGTCACAAACTTTACACAAAAACGACTTTAAAGGTAAAATATAACAAACTTTTTACACATTTTAAAAAGTTACACAATATTGTAATAGGAACATTTTGAAAGTATCTGTATTATGTTAGCTTTGACCTCGGGAAATATCAGACTGTTATTGCGTTGTGCCTGTTTACAGCAGAGCTGCGTTCTTGTGCCGTTAAGCCGACACATCCGACTTCTGCGGGCATTTGTTGAACGGGTTAACCTTCCCGGCTTCACCTTCCCGGCTTCGTGCTGTTCAATCCCTGTCTCATCTTCCAGGAACAAGGTCACCCACCACAGTTCTCCCTAGGCCACTGTGATGTTTAATATGGCCAAAGTGTTTTAGTTTCCAAGACATAATGTTATTTATGAGCTAGTTTTCTTTGATGTTGGGGGGGGGGGGGGGGGCGCTGAGTAGTCTCGAGGTATGGTGTCTGCCTCGAGTGCTGGAGGTCCCGGGTTCAAGCCCTGGTGAAGGCTGGGATTTTTTCACATGGACTTCTAGTAACAAAATTTCCCCTGGTCTCTGGGTAGTGAGATCGGATGCCCGTGTGTATTGTTCATTCATTCATTCAGTAGCATGTCCTTTGCAGAACCTCGCTCCCATAACAACCTTCCGGAAAACTTCTCGATCACAAGCAAAATGTCCTGTGTCTGATACACCCATCTGGAGATCATCCGCCACATCCTGCACCCATCTTCTCTTTGGCCTTCCGCTTCCTCTCTTCCCAGGCATATACCCTTCCATTATTGTTCTGACCAAACTTTCGTGACATTTCAAGTGACCAAAATACTTCAATTTTCTTTGTTTTATCGTCTTTAATAGCCAACCCTCCTCAATATTCAACTCTTGAATTATGGATGCATTTGTTCTTTTCTTTACCTAAGATATTCTTAGAACTCGTCTATAACATTTATATTTAAAGGCGTTTATGCGCTGTTCAGCTTGTTTAGTAAGTGTCCATGTATGTATTGTTGCACACGTAAAATATCTCTTGTCAGTTGGAAATCGAAAAAGAGTAGCCTAACGGCGCTGCCCAGGCAAAATTTTGAGTTAAAAATCTACCCGAAGTATTTCAGTATCCTCGCTAATGCTACAGAGTTTGTTCACTGAGCTGAGATTCTCTGGACTCAGGCTTGAGTTAGAAGTAGAACAAAGCATTTATGGGTGACACCCATGTGCCATGATGTTGATCCGTCGACTAAACTAAACTAAACTTTCCTTGATGTTCAGATCTTGTAGAATTTTAGTATTTTTCCTGTTCTTGGTCCATGATATTCCAAGAATTTTTCTGTAACATTTAAGTTAAAAAACCCCAATTTTTGTCTTTAGTGATTGTAACAGGGCCCACGACTCTCATCTGTACATTGAAACAGAAAAGATGCATGGTCTCAAAATTTTACTTTAATCTGTTTGCTGGTGTTATGCCATAGATTGTAATACTGTTTAATCTCTGCTCCTCTATGACCTGCCTGTGTTGTCTTTTTGAACATACCCATTGTTGATTATAGAACCAAGATATTCAGTTTGTGACCTTTTCAACTGCTTCATTGTTAATTGTAATCTTTGGTCTAGTTTTGTTCAGAAAAAGATTGTGATTGTCATTCCCATAAATTAATTGGCATTTATTCACATTAATAATCTTTTAAGAGAGTGTGTGTGCATTTGTGCATGCTAGCACGTGCATGCATGTTTCTCTCTTTCTCTCTCTGTTTCGTATCACAATCTTTCATCTCTTTTTCATGTCTTATCTCTGTCTCTCACTTCTTTCTTTCTCATTTACAATCTTTCATCTCTCCCCCCCTCTCTCTCTCATCACAATCTTTCATCTCTCTCTCATCTCATCTCTCTCTCATTTTATCTCTCTCTCTCTCTCTTTCTGTCTCATATCACTATCTTTCATCTCTCTCATATCATTTCTTTGTCTCTCATCTCTCTCTCTCTCTCTCTCTCTCTCTCTCTCTCTCTCTCTCTCTCTCTCTCTCTCTCTCTCTCTCTCATTACAGTCTTTCATCACTCTTGTCCTTATCTCTCTGTCTCTCATCTGCTCTCTCTCACTCTCATCACAATCTTTCATCTCTCTTACTCCCATATCATCTGTCTCTCATCTCGTCTCATCTCTCTCACTTATATAATGTCTCTCATCTCATCTCATCTCTCTCTCTCATATTACAATATTTCAACTCTCTCTTATCATCTATCTCTGTATCTCATCTCTAGCTCTCTCTGTCTGTCTCTCTCTCTCTCTCTGTATGTGTGTGTGTGTGTGTGAGAGAGAGAGAGAGATGTAAACATTTAAACATCAGCAGTATTGTAATTTACATCTTAGAAAAACCAGGTCAGGAGGATCCAGTTGGAGAGGTTTCTATCCAGGTGGACTTTACCACGCACCCTGGTACAGGAGAACACAGGGTCACGGTCAGAGGTTAGTGGTGATGATTGGTCCTTTAAAACTAGTAAAAGGGTGTAATTATAAAGATAACTTAATGTTAGGCAGCAGTGCTGCATGCATGTGTCTTTCATCCTCCAGTCTTCATTTGCTGCGTTAAAACTCAGATATACATTATCATAAACTATAACTTGTCACAAACTGTTACAGGCTACATTACTTAATGGCACTTTATCATAGATTCTATTTCTTCTTCTCTTGCTGCCTTTCTCTCACTGGAGCATCAACCCTGATGCCAGCCTCACCTGTCTTTTGCTGTCACCTGCATCTCCATCGCTGCCCTTGCTATATAATTTTATTCCTGTCTTTAATTCTCTTCTTCCTCGTGTATTTAAGGTCTCCCTCTGTTTCGTTTACCCATAGAAATGACCGTATACTTATATTATTGACAGATTATTTTTAATGTGTGTCCTAAGTAGCACGAGTAACATTTCCTCACCTCTTGATTCACAGGGATTTCTTTAGTTCGTGCCATGAGCTCCACATTGGTGATTCTGTTGTATCATTTAGTCCTATTCTGCACAGCCACCAATTAATGAATTTTTGTAGTTTATTAGTAATTGTGAGTATTATCAATCCATACAGTATATGAAAACGACTACTACACTTAAAAGTTGCTCTTAGACTGATGTATTTTGTGCTAATTCTTGTAGATTGTTTTACAAATTGCATCTTTGCTCTTTTTTATTTTTTTAAATTTAAGTGGTCGCTTGCAATGATCTGAAGTGGAGAACATCTGGTATGTTCCGGCCTTTTGTAGAAGTTCATCTGATTGGTCCACACTTGAATGATAAGAAAAGGAAGTTTTCTACAAAGTCCAAGTCCAATAACTGGAGCCCTAAGTACAATGAGACATTCCATTTGTAAGTGAAAGATAAAGTGCAGTGTGAAGATATTCTTTGTGAAGTCTAGAAAGTTAACTGCTATATTGACCATAGTACATTGACCACAGTGCATTGACCATGATGCATGACCACACATTAACCACAGTGCATTGACCACACATTGACCACTAAACCTCCATGGTTATGAAAATCCAGTGCTGATCATCATCATCTTGTGACATTCTGATAGGGTGGTCATGGTTGGCCATCTCATACAATAACTAGATAGTGTGGTCATGGTTGGCCATCTCATACAATAACTAGTCTTGGATCAGGTCTGTGTTCTTGTTCCAATTATGCCATGTGGCCAAGCCATCCAGATATTTATCTCTTTGCCTTCATCCTGCTCTTTTCCCATCAAGTTTCCAGTTGTCACTAAGTTTTCCAGTTTATTTCTTCTCATAATGTGCCCAAAGAATCTTGACTGTCTGTGTCTAATTTCTCTAATCAGTTTACAGTTTTCATGTGTTTCCCACTGAACTGCCTCATTCATGTTTTCTGTCTACCCATGGTAGAATTTCCATTTTACTCAGAAACCACATTTCATTTGCTATTAGATGTGCCTCAATTTATCAGCTTATTGCCTGGTTGAGACAAGAACACACAGCTGATCCATGACTCTGGTGATGAGGTGGCAAAACATGGCCATCCATGCTCATCATCATGATGATGATAATTGTCTATATCACATACATACAACTGCATGTGTTCTATATAGCACTTTTTATCTCTGTAATTGACAGCTTTTTATTGATGATCATGTTCTTCATCTTTCAGAAGGCTATCTTTGCTACACCAATTCTTCTTCTAATCCAGTGCTAGATCATGTTAACAATATAAAATAACACACAGTAATGAAGTTTTACAGAACAGAATTATGAAAAACACGGAATGTTGTGGCGACTAACCTTCATCACATTTCCACAGCTTTACCGCAGTTCTACTCATTTTATTAATATTTTAGATGATGTTTAGCACTAGATATGAAAATTAGTAATTCATTATGAACCAGACACCTCACCATATCTGTTTTAGTTACCCCAGACATGATATTCATATTTTCTATCAGATTGGTTCAATTCAGATTATCATAATTGCACTCCCAACACTGCCATATGTGCTGCAGTCTCTTCTGTAGTAAATCATCAGAATAAAGTAACTCACTGTGCTAGTCTGGTTGTGATTGATGAGCTTCCTCGCCCACTTGGTTTGCTGCTCTTTCTTGGCCCCATGATATAACATTGCATGGAAGATGCCTTTTAGAGATTAGAATTGCTGATGGCTAAAGTAGTATTTTGCAAGAAGAAAAACACTCATCTCATCTCATCATGTTCCTCTTGTACCTTGCAGTGTCGAGGTGAAGTATAAACATCGTGAGAGTGCCCAATTATGGGCTGCATATATCGATATTCCCATGGACTCTGCTATTCCCTCCATCCAATGTTTATGTGGTCGGCCTCTTCCTCTGTTTCCATCTGGTCTGTACATCATTGCTTGTTGTGGTATGCTGTTGACTAGTAACCTACTTGCATGGCCAAACCATTTGACTTGCTGCTTTCTAATAAAATCTAGTGCTGCTTTAACCCCCACTTTAGTCCTGATTTCTTCATTTCTGATCTTATCTCTTCTTGATACGTTGAATATTCTTCTCAGGAACCTCATTTCTGTTGTTGTGATTTTTCTTTTCTCTTTTTCTGTCATTGTCCAGGTTTGGCATTGGTAGCACAGAGTTGGTAGGAAGATTGTGGTGTAAAGTGCTTTCTTAGTAGTTATTGATACATATTTGTTCCTTAGTATTGGTGCCATTTGTCCAATGAGTTGATTTGCCTTATTGCACCTATTTTCGATCTCGTCTTCTGATCTGCCATTTGATGAAGAAAAACACATACCAATAAAAATGTGGTTTCTGAGGAAAATACAAAGAATAAAATGAATGAAAAGAAAACACACAAGACAGTACTTTAAGAAACAGATTAAAATTGAAAATCTATTAGATAAACTAGATGTTGACAGTCAAGATTTGTTGGTATGTTATGTGAGGAGAAACAACTTAGTAACAACTGTCAAAATGTTTGTGACAAGAAGAATTTGAAAACAAAGAGGTAAATACCTAGATATCATATAAAGTGAACAGATGAATCCTGTCTAAAAAACATAACACACATAGTCAGATGCCTTTTCTTTGCTGACCATATGGCTACTGTCGGGATTTCCACCGCTACTGTCGGGATTTCCACCGTTCAGAAGACGGGCCATAAAAACCAAGCCTCCGCTATTGTTCAGGAACTGTTAAATTGTAGCCATGTGGTCAAAAAAGAAAAGGCATTTCATGTAATGTATTCAACAGACAACAAATGAATGGTCAAATTCATTGAAGCTTCCACCTTTAAGCAGACCGCCTTGCATTTGATTTCTATACAATGGGATGGGTGCCAGTCATTCAGAAAGCAATTGCAGACTACTGAGTGTAAACTTGTCAAGAAATCACAAACAGCCAAAACATGCTGGAGTTGACTAGGACGTTCTGTAAAGGATATGCAACTAACTTTTGTTTCACTATTAGATGTTTAAAACCCTTTTATGCAGACAGAAAGACATAGTAGTGAATTTGCAATTACTGTTAGTTAGTCACGGTTCTAACTTCATGGCAAAGAGTTGCCTCATCATGCTCCATTCCTGTGCCAGTGAATATTACACAAAATGCTTCTCACTGCAGCATGTGAAAAGTGGAACAGACAGGAGTCTTGACAAACCAACAACCCGCATACTATGCATAATGCCACTGACAGAATGCCAACACAAAAGTCCACCATGAAAAATACAGTTCATCGTTGATGTAAGCGGCAGTCATTAGTAAATCAGCAGCCATACATTACTACATAAGGCAAACCCAGTTAGTTCAGCAGCCAGCGGCCATCATTTTTCCAAACATGCAGTTCACATTACAAACAGCCGCGGACAGATGTAAAAACACGCCACATTAATTCCACAGCTCACAGTGCCGCTCCACACACTAAACTCAGTAGCAGGGCGACGGAACCATGCACTACCAGTTCAACACGAGGAACTTTGCATAAGCAAACTGCAGTGACAAGCATAAACACTCCAGAGACCTTAACAGCTCACCGCCTAACCTCCATGTTGGACCGGGAGTGCAATGACTGTGAGGATAACAAATGCTCCACATGTGAACAATATCAATGACTCACTGTGTTATGTATTTCAGCCAGAAAGGATTCATGTATTTACTTATAACATCTAACTCTGCAGATGAGATGCACCAAAAATGTGAAGCAACATTGTGTGACCTATTGTTTGTGACTTCTTTGTTAAGATAAAATATCGTCTACATTATAAGTTTCAATAGATTCATCGGATCTCTGTGTGTGTGGCAATAGCCCCATGGTGGCTAGTCACCGTCTACGGTCCTGCCCATCTTGCAACAATTCATGTAAACAAATGTGGCATCTGTCAACTTGGTTCCACCAAAAACTGTATAGAAAAGTCATGAACTTGAAACTAATATAAAAGAACACAAAGTAATGTGTCTGTACACAACACTGTTATGGAAAACAAAGGATGTTGCGGTGACTAACCTTCATCAGCAAACACAAGAAAACACAATATATAAACATAGGATTGACACTACAGTGACTGCATTAAAGGATAATAACAAAATGAAAAGATGAAAAAAATGAGTTGAGTTGAGTCAAGAACTTAACCAAGAAATACTCAGAACATTCCCATACATGCTCCGTCCTCATCTTCAACAGCCAGTGAAGAGTCTCAATACAAATGGCATCAGTTGTTTGATTATGTGTCCATCTTACTTTTCCTAGGGATACTGATCCTCTGCTCACTCCCTGCCTCTTCATTCTCTCCAGGTTATGATGATTGGAAAAACAATTAGAACAATGAAAATGAAATGTAAAAAATTTGCTACTTATCTTGAAATCCCAGACTGAAACTCCCATAGTCATTAGTCGTTAGTCAAGGTTCCAACTTCATGGCAACGGGTCGTCCCCATTATGCTCCATTCCCGTGTCAGTGAATATCACACAAAATGCTCCCCACTGTCCAATGTGAAAAGTGGAACAGACAGGAGTCTCGGCAATCCAACATCCCGCACATGTACACTGTGCATAATGCCGCCATCAGAATGCCAACAAAAAATTCATCCACGAATACCACAGTTCATCTTCACTGGACTCGACAGTCACCAGAAAGACATTGACCCGAGTTTTCTCACATGGCTTGGTGTCTTACTGCAGGGCCACCTGCCGAAAGTTTCGCACAAAGCACGAACTCTGCAGCTTCAGCGCCGACTCCCAGGAGTCTCCCGAAATATGCACTTGTGAACCGAAAGGGCAAAACAGTCAATTCAGCAACCACCAGTAGCCATTGTTCCGAACATGCAGATCACTGTACAGGACAGATGTAAAAGCATTCCACGCGAATTTCACAGCTCACGGTGTCGCCCACGCACTCACTCAGTAGCAGGGCAACGGAACCATGTACTACCAGTCCAACATGAGGAAAATGCGATTTCTAACCGTAGCCACAAGCATAAACACGCCACAGGCCCCCAACGGTTCAGTGCCTAACCGCCATGCTGGCGACCGGAAGTGAAACTCCCATAAACCGGACACTAACTACTTCTTTTATTAAATTCGTTAACATGGAGATATTTTACAATTTGACAGATTGCCATTGTTTTTGTTGTCCCTTCCAGCAACCTGGGCAATGAAGATGATCCTTACGCTTATGAGCTTCAGTTTTGTGTCAAGGACTACTGCTTTGCAAGAGAGGATAGGCTCATTGGTATTGCACTCATGCAGCTTCGTGACATCATAGAACAAGGCAGCTGTGCATGCTGGGTACCTCTAGGGCGTAGGGTGCACCTAGATGAAACTGGCTTCACCGTCTTGAGAATCCTCTCACAACGAACAAATGATGAGGTTGCCAAGGAGTTTGTGAAGCTCAAGTCAGAATGTAGACATTTAGAAGATGTGCAATCATGACAGAGAACCCACTTGATGTATATTTATATTTTATATTGCTATGTGAATGTGCTGTTACTGGAATTAATACAGATTGGAATAGTTAATGCATTGTGCCATAAGCAGTTATTGGTCTTGTGTTCAAACAGTTATCAGGTTTGGACAAAGTTAGCATTAACAACTGTCTGGGGTTGAAAAAGTAAAGAAATATAAGAAAAATGTAAAGCAATAGCCGGGGCAAAGTTCAAAGTGAGTGAGAGTTAAAACAATCTGGGACAGAAGGAGTTGCAGTAATTACTGTCTGGAATTGACAGATTGAAAGAAATAATCTGGACATGGATAAAGAATAAATATCTGGAGTTAAAAGATTTAAAGAAATAATGTCTACATTGTGGATAAGGAACAAATGTCAGGAATTTGATTGAAAGATTTAAAGAAATAACTTGTGTGTATAGGGTGATAGTGAAATCAATCTGGGACAAAAAGAGTTAAAGGCATACCTTTGGCTGAGTGAGTTAAGGAAATATTTGGCTGTGACTGGAGTTTATGAATGGATCAGTAGTGTTGTGCAATTACTCCTCTGTGTGTAATGTTGGGGATATTTGTTAAGACCAAGTAAATGGATCCAGTAAATACCAATACTTCACTGCAGACACACACAGTCAAGGTAAAGGTGCATTGATGTGATACTGCTGTCTGTGGTCTGAGACACTACAACTTTCAAATGCTCAAGACTGGCTCACGTTTTTGTCTACCAAATATTTAAGCAGTTTGCGGCTTTATTTCATTCTGGTGTGAGGCTTACAAATGAGGGAAGATTGTCTTTGCATCTCTGGGGTAAAATATGCTTGAGATTGCTGTTTTCCTCATTTATTTCTCATTATACAAGAAATAGAAAATCAAGAGTTGGTGACAAATAGAGTTTAATACTAAAGAAATACGCTGCCTTCAAGGATTTCATAAGGGCAGCATTTACTTGAGACTTCAATAGCCCACTCTCATTGAAATTTACATTAACCATGTGATATGAGCCCAGAGTGTGATACTAGCTGTGATGATGACTGCAATATACTTTTAGATAATATTCTGTTCCATTTCATTTTGTTCTCAGATTGTATTCTCTTTGTCATGCATAAATAAGCCTCAGCTACGTTTATTTTCATACAATTGTTCTTGAAGCAGACCACAAGGTTGTAAATATGGGCTTTTATTGGCTAGTGTCTTATTTAAGACATTTCTAGGTTGTTGTTTTTTATATCAATGTCATTTTTTGAAATCCACTCCTGTCAAGTTAAGGCATTACTCCTTCCAATAGAAAGGTCCAACATATAGGTAAGAAAGTGCCGAATTATTCTGCTGAGTGCTGTTCGTAATGCTGTACGTAGGAAAGATTTCCTCAGGAAATGTAACCAGCCATGATTTGCACAGCACAGATACATACTGATATCTGTTCTTGTAAGAAACAGAATTTAATACTGAGTCCACCATGTCCAATATCATGCATTACTTTATGTGATTTCTGGACTATAATCTGGTATGTCCATAATGTGATATTTTATTAAGTTTTATACGAGGGGGCTCAAATGAACATCTTAAACCTCTCAATGACTCTTTGAGTTGTCCAAACAGGTGGAAATCACTTGGGGCTAGGTCTGGCAAGTACGAGGGATGTGGTACACACTGAAAGTGGAGGTCTTCGTTGGTTTCAACCATTTCATGGGCAGTATTGGGTCGAGCATTGTCATGTTGCAAATTGATACTTTTTCTCAAAAGTCCACATCATTTGGATTTGACTGCAGGTCGAAACTTCCTACTCCACTCATACACTTGCTGGACTGACAGACATGCATCACCATACTGGACCTTCATTCGTTGATGAATTTCTATAGATGTTACCCCTTCACTGATCAAAAAATGGATAACAGAATGTATCGTAGCATCAGCTATGATGATAGAGAATATGTCAAAGTAGATGCAGATAGGCTTTCTATAAATAGAAGGATAAGTCACTGAAGAAGACAAGACCAAATAGCTCATAATTCTAGAAGGATTCAAGGTCCCAGAACAGATCAAGTCTTCTGACAGTGTTCAGGCAGAAAGGAATGGCGTACAACTATACTTTCACTAAGAAAGTCTGCCAAGATGTTTCCTGCTACGTTGCCCGAAATAAAAGCTCGAGCCGCTATTTCTAATCCACTCTCACTGACAAGGAGAAAGACAGATTAATATATATAAAGTGACAAACTTTCTTATCTTCTCACACTCTACTGCTTAACCTAATATCTTACATTGAGATAACAAACTACTTGAATGAAAGTTAAAACTCACAACTACATGTATTGTTGAAAAACAGGGAGCTCCAAAGTAGGCTACCCTAACAGGTATATGGGGCTAACAATGTCCTGTACTATTCTAAAATCTTTATCTTGAAGTAATACTACTATCTTGCTATGTCTGATTCATCTAAAGTGTTTCTAATCCTTGATGTAAATTATCTGGCCTGAAATAGTAGACTGTTGATGGTGTTGGCCAATGGGAAATCGTGGCCATATATTTGGTGAGTCATGTCCTCCAGGAAGTCAGCAGGTTCGTCAGCTTTCGTCTCAACCTCTACTCCTCAACTGAAATGATGTTCCAGAATTCCCTATCTTCGGATTTGACCACAGTTCACTCTAAAACTATTAATTGTAACTAAACTCCACAAGATAATAGTGCGCCAAGGCACTTTAAATAAAGTCTCTGGAGTAACGGGTTTTACAAAACTACCGCAGGTTTATGATTATAGTGTGGTGAGCAGCACGTCACTGTTAAGTCAACATTCCTGACTTCTCCCAAGTGTGATGCTGAAGGTGTCAAATCTGGGGAATATATTCAGCGAGAGCAAGTGAATCTTCTGTCAAGACAGCTGTACGAATCTAAGATCGGCCATGGACTATTCACTGATGGCCAATTGCATCTCATACATGCAGAAACAACATAACATGTGCTATCTGCCCCTGCTCCCTACCTATGCAGAAACAACATAACATGTGCTATCTGCCCCTGCTCCCTACCTATGCAGAAACAACATAACATGTGCTATCTGCCCCTGCTCCCTACCTATGCAGAAACAACATAACATGTGCTATCTGCCCCTGCTCCCTACCTATGCAGAAACAACATAACATGTGCTATCTGCCCCTGCTCCCTACCTATGCAGAAACAACATAACATGTGCTATCTGCCCCTGCTCCCTACCTATGCAGAAACAACATAACATGTGCTATCTGCCCCTGCTCCCTACCTATGCAGAAACAACATAACATGTGCTATCTGCCCCTGCTCCCTACCTATGCAGAAACAACATAACATGTGCTATCTGCCCCTGCTCCCTACCTATGCAGAAACAACATAACGTGCTATCTGCCCCTGCTCCCTACCTATGCAGAAACAACATAACGTGCTATCTGCCCCTGCTCCCTACCTATGCAGAAACAACATAACGTGCTATCTGCCCCTGCTCCCTACCTATGCAGAAACAACATAACGTGCTATCTGCCCCTGCTCCCTACCTATGCAGAAACAACATAACATGTGCTATCTGCCCCTGCTCCCTACCTATGCAGAAACAACATAACATGTGCTATCTGCCCCTGCTCCCTACCTATGCAGAAACAACATAACGTGCTATCTGCCCCTGCTCCCTACCTATGCAGAAACAACATAACATGTGCTATCTGCCCCTGCTCCCTACCTATGCAGAAACAACATAACATGTGCTATCTGCCCCTGCTCCCTACCTATGCAGAAACAACATAACATGTGCTATCTGCCCCTGCCTCCCTACCTATGCAGAAACAACATAACATGTGCTATCTGCCCCTGCTCCCTACCTATGCAGAAACAACATAACGTGCTATCTGCCCCTGCTCCCTACCTATGCAGAAACAACATAACATGTGCTATCTGCCCCTGCTCCCTACCTATGCAGAAACAACATAACATGTTGCTATCTGCCCCTGCTCCCTACCTATGCAGAAACAACATAACGTGCTATCTGCCCCTGCTCCCTACCTATGCAGAAACAACATAACATGTGCTATCTGCCCCTGCTCCCTACCTATGCAGAAACAACATAACATGTGCTATCTGCCCCTGCTCCCTACCTATGCAGAAACAACATAACGTGCTATCTGCCCCTGCTCCCTACCTATGCAGAAACAACATAACATGTGCTATCTGCCCCTGCTCCCTACCTATGCAGAAACAACATAACGTGCTATCTGCCCCTGCTCCCTACCTATGCAGAAACAACATAACATGTGCTATCTGCCCCTGCTCCCTACCTATGCAGAAACAACATAACATGTGCTATCTGCCCCTGCTCCCTACCTATGCAGAAACAACATAACGTGCTATCTGCCCCTGCTCCCTACCTATGCAGAAACAACATAACATGTGCTATCTGCCCTGCTCCCTACCTATGCAGAACAACATAACGTGCTATCTGCCCCTGCTCCCTACCTATGCAGAAACAACATAACGTGCTATCTGCCCCTGCTCCCTACCTATGCAGAAACAACATAACGTGCTATCTGCCCCTGCTCCCTACCTATGCAGAAACAACATAACGTGCTATCTGCCCCTGCTCCCTACCTATGCAGAAACAACATAACATGTGCTATCTGCCCCTGCTCCCTACCTATGCAGAAACAACATAACATGTGCTATCTGCCCCTGCTCCCTACCTATGCAGAAACAACATAACATGTGCTATCTGCCCCTGCTCCCTACCTATGCAGAAACAACATAACATGTGCTATCTGCCCCTGCTCCCTACCTATGCAGAAACAACATAACATGTGCTATCTGCCCCTGCTCCCTACCTATGCAGAAACAACATAACATGTGCTATCTGCCCCTGCTCCCTACCTATGCAGAAACAACATAACATGTGCTATCTGCCCCTGCTCCCTACCATTCCCTATCCTAGGCTCAATAACATCACAACAACATTATTCTAGTCTTTCTTCTTATAGGTGTATCATAATAATATAATAAGTAATAATTAAAAATATAATAAATATAATTATTTGATTATTAAAATATAATAATTAACAAGTAATCTAGGTATGCTGGCTTCCTGGTCTAGAGGTTAGCAACTTTTCTCCATAATCTTGTATACTATCGTAAGTAACGTGATGATGGTGAGAATCAGCAGTGGTTCGAATTGCATCTGCAACTTACGGGGTATGTGAGCCAACCGCTCAGAAAGCAATGGCAAACTACTGAGCGTAATCTTGCCAAGAAATCAACAATCAGCTGAAAGATGCTGATGTTGACAGCGATGTCCTGTAAAGGATATGCAAACATTATTATTTATAATCTAGGTATAGACACACATACAATCCATTACACAGATTACTGGCATAATAATACTTATGTTCTAATTCTGAGATTATATTCCTAGCATATATTTAATAATTGTTCTTTGTAACCTATATTTTAAATTAAAAGAATTTACTTAATTATCATTATGGAATATACTGACAGACTGAAGGTTAATGTAGTGACAAGCAAGATCAGTACTGAGAATTTGTGAGAAATTAACGATGGGAAATACTGAAGAATGCCTAGGGTCTCCTGATTGCCCACACTAGTATTTGACCTTCCCAAACGTGTTTCATACGATTCCCTATTTGTGCGGCATAGAAATATTCAATATTAATTATAATTATTCACAATCACCACCACTTCCTCTGAATATCACACATTACTGAAATGCCTCATGTTAGTTCCTAAACTAACCGCTCAATTAGTATAGTCTTATTCTACTTTTATAAGGACTAATTGAAAATGCGTTCTAAACGACTTTTACTAGTTTTGCGACTATCACAAATCATCTACATCGCTCTAAGCCCCACGTAAGTTAAATTCTGACGCGGTTACATTTACCCATTTTCCGGCATGGCAAGTACTACCATTACTCTGTATAATATTAGCAATCTATTCTAGCCGTTAGAATCACCTTATTATCGACTGTTCCCCCTGACTTAAGTGCACGAAGAAAGATCGGGCGCACACGACAGTTTATACTAGTTACCCTTCACACATCTGATCAAACTTGTCTTGTTCGAAAATAAATGCTCTAGGTTTCTATTTAATATATATGAGCATATATATATGTATATATATATATATATATATATATATATATATGTATATATATATATATATATATATATATATATATATATATATATATATATATATATATATAAATGGCCGTAATATGTGCCTCAAGAAAAAATCTCTTAACACTTTGTAAGTATTCTATAAGAGCCTTGTTACTAGCATGTTTCTACCGCTCCTTCCTAGCACAAAAGACAGATTCTCTCCTATATTTCCCAGACAGGAAGTGGTTGTGCCAGGGAGTTTGTGTTCACTAGGTTCTCAGACCAAACTGAGAATATGTCAGCCAAATCTGCAGATATTGCGAGGTACACTAAATTGTACACAATAACACTATCACTATCCTCCTTTTTGGTATATTTATATGTGAAAAATTAGGGATATCTGTTAGGAGTATTCTACTGTAGACATGCCCCATATATACGTAGATAATTATAAATATAAAATTATTCACAATTACATGAAGATTTTAAAGCAATATATACCAATCTAAACCAAATAAGATGGGGATGCTGGGGACTTTGTCACACAGAACACCGCTCCTCTTTGGTGCATTTCTTTAAATTGTCCTTATGATGTCACCATGTTGGTCTTCACTGTGATGTCACATGCTTAACACTCTTGACATCTCTATAACAGTATTGACAGGTTACAAGACAATGGAATGGTTATTGTAATTTCTCTCAAACTTTTAAGGTTTTCATTTGAAGCCCCCCTCATAGTAATTATGAGTGAGTACATTTTTAACTAAGCTTCAAGCATTGATTGAAAAGGTAGGAAATGGGAACACGTTCGTTTGCATGCATGTGGGGAAAAAAAGAACAAGAGAGAGAGAGAGATGTGTTCAAGAGGCATTGGGTTCTTTTCAATAGACATTTTAATTGTTTACCTTCATCCGTGATTTTAATCAACCTTAGTCAATTTTATTTTGCAATGCTCAAGTAAGAATAAAGGGCTGTTGTCGCTGCCAGAAAATTAGTTGCAGTTTTTGTTTACTCAGTTATTCATCGTTGATAGACACAAAATATGAAACTGTAAATGGTTATCAGATGAGGCATCTGTTATTCTTAAACATGCATACAAAATTGATTCTGCTTGTGATGCTCTTCGGTCAGCATGGAATATATGCATGTGTATTTTGTTTCCATATCTTTTTTACAGGACATTGCAGTAAACACCAGCATTTCTGCCACTGTGATCTCTTGGCGAGTTTTACGTTCAGTAGTTTGCCATTGTATTCTGAACAACCGGCACTGATACCAACGCAACGCAACACGATCTGCTGCCAAATCATGTGCAGCTGTGTTTCGAATGCGGGTATATGAGATTAGGAATTGCCGTGAAGACCAGCATGCATATGTATAAAGATAACAAAATTAGACTTTTAAAGATAAATGTCAAATGTGTTTTTTGGTTAAGAAAGAGAGATATGGCTCAAAATATAGCTCATGAAAACTACAGATAATGAGACATCGTTTCCATGGGAGCAGGCAAGTTAGTCATCACTGGATGGCTGCACTGATAATGTCATGAACGTGGTCGGACAAGGGATGTGTTGCCTGCACTCATAGTTTGCTAAGAGAGGGAAGGACTGGCCACTTATGTCTCCGGGCTTTCAAGCCTACAAATGTGACTGTCAGAGCACATGACAGACCTATAGAAGCCCCCTGCCTCGGGACTTGTTTGTTACCTTTGGATTGTCAGGATGACGTGGCCAGATGTGTGTGGTCACAAATGTTGAACCTTGGAACAGTGCTATTACATTGTCAGGATGACATGGCCAGATGTGTGTGGTCACAAATGTTGAACCTTGGAACAGTGCTATTACGGTGGCACCTTGCTGTCTTGACAGACTAGCGTTTGTTACATTGTGCTTCAAAAAGGCATAACTACAACCCATGGCGGTAGCAAATGTTACTGATCAGATCAATTTGAGCTGTAAATATTTGTCTACATTGGATGCATGTAAACACATGGTCATTTCCACCATCACGCATCATCTTACTTCTCACATGCTCAGCGTATGAGCTGTCTGCAATCATTTTCTTCTTTGTCTTTATTCCATTTCTGATCTTTGCCCCTCCAAGCATCACGTTCAGCACCAACTTGCTCCCTAAAGTGCTATAATTAACTAATAAAACAGGAAATGAAGATTTGAAAACTAAAATATATTGAACAGACATTTGAGAGAGAAGGGACATATAGGGTCTTGTAAAAAGTCAAATTTCTGTCAGGAATTTGGAAAGGAGGAAAGTTAATAAAAACAAATAAACAAAGAACAATTAAATTCACGTCATACAAGTGGAAATTAGTAAGACACACACTTTGGTGAGAAGCAGATTTGTTGCACAACAGTACAACCAAAGATAAGGGGGGTAGACCTAGGAAATTTATTCCTGTTTGTGTTCACAATGACAATGCAATCACTACATACAGAGTAGAGGAAAGTTGTAGATTTCAAGTAAGAAAGATTTCATCATGGCAGCTAATTGGATAAGATTATTCATAAATACAGTAGCTGCATATATGGTCTGTATGTTTTAAGTTACAGCTGTGAGGTTGCTGCGTTTAAAATTTGTGTTTTGAATGGATGCATCATTTGTTACATGTATTATATGTCAGAGATTGTAAGTTTCATCTGTAACATGTATTTATTTGTCACAGAATGAATGCTTCATCTGTTACATGTATTCATGTGTCACAGGATGTATGTTTCATATATTACCTGTATTCGTGTGTCACAGAATGGATGCTTCATCTGTCACATGTTTTTGTGTAGAGATTGGGTGCTTTATCTGTCATATGTGTTTATGTATCAGAGAATGCATGCTTCATCTGTACAATGTGTTAGGAGATGGATGCAGCATGAAAGTTCATCCTCAGAGAAGAAATTTTGCTGCTGTTGAAAACTGTGTATATCGTGTTGTCAGACTGCATTTATGTGAGTATTTGAAGCATAGTAGCTGATTGGTCAATGTGTAACCATTCTTTGTTGTTTTAAAAGTTTTCTGGCTATTATTTAGTTAGTCATTTGTTGTAAATATTATGTATTTATTTGTATAGACTACATTAGAGTATTATTGTTCTGAAAACATAATATGTGACCAGTTGTTTTGTGCTTCCGTTGAAGTGTAAAATGTTGTGACCAGTTATATTACTCGACAATAATTTTAATCTTTTAAGTCCCAGCATATAATTTCATAACTGTTACTCTTATCAGAAGTCGACAATCTGCATTCTTTAGATATATCACGAGAAGAGGCAGCCTCCCTAGAATACCACTCACTATATAAACCACTGATTTATATTCTTGCTGTTCTTTCCTGTTCATGATAATTGTCACACAAGATGTTTCTCTCTGTTCATAATAATTGTCACACAAGATACTCGTCTCTGTTCTTGATAATCCTCAATATACAGAACTCCTTTTTTATTGTAAATAATCGTCATGCTCCTATTGCTGTCAAGGGCAATCAACTCTGCAGCATTGAAGTAAACAACAAATTATCCTGTTGATTCCAACAAATGCATTTATCTCTCAGTATGAATGTTGAACACATCAGTGTGTTCTTCTGGTCCTTGATTTTCATTTATAATGATGTCCTTCATTGCCTTTGATGATCTTCTACAAAGCAGATGGTCTCTAGTGTTTTAACTTATTGAATACTTAATTGCTAATGAATGTGGACATACTTTTTTCTTTGCGCTGTCTAAATTTGAACCATAAAATTTTTTGTTCACTTAATGTTGTTCTGTAAAAACGAATCAAAGATCCATTTTCAGGACTTGAGGCATGCTGGGTGTATTGTAAAAGAACATGTCAAGGTCCTATTACATGCTTTTATCACATTGGGCCTAACTGGTGCTAAACCCATATTATGATAGACTAATGGGCACTGCAGGGGTGATTCTGTAAATATCATACCTTTGGTATATTGTGCTAGACACATATTTGTATACACCAGTTGGCACTCGATGGCTGATGTGATCAACATTATGTCAGCCTTTACTACCCAGAACATTTCTAGGTACCATTTTAGGTTGTGTAAACCTGAGAGCCTAGATCAGTCTGTTCAAAATTCTTGCCTCAATGTATATGTGAGCACATTACCACTAAACCGTCAGGCAGGGATGGTAGCCATTGCAGTACTGCAATTGCCACATATAGAACTTAGTAAAAATATATTTTAATATATGTTCAATTACGGTAAACATCATAAGCCACTAAATGTGTTTGACTCTAAATTTAAAGGACTAAAAGGATTCTAACTAAATGTGTAAAATTAGGATGTCTCATAGATGCTATGTTCTGAGTGAGTCCATACAAAAGACGATGGAACATTCTGGTTACCGCAATCTTATAGAGATATATTCGATGATGAGGCCAAGAGGTTTGTAAGAAGCAACAACAAAACCATATTAGAAGAAAGGCCCTGCCATTAGAAAGAAGATGCATATTTCTAGCCTCAGTGAAGTGAATGCATAGCAGTCTGAAACATCAACCCTTGAAACAAGTTAAAGATAGAGGCTATTGATAAATGTACTGTAACCAAAATTCTCTTGTACATGCCTTAAGGAGCATTGGGCGTACGTTGCTAGAACCATATTTTATAGACCGATCGGCACTCGTAGGTGATGTGGTCAGTATTTGCGTCTGCCAATCATAGTTCCCAAGACATTTCCATTTTTTAAGCGGGGTCGACCTAGTCAATTTTAAACATTATAATCCAGTCTAATATGGATTAAACCCCTGACTACCAGGATGATGGGTGAGTGTCTAGCCACTACACTTCTGTAGCTCTCATAATATAACTGTAGAATTCATTTAAAAAAAGTGTCCAACATACAAAACAACAGAATATGTTTTTAAGATACACCAGATCCACACAAGAGCTACCTCTGTAGAGATTTCAACAAGCTCAAGTTGTCTGCTGCTCTCTTTAAATATATTCAGGTTGACATCTCAAGGTCTATGAAGAAGAATGGGTTCATGATCTTTACACAGATTGCTGTTTGGCCCTTGTTGAATCATCTACATAAACAACATCTATAACTTCCGGCGTGCATAATCTTATCAGTACAAATCATGTTCTTTACTAATGTGATGATTGTCTTCTGTATATATTGTATTTTTCTTTATACTAGACCATGTGGCTGTAAATTATAAAATGTGTACATAATTTGAATGTAGGTGTAAGGTTCCATGAAAGACACTGGGAGATGTGTAACATGTTGAAAACGTGACACTGTTTGTTTTCCTAACATCTGGGCAGGGATGAAGATGTTGATCAGTAACATTCAGAAGAATAGAAACTGCATCAGGAATAATCAAGTCAGAGATATAGTGGCAAAAATGTAAGAATGATGCAAAAATTACCACATTGAATAACATGAAAAAACAGCATTACAGTATTTGGATTATAATTATTAAAATTGTATACTCATTTAAAATGACTGACATAAAACTCAAAATACTGACTGAATTATTCTTGTCATTGATATTAAAATGACTAACAAGTTTTGAAATACTGTTTGAATTATTCCTGTCACTGACAGTAAAATGACTAACAGAAGTCATGAAATACAGATTTAATTATTCCTGTCATTGAAATTAAACTGACTAACTTAATATTCAGAATACTGACTGGATTTCCTTTCATTGACATTAAAATGACTACATAAGACTCAAATTACTGATCGAATTATTCCTGTCATACATTAGCTTGAAGGTGCTTATTATATATTTTATATCTGTGTTTATTCTGTAACACTTGTCATTGTTTTAGATCTCCATGTTTTGAAGACCTTCATGCATATTGCTGTCATCTTCATCTTCTATGTTATTGTTGTAATTTCTTTATGCAGTCTAATTAATAATAATGTTAGTGTCAAACACCAAGCCCCATGCCTTAATTCACAGTCATTAAAATGTTCATTCATTCAAGGCTGTGAATATCTTCGCATCACTTCTTCTCATCTCATCAGGGAAGGTTTTGCAAACCCAAAGAAGCCTGTATGTATCTGCATCCTAAAGTGTATAATGAAATATAATGTGCCTACTTTATATTTCTTAGTTACCTAAACATTAAGCCCCATGACTTATTTTTCATCATGCGTTTGTCCACATCATTCTGTTGAATTTGTAGCACTATAGTGTCAGAGTAATGCACATTGTGAGCTGCTGTTTCAGAAGCCTAAAATGTGAAATAGCCCAGGTGTTTATTTAGAATATACTAAAATGCATTGCATATGAAAATAATCACAGTACAATGAATTATATAATACCCAGACCACTGTACTGGTGGGTCAGTACTCTAACAGACAACTACCACAGGTGTCAACATTTACTTACTTTACGATCAGTTATCTACCACTTGAGATATCAACCTACTTTATGATCTGTTATCTAACCACTTGAGATATCAACCTTTATTTACTTTATGATCTGTTATCTAAACACTTGAGATATCAACCTACTTTATGATCTTGTTATCTACATACATTGGCACCTTGCCGTCTTGACAGACGATAGTTTGTGCTTTAAAAAGGCATAATAACTTTTAACTATGGCGGTAGCGAGTGTGACTGATAAGGCCAATTTGCGCTGTAAATGTCCGTTCACAGTGGGTGCATGTGAACACGTGGTCATTTCCACCATCATGTACCATCTTACGTCTCAAACGCTTGATGTGTGACTTTTCTGCAATAATTTTCTCCTTTGACTTTATTCCATTTCTGATATTTGCCCTCCATGCAACACGTTCAGCGGCGACTTGCTCCCAATGTGCATTATCAATGCCTGTATCAATCATGTCCCGCTTACACACATCTTTGTATCGTAGTAGAGGCCGACCCTGAGATCTCTTACCCATCTGTAATTCACCAAAAAAGATATCCTTTGGTATTCTACCATCATCCATCCTCCTAAGATGTCCTATCCATCTAAGTCTATGAAGACTGAGCATGGAATAAACTGTCACACAACCTGATCTTTCCAATACTTCAGTATTTGTGATTTTGTCTTGCCATTTAATACCAAGAATTCTTCGCAGACACTGCATATGAAAGCTGTTTAAGTTGTTCTCTTGGTGTGAGTAAGTTGTCCAGGTTTCACTGCCATAGAGAAGAGTACTAAGGACACAGGCTTGATAGACAAGGACTTTTGTTTTGGCAGTAAGCTTCCTGTTCTCCCAGACTCTTTTTCTTAACCTGTTCATTGTTGTTGCTGCCTTACCAATCCGGATGTTGATTTCCTGATCTAGGGATAATTTGCTATTCACCACTGATCCTAGATATGTAAAATGGTCTACTATCTCTAGTTCAGCGTCGTCAATAAAGATTGATGGTACCCCATGTGCACCTTGTGACATAATCTGTGTCTTCTTTTTGCTAATTGTTAAACCAAATTCAGAACAAGCATTGGAGAATGCAGATAGTAGACATTGCAATTCTTCCTCAGAGTGGGTCGTAACTGCAGCATCATCTGCAAAAAGCAACTCTCTGATCAGTACCCTCCTAATTTTGGTCTTAGCCTTCAATCTCTGAGCATTGTAGAGGCCGCCATCTGAGCGTGAGTGAATGTATATACCACCATCCTGATCATGAAATGCATATTTCAGTAGAAGTGAAAAGTATATTCCAAAGAGGGTGGGAGCTAGTACACAACCTTGCTTAACTCCACTCTTGATTTCAAATTCTTCAGAAGTTGCACCATCAAACTTGATTATACCCTTCATGCCTGTGTGGAACGATTCCACAATGGACAGAAGAGTTGGTGGGCAGCCAATCTTCTTTAGTGCCTTGAACAGACCCTCACGACTGACCAAATCAAATGCCTTTGTGAGGTCGATGAAGGCAATAAACAGTGGTTGATTCTGTTCACGGCATTTTTCTTGCATTTGTCGCAATGAGAATATCATATCAGTGGTAGACCGGTTCTGTCGAAAGCCACACTGTGATTCGGGGTAGACTTGATCTCCTAGGACTTGAAGTCTGCGCAGAACAATTCTGGCAAATACTTTTCCAACAATACACAGAAGTGAGATACCCCTATAGTTGTTGCAGTCGCTCCGATCGCCCTTGTTCTTGTACAGTGTTATGATGCTTGAATCTTTGAAATCCTGTGGGACTTGTCCTTCACGCCAGCATAGCTCTATTAGCTGGTGGATCTGTATAGTGAGTGTGTCTTGCCCACTCCTGATAACCTCTATTGGAATCCCATCCTTACCTGGAGCCTTGCCAGATGCAAGTTCATTTATAGCACACTTAACTTCTGTTATGGTGGGAAGTGTGTCCAGGTGGTCAAGAGTTGGTAGAGCCTCTATGGCGTTGAGGGCATCATCCGCTAGTTTGGTCTCACTTGAGTAAAGCTCCAAATAGTGCTCTACCCATCTGTCCATCTGCTGTTTCTTATCAGTGATGATTTCTCCAGTCAAGGTTTTCAATGGTGCACTTCTTTTGATCACTGGACCGCAGGCTTTCTTTATTCCTTCATACATGCTTCTTATGTCTCCCTTATCACTTGCGATTTGAATGGACTCACATAACTTGATCCAATAATCATTTGCACACTGCCTGGCAGCCTTTTGCACATCCTTCCTAGCTTGCCTAAGCTCACTCAGAGTGTTACGCGTTGGTCTTTCCTTGTTTCTTAAGAGAGCTTTCTTCTTCTTATCAATCAAGGGCTGCAGAGTCTCGCTGTTGGCCGCAAACCAGTCCTGCCTCTTATGATCCACAGTGCCGTAAACCCCTACGGCAGTTTTATAAAGAGTTTCCTTAATTTGACCCCACTTTTCATTTACTGTACAATTTTCTGGTGTATCAGTGAAAGCGTCTTCAAGTTGCTGTTGAAACTGAAAGCACTTTTCAGGATCATGAGTGTTAATAATATTAATCCTGAGGCTAGGTTTGTGTTTAGCTGTGTAGATTCTCTTTGGTCTCAGTCTAACCCTTGCAACAACCAAAGAATGATCCGTATCACAGTCAGCACTGTGGTAACTACGAGTCAATGATATATGGTTCAGATGTTGTCTCCGTGTGATGATGAAGTCCAGCTGGTGCCAATGGCCGGATCTTGGATGTTTCCATGTGACCTTATGCATCTCTTTTGTTTTAAAAAAGGAGTTTGTAATACATAGGTCATTACTGGTGCAATGCTCCAGCAGCCTTTGCCCATTTTCATTCATGCGACCGATGTTGTATTTTCCAAGGCACACTGGCCATGAACTCGAGTCCTTGCCCACACGAGCATTGAAATCACCGAGCATATAAATGTAGTCAGATTTTGGAACTGCCTTGATCACGGAGTCTAACTCCTCATAGAACGAATCCTTCACATCATCAGAGGAATCGAGTGTCGGTGCATATGCAGTAATAATGGTGGCAAACCCACAAGAGGTTGCCAAGCGCAGGGATAATAGTCTTTCATTTCCTCCTGCTGGAATTTCAATCATTCCCAGTAGCGAATTCTTCACTGCAAAGCCCACACCGTGTTGCCTTTTTTCTGCCTGCCCTCTACCCTTCCAGAAAAAGGTGTAGTTGTTTTCCCTGAGTGACCCTTCCTCAGCGAGGCGAGTCTCCTGCAGGCCAGCAATATCAATGTTTAGACGATTGAGTTCGGCATCAATCACAGCCGTTTTTCTCACATCGTCAATATTGGTCAAGTCAGTGGAAAATCCTGGACACATGGTTCTCACGTTCCAGGTTGCAAGCCGTAGCTTGAGGTTTCTATATTTATATTTGTTTGTACCTGGTGCGTTGGTTTTACAGCCTGCGATTCAGATTTTGTCCTAGCCCCAAGCACCCATTGAAGCAGGCAGGCTGTGGCGGATCAGCACCCAATTGGCTGGGGGCTGCCCAGCTTGAGGCGGGCGGTAGCTGATCAGTGACACCTATAGGTGTCTCCCACCGTCAGAGGCAACGCGTGGCGCCCCATGTCTACGCCAACTGACAAGGACTTATAACCCGTAACAGTTGCCTCTCGCTTTGATTCCGAGACCAGTTAAGACCAGGGATGGAGTTATTGCCTCTCCATAGCACAAAGCCTGGGCTAAAATATAGAGATCATGTGTTGCCCATGCAGCATGATCCCTCTCTCGGCCTGCCTAGTTTACTCCAGAGGAAAGGCAACACCCCTACATCTGGAACAAGACAAGCTGCAGAAGCTGCCGGATCAGCAAAGCAATGCTCTAACTGTCCGCCTGTCGGAGCTTCGATCCTAGACCAGTCGCCAACCAAGGCTTAGGGCCTGGTCCGCCCTGCCATGACATTTTGTCTTTAGCTTGCATTTCCTCGCACCAGGGTAAGGCTTGTACCCTCCCAATTGCGCTCTTCCGCCCAAAGCCGTTGGCACAATGTGGGGTGTCGGGTTTGGTAAGCGCCGCCCAACGTTCAGCGCTAACAGAAACCAGGTAGTACCGTCTACTGTTATACGGTAGCTCAGTCATATCTGACTAAGACCTGACAAGGTCTTAACTTGATATATATTCAGTCTATGGTCCTGCGGAGCAACCATGACAGGCTTAGACCCAGCACTAGCAGTCCACATCTTAACTAAGGTCTTAACGCGTTGCCTCTGACGGTGGGAGACACCTATAGGTGTCACTGATCAGCTACCGCCCGCCTCAAGCTGGGCAGCCCCCAGCCAATTGGGTGCTGATCCGCCACAGTCTGCCTGCTTCCTTATCTAACCCTAGAGATATCAACCTACTTTATGATCTACTATCTAACCGCTTGAGATATCAACCTACTTTATGATCTGTTATCTAACCCTAGAGATATCAACCTACTTTATGATCTGTTATCTAACCACTTGAGATATCAACCTTTAGTTACTTTATGATCTGTTATCTAACCACTTGAGATATCAACCTACTTTATGATCTTGTTATCTAACCCTAGAGATATCAACCTACTTTATGATCTATTATCTAACCACTTGAGATATCAACCTTTAGTTACTTTATGATCTGTTATCTAACCACTTGAGATATCAACCTACTTTATGATCTTGTTATCTAACCCTAGAGATATCAACCTACTTTATGATCTATTATCTAACCACTTGAGATATCAACCTTTAGTTACTTTATGATCTGTTATTTAACCACTTGAGATATCAACCTACTTTATGATCTGTTATCTAACCACTTGAGATATCAACCTTTAGTTACTTTATGATCTGTAATCTAACCACTTGAGATATCAACCTACTTTATGATCTATTATCTAACCACTTCAGATATCAAACTTTAGTTATGTGTACTTTATTATAGTTAACTAACAACTACAGACATCAACATTTGGAAACTTGGTGATCAATTAACTAACAACTGCAGACATCAACATTTGTAAATTTGATGATCAGTTATGTAACCACTAGAGATATCAATCTTTAGTTACTTTGTGATCAGTTAACTAATACTGTAATATAGACACCAGTATTTAGGAACCTTGTGATCAGTGCACTAAATACTAAAGCTGTCAACATTTAGAAACTGTGTGACCAGTGCACTAAATACTAAAGCTGTCAACATTTAGAAACTGTGATCAGTGCACTAAATACTAAAGCTGTCAACATTTAGAAACTGTGATCAGTGCACTAAATTCTAAAGCTGTCAACATTTAGAAACTGATTAGTGGACTAAATAAGAAAGCTGTCAATATTTAGAAACTGATTAGTGCACTAAATACTAAAGCTGTCAACATTTAGAAACTGTGTGATCAGTGCACTAAATACTAAAGCTGTCAACATTTAGAAACTGTGATTAGTGGACTAAATACTAAAGCTGTCAACATTTAGAAACTTTGTGATCAGTGGACTAATCACTACAGTCTAGTTGGTAAGTTGATTGGTTGAGGTTAATCCTCTGGAAGACTGAGCCTTCACTCCCAAGTCAGACATGTTGGCATTCCTGTCAGTTGCATCTATCAGAATGAGACTGTCCTCCCTCCCCACCCAGCACCGAAGCCCCATCTCCACAAGGACTTATTACAGAACTATCCTTCCCTTCTCCAAGCTCAGAAACCAACGGGCTGTGCAAGACCAGTTCTGGAACTTTCTCATCTGGGGAGAGGCATATTAGGATGCAAGCCGGTCTGATTCAGCACAGTACATGTGGACTGCTAGTGCTGGGTCTAAGCCTGTCATGGTTGCTCCGCAGGACCATAGACTGAATATATATCATTGGCTTGGTCATCAGTGCCCTAAGCCCTGCAGATTGTATAGATATCAACATTTAGCTATTCTGTGATCTAGCACAATCCACTACTGGCAACACTGATTGTATTACGGTTCGAACCTAAGGTCTTGTCCACATCAGATTGGAAGCACTAGACTCGAGTTTCGCTCTCTTTTGAGCTCGTCGGTAGTGAATATCCTTGACCGGACCCAGAATCAAACTCTGGATCACTAGCGTGTGAGGCAGGTGTGTAACCACTTGACCACGCGGCTCACGCTCGACGCAACCAAATTATCACACTAGAATATCACGTCGCTAAGCTCAAAATCTGACGTGGACAAGGCCTTAGGTTTGTACCGGAATGCGATCAGTGTTGCCAGTGGTGGATTGTGCTCAATCTTTACAACTTCAAATCCCAAAACAACCAAATAAATCTATTCTGTAATCATCAATGAGCTGGTGACTAATGGGCTAGGACACCAACCTCACTCATCATGGGATGTGGGTTCTAATCCCTGGTATGGCAAAGAATCTATTATCTACTTAAGGTAAAATAAAATTCCTAGCCTGTACACAGCGTGGCAACTGAGCAAGCAGTCATTAATCCTTAATCCTCAACAGAATCCTTCCAGCAGACGCCAGCAATTGTACAAAATGAATTGTTTGTTTTATGATCATCAATTCCTGATATAAGTGACTTCATGATAGACTCATAAAGTGGAGCTTATGCTTGTAGTACACACGAGGCAATCTTCTTATATACAATATCATTTATCAGATCTTATCAACTGTATAGTCTAGTTTGTATAAACAAGAATAATTCATCAACAATTTGCTCCACCTTCCCTGTGTAACTTACTTCATGTGTGATATTTGTTTTTATTCATGACATTGGGATGCGGTCATTTTACTTTCTCTTAACAAGATAATAAACATCGTTTTCTTACATTTGTGAATTCTTGGTTTTTAAATGTGTGTGGCAGTGATATTGTAAAACATATGACCTTCTGTAGTAAAGAAACAGAATAAACAACCTGTTTCAGGTTGCTTTATTTATTGAAGGTTGGTGCCAGCACAGAGAGTATGAACTTAAAGTGTTTATAACCCGTGTGTTACTGCGATGATCTGCATCTACACACTGTACCAGTTGAGAAAATGGAGCATCCATGAGTTTGCCAGGAGTGCTATCATGTTGATTCCATACTAACCATCATCATTCATCATGTACCATGCCAATAACGTAAAAGACCCCATGTGGATGTGAAGTCAAGAGGAAACCACCACATTATCTGCCCAAGATTTCACGAGTATCCACAGTTTAGAGTCAGTGATTTTGCTCTTAATGTGTGATGTGCATATGTAATTTGACGTTCAGACCTGTGCATGTGTAAATTTATAGTAACATCTTGAAACAGAATCAGTTTAAGTAACAACTGCCAGGGACTGAGTTTGGAAAAACAATTTCATCACTTTCTAATTTTAACCACCTCAACAAGGCCTGTGGCCAGTGTGGATAAGACTGGAATACTTCACAAAAGTAACTCGTTATATGTGATCTCCCATTAGACAGAAGGACAATACATTACCAGTGGTTACTGTCTCTGGAGCGGTCTCAGCTGGTAAATATTAATTTCATTTTTGTGCTAGGGCATGCAGGTGTACAAGGGAATGAGCAGGCTGACAGGCTTGCGGGTAAGGCTACTGTGGAAGACGAACGAGCCATGGACCAGGCAGACATTCTGAACGCTGTACGAGAAGTAAGTCGTTTGTGATGACTAAATCTACAACCCTTGGTCAGGCTGCAAGAACAGCAAGTTAAAAGAGGTGTGGCCAAATAAGAACACTACGCAGGAAGCCAAAGAAGATTAATAAACCTATACAAAACTGGTGTCGTTAGCCGCTACATGCTGTGGGATTTACTGAGAAGGGGATCCGAGCACGTGTGGACTGAATTGTTCAATGTGCAATGAGGATGATCTGTTAACTAACTTACTAACTAACCAATAAGCATGGTCAGTCATGTTTTGCCATCTCACACAATCTCCAAAGTAGTGGATCGTGCTCTTGTCTTGGCCAAGCCATCCAGATATTTACTTCTCTGCCTTCCCCTTGTTCTTTTCCTCTCATTCTTGCCAAATGTCAACCAAGTCTTCTAGTTTATTTCTTCTCATAACGTGTCCAAAACAATTTTGACTGTCTAATTCCAATTTCTCTAATCAGTTTACAGTTTTCATCTGCTTCTTGTAGGACTTACTGTTATCATAACCCAATCCAAAAAAAATGCTCAATCTTGTGTCAGTTTTACTGTCCCATACATCTTCATGCCCAAGGCATCTTCAATCTCCTGTGTCCATCTTTGTGTTGACTGACCTCTGCCTCGTCTAACAGGGACCAAGTCTTCTATCACTGTGACTTTCATATTATTAATGCAGTAGGGAGATGTAGAGAGCCAGTGAATCCACATCATTGTCCAGAATGAGGGACTTGGGAGTAAAAATTGGCATGGCCAAACACGAGCGAGTGGCACATCAGGAAAATGAGTTTTGTCAACCAACATAGTACTGGCACTATAAGTTGCCGGACGCTGATGCATATGTGTATTGGGGGGGGGGGAGAGAATCTGAGCACCTATGAACATGTCTGGAGTACAAGGATGATACTCCAACATAAGCTAACAGTTTTTTCCAAACCACTGATATTTATTAAGGAAAGTCATTTCTAAAACATGACGCTAATTTTCTTTAATGTTCACTAGAATGTTAGTGTTTTCTTCTCAGTCCATCTAAGTCCATTTACCATTAAATCATGAAATCATGCAGAGGCCCATCTTTCCATTCACCTCCTGCTGAGTGCATTTGTCCAAGAACATGTCTGTGGTGATTAAGAAAGCAGCTGAGTAAGTGCCATATGTTACTTGGCTCATTCTATTGTAAATAACATTTGACAATATTAAGTATTACACAGCTGAGATGAAATGACTTGATAACACTTGCATCCCAGTCAACTTCCAAGTTTAATCATGAACAACAATGATACAAATTCCACGCACCACCAATGTCACGCCTCACTCACTGTGTGACTCCACATTGCATCATGTTTACATGCGTGGCCATCTGACCCACTGTCAATAGTTCAGAATGTGACCCTGTTATCAAGAGTGTGAATGCCATTCTCTCACTGTCAGACTTATAAGTCTAAGCAACAATTGCTACACAGGCACTACTTACTCATTGTTCCCAAGAATATGAACACACTAACTACACACGTCTATAGTTGACTTCCCTTTTATTGAGCTGGTGGTGATTACACATCGTCATTTTAATGTTGTCTAGTTTGACTGGACTTTCGATCATACTCTCAACAATGCATGCACTGGTTTGTAACGTTTTGGTTGCTGACTTAGTTGACTTTATTAAATGTTGTTCAGACGTATACACAGTCAGTTTCTGTAGTGGCGATCTTAATGATGATAAGTCTCTCGGCCAAATAATCTTAAAACCATGGGCTGTCCAAATTCGGCCTTGTCATATGGTGGTCCTTGACCCGACTCGTGCAGGCTGATTACTATTCATATTACATCATGGTTCAGTCTCTACTGAACTGTTTCTCAGTTACTGATACTCATTATTTCTTGTTTCCTATTTTTTTTGTTCATTATTTCTAACCATAGTCTGGTTAGAATGAGGCAGCGAGGAGTGACGAGGGGATCTGGCCGACGCTCGATGCTCAGAGGAAAGGCGAGACGGACATATAATCAGATTGCTACTGGAACTATTAGTGTTGGAACTCTTCGCTGGTTGCTGAGGATGGAGACGGAGCGCTTATGGGAATGTCCCGAATGCTGTGATGTCGGTTCCTAGATCAATCAATCAATCAATCAATTATTTCTTGTTTACTCTGTTTATGTGAATCTGTCTTATCACCGCTGTGTCTTTCATTAACTCATTACAGAGCTATTTTCGGATCCTGGCAGTAAGCAACATTCTTTGTCTGGTGCCTGGTATGGAGTAGACACTGGCGATCATGCCTCTCCAATTCTCTGTCATCTGATATGTTGATGAAGGTGGTGTTACTTATCTTATTTGTTGCCCAGCAACATTAGTCACAATTTCATTCTGTTTCTGCCCTTATCCACCATTGGAGTATAGACTCTCAACCAACCCTGGCCAAGCCACATCCATGCCCTCCCATATTATTCATATCAGCCTCTAATTCCCAACTCCATTTATTTTCAGGTCTCTGTCTATTTCATTGGCCCTTTGGGTTATAGACACATGATTTTATAGTTATACTATAATCAGGCTTTCTCAATGTGTGTCCTATCTAGTGCCAGTGTCATTTCCCTACCTCTTGACTCACTGGTATATGTTTAGTTCTATCCATGAGCTCCACATCAGTGATTCTGTCATATCATTTTGGTCCTTCTATTCTGCACAGTCTTAATTAATTAATGTAAAATTTTGTTACATACATTATTTCTCTTGCCAGAATTAAAGACATAATTATACAAACACTTTGTTATGTGCACATGTGAATGGAATGTACATGATTTCACTCAAGATTACTTCAAAAGAAAACAGCAGTCATCCTTGCTTGTATCAAGCAAAAATTAAACATTTGTGAACAGGTAAATCTACCAATGTATGCAACTCGAATATTAACACACACAAATGTTGGTAAGTCACATTTATTATGACCGTCTCAACAGACAACAGAGATCATCAGTTATATTAAGCACAGGAAGCAGACAAGATAAGTTTGCTGCTAATGTAAGACTATTTGCTCCACCACTACTCCACACAGGTAATGTGCCAATAAATTTTCTACCTAATCATCATCATCATGTGCCAAGCAGGGCCGTTGATTATGTTAACCCACAAAAATCTGTGTTCTTGATAAGTTTGAATGCTGGGCATCTTCCATGTCACTTGGCCAACCCGTTCAGCATTTTCTCCCCCTGTCAATCTGTCTCTAACACCTTTGATCTTCTCAGTTGTCACAACATTCTCCAAAACCCCTCAGCTCATATCATTACCATAAGATTATGATTGCCTTTGTGAATTTGCCTGATAATGTTTTACATTTCTTCATAAATGTGATAAACAAACACCTTCTTCTGTCTGTTGTGTTGGTCTTATCATGTTTGTCAATTAATCTTTTATCTGTTGTGTTATTCTTTATCTTGCTTGTGAATTCTTGTTTTATCTGAATTCTTGTTCTACCTGTTGTGTTTTTCTTTATCTTGCTTATGAATTCTTTCTCAGGTCAGCATGGCCAAATGGATAAGAATGCATGTTCTTAAACATCCAGTGTGCTGATGCCGAGGTAAGGGGTTCAACCCCTACACTGGACAGTTGGACTAAAATGTTGACCTATCGACCTTGACTTGGGGCCGTAAATTACAAGTACCTCTGAAGTCGGAGTGGGTTCGCCTGATAGCAAGGGAAAGCTAATCCACATGCAAAATTCAGTCCAGCACTAGTGAAAGAGAGACACTGTTAATAGGGAAAGCTAATCCACATGCAAAATTCAGTCCAGCACTAGTGAAAGAGGGACACTGTTAATAGGGAAAGCTAATCCACACACAAAATTCAGTCCAGCACTACTAGAAGTAGTGTGTATGGACTATGCTTGAGTTCAAAGCGAGTGAGCGCCCAAAAGAACAATTCTTTCTCAGACTACAACTCAGATTACAACACAGACTACAACTCAGACTACAACTCAGATTACTATTACAAACATAAACACAGAGTTCTCTGCACACATTTCTCTGGGGATACGAAAGCCCATCATTGTGCTCTGAGAGTTCTGTCTAGATCATATTCCCTTCAAATAGGCTCCCTAACGTTACAGTTTATTTATAGATTCAGGACTAGTTCCTATGTCTGAACTTGTGAAAGTTGGTTTTAAGTTTACAGTGATTCCCCATGGACATCGGGCTGGAGTCTGTGAACAATGAAATGTGTAAACCCCATTGAGGGAACATTATCAGCCTGGACCTACTTCCAGCCTTGCTGTGCTGAATAAACTTTATTTTCAAAGGGTCACAAATTGGGCATGCAGGCCTGTCTAACATTGAGCCCTTCCAACCACTCATCTTTCATACATCAATTATCTATTGTGTGTGTTACATTCACATAGAAAAAACACTGTCAAATTATTCATGATCTAGTTACACACCAATACGCCTCTTCGCAGATGTGAAGTTCACTAACTGGTCTTGCATGCCCTGTCAGTTTCTGGGCTTGGAGAATGAAAGGAGATCTCAGCTACACTGTTCCTGTGATGATGGCACTTTGGTACTAGGTCTCGAGAAAAGCCTCTACACTGGCCTCATTCCGATACAGGCAAGCCCTTTTCAGGACCTAGACGACTGGAAAGCCAACATATCGATTTTAGGAGTTAAAACTCAGTAATATTCCAGAGGATTCACACTAACTAGCCAAGTTTACAGAGGCCTGTCCCCATCTGAATATGTTGACTCATCCACTTCCTTCTGTTTCCAACTATCATTTTGATTGTTTTTTTTTTTTGTTTGCTGGCTTTGAACTCAAGCTAAGTCCTTACACGAGCTACTAGTTCTAGAGCACTAGATTGATGTTTGCATGTGGATTAGTTTTCCCTTTCACCAGTGTCCGTTGCCATCCGACTTCTGAGGTAATTGTAATTTATGTCCCAAAGTCCAGGACGAGAAGTCAATATTTTAGTTCAACTGACCAGTGTAGGGGTTGAACTCGTTACCTCCGTATCAGCACACCGGAAGTTTAATAACGAGCAATCTTATCCATTTGGCCATGCAGACTTCCACATTGTGCTTAAACTTCCACATTGTGCTTAATGTTGTATGTTCTTTGATCCACATGTTCCAATTGTTTTTGTTAAATATTTTTGTTGCTCTTGTTCATCTTTCCAACTACCTCTTGCTAAAGATTTTTCATCTAAGAAATTGACTGTAATAATCCTTGTTCACCTTATACAAGATATACAATTGTTAACCTCACTTTTCAAAACTTGAGTAACAGCATCAGAAAACCGCAATAGATGTCAGAACAACCCTTATCCGTGAAAAAAGATAATTTAAATATTGAGCACAACCCACTACTGGCAACGCCGATCGCATTCTGGTATGAACCTAAGGCCTATCCACATCAATATGGAAGCACTATACTCGAGTTTCGCCCTCATTTGAGCTCGTCAGTAGTGCATATCCCTGACCGGATCCGGAAACAGTCCCGGATCACGCGTGTGAAGCGGGTGTGTAACCACGCGGCACACACTGGACACACCAAATTATCACAACAGAATATCACAACGCTACCCATCGTAGGCTATGCTCTATGCTCATAAAAGAAATACAAGAAAACTGACATGACAGAGGATCACTCTCATCATCGCTCTCATCATAAAAAAGATAATCAAGAAAATGGCAACTGACTAACCACCCCAATTATAACTTTTCAAAAGGTTGAATAGGGAAATTGAATATTTAAAAAAAAAAACTTTACTTCACTAATATGGAAACAAAATAACTAACCAGCAAATAAATCACACACAAAACAGAAATCAATTAAATGTGAAATTTGTAATAAACAACTGTAGCCATATCGGACTTCAAGATTCTCAACATTTTGTCTGTGACTAACCCAAACTGATTATGCGTTCAAGTCTGCTGAACTTTTCTGCTGAACTACTGCTAATTTGTCTGTTAATTTTTCTTCACATTCTAATGAATCTGATTATTCCAACTCAGGGATGACAGAGAAAATATTTATTTCAACTGAATGACCGAGCCACACATGTTCTCACCAAACTAGGTGTCAAAAGATGCCTTGTCTCCAAGAGGGTACAGCTCTATGGGGCATTTTGAACACTTGGCCACCCCCTGATGGTCCTTGATCCTTTAGTCTTTCGTTCCATCCTGCAGTTGGCATCAAGAGCCTGCTGGGATCTCGTGTAGCCTCCACCTTCAAGTGGGAGAAAATCCATTTCAAAATAATGTTACACAAATTAAAATCAATTTCAAAATAACATTACACAAGTTAAAATCATTTTCAGAAGTAAAATGAAAATTTACTTCGACCATACATAGTATACAGAATTAATAAATATGCTATGTATGAATTTGAATGTACTATGGTAAACACAGGGAACCACGGTAGTAAGTGGCTAGTATGCTTGTCTGCCAGCCTGATTGTCATAGGTTCGAATCCACGCAGAAGCAGATTTTTTTTTTCAAATTGACCTAGACACTCAGGTCAACCCCAGCCTACAATGGATAGCAGAAAATATCACGGCAAGTAATGGCAGCTCGTGTGATAGTGACCTCAACACCCATCAAGTGCCAGTTGGTCTTTACAAATATTTGGTTGGCACCATACACTCAATGCACCTCAAGATGTGTAAAAGCTTGTACTTATGGCACACACAAGGAACCATGTTGGAATTTCGGCTATTAGACTTGCCTACCAGCATGGTGGTCCTGTTTCAATTGTTCCTAAAGGTGGGATTTGTTCACGACAAGACTCCGGTGTTCACTCAACCTCATAAAAGAAATACAAGAAAACTGACCTGACAGAGGATCACTCTCATCATGACCTGACAGAGGATCACTCTCATCATGACCTGACAGAACATCACTCTCATCATGACCTGACAGAACATCACTCTCATCATGACCTGACAGAACATCACTCTCATCATGACCTGACAGAGCATCACTCTCATCATGACCTGACAGAGGATCACTCTCATCATGACCTGACAGAGCATCACTCTCATCATGAGCCAACAGAGGATCACTCTCATCATGACCTGACAGAGCATCACTCTCATCATGACCTGACAGAGCATCACTCTCATCATGACCTGACAGAGCATCACTCTCATCATGACCTGACAGAGGATCACTCTCATCATGACCTGACAGAGCATCACTCTCATCATGACCTAACAGAGCATCACTCTCATCATGAGCCAACAGAGGATCACTCTCATCATGACCCGACAGAGGATCACTCTCATCATGACCTGACAGAGGATCACTCTGATCATGACCTGAAAGAGCATCACTCTGATCATGACCTGACAGAGCATCACTCTGATCATGACCTGACAGAGCATCACTCTCATCATGACCTGACAGAGCATCGCTCTCATCATGACCTGACAGAGGATCACTCTGATCATGACCCAACAGAGGATCACACTCATCATGAACTGACAGAGCATCACTCTGATCATGACCTGAAAGAGGATCACTCTCATCATGACCTTACAGAGGATCACTCTCATCATGACCTGACAGAGCAGCACTCTCATCATGAACTGACAGAGCATCACTCTGATAATGACCTGACAGAGCATCACTCTCATCATGACATAACAGAGCATCACTCCCATTATGACCTAAAAGAGGATCACTCTCATCGTGACCTGACAGAGCATCACTCTCATCATGACCTGACAGAGCATCACTCTGATGATGACCTGACAGAGCATCACTCTCATCATGACCTGACAGAGCATCACGCTGATGATGACCTGACAGAGCATCACTTTCATCATGACCTGACAAAGCATCACTCTGATGATGACCCAACAGAGCATCACTCTGATCATGATCTAACAAAGCATCACTCTGATGATGACCTGACAGAGCATCACTTTCATCATGACCCAACAGAGGATCACTCTCATCATGACCTGACAGAGCATCACTCTGATCATGACCCAACAGAGCATCACTCTGATCATGACCTGACTGAGCATCACTCTGATCATGACCTGACTGAGCATCACTCTGATCATGACCTGACTGAGCATCACTCTGATGATGACCTGACTGAGCATCACTCTGATCATGACCTGACTGAGCATCATTCTCATCATGACCTGACAGAGCATCACTCTCATCATGACCCAACAGAGCATCACTCTGATCATGATCTAACAGAGCATCACTCTGATCATGACCTGACAGAGCATCACTCTCATTATGACCTGACAGAGCATCACTCTCATCATGATCTGACAGAGCATCACTCTGATCATGATCTAACAAAGCATCACTCTGATCATGACCTGACAGAGCATCACTCTCATTATGACCTGACAGAGCATCACTCTCATCATGACCCAACAGAGCATCACTCTGATCATGATCTAACAAAGCATCACTCTCATCATGACGTGACAGAGCATCACTCTCATCATGATCTGACAGAGCATCACTCTCATCATGACCCAACAGAGCATCACTCTGATCATGATCTAACAAAGCATCACTCTCATCATGACCTGACAGAGCATCATGATGTGACAGAGCATCACTCTCATTATGACCTGACAGAGCATCACTCTCATCATGACCCAACAGAGCATCACTCTGATCAAGATCTAACAAAGCATCACTCTCATCATGACCTGACAGAGCATCACTCTCATCATGACCTGACAGAGCATCACTCTCATTATGACCTGACAAAGCATCACTCTCATCATGACCCAACAGAGCATCACTCTGATCATGATTTAACAAAGCATCACTCTCATTATGACCTGACAGAGCATCACTCTCATCATGACCCAACAGAGCATCACTCTCATCATGATCTGACAGAGCATCACTCTCATCATGATCTGACAGAGCATCACTCTCATCATGACCCGACAGAGCATCACCCGGATCATAACCCGACAGAACATGTCTCCATCCTTCACCAGTTCTCCTGCCTCATGCACTCCCATGCCCCAGGTCTCTGTAACATGTCTCCATCCTTCACCAGTTCTCCTGCCTCATGCACTCCCATGCCCCAGGTCTCTGTAACGTCCTGTGTCCTGCTAGCCAACCCCCTGCCTGTTCTCCCAGCACCCAGGCCTTCCAATCATCTCCTCCCCCAGCCACTGTGTGACACTTCATATGGCCAAAGTATTTCAATTTCCCAGGCATGTTGCTGTATATAAGCCAGATTTCTTCCATGTTCAGATCTTGTGGAATGTTAGTATTCATCTTCTTCTTGTCCATGGTTTTCTAACAAAGTTTCTGTAACATTTAAATTAAAAAGCCCTGATTTTCTTGTTTAGTAATTACAAACTGGTCCATGACACATATACGTATGTTGCAACAGAAAAGATGCATATTCTCAAAATTTTACTTTAATTTGTATGCTGGTGTTGTGCCACAGACACTTAATACTGTTATGCCTCTGCATTGCTTTGACCAATCTTCTTCTGAGTTCTTTTATGGAGCGAAGATATTGAAGGTTTGTGATATTTTTAATTCCTTCATTGTTGATTGTAAATTTCTTTTGGCATGTAGTTTTGTCTAGTGGACATTGTTTTATTTTAGTTCAGAAAAAGATTATCTTCACTGTGCCTTCTCACAGACAAGTTTAACTGTTCTTCTTCTTCTGCTGCATTCATCCTGAGTGTTTGTTTTTTTTTTCAGATGTAATTGCAGTGTATTGTTACGCACCCTTGGGCCTAGACCCTTGTCTATGCTCACTCTACGAGTATAGATATAGACTTTCATCTTAACCATAGCGTGCGACTGGGGCGCTTTTTCCACCTTTAGTAACTGCTCACAAGGTAGGCTACACGTGCTGCCGGCTCAGCACCTTACCTCTGTGCATCAGAGAGTGAGTAATGGCCAGGCCCTCTCATCCGAGGATCCCTCATATCCCCCAGCTGAGAGCTTTCCAACAGGTATCTAGACTAAGCATGTAGCGTGCTCAGCATTTCACCTCCATTTTGCAGTAGGTGAGCATCAGCCCTGTTCTCATATCCGAGGGCTTATAGCTTAGAGGCGTTCAGCCATATCCCTCAGCTGAGAGCCTTAGAGTATGTGTCCGGACCACAAATTTCTGCCTACGTACGCCTGATTTGAACTTTTGACTGCTATCCTCAGTCTACCTGCAGAGCAGCAGGTTGTGTCTCTCTTAATCTGGCCCCTAAACCAAGTCCTGTCCGACACATGGTTGTGCTTCTGTCGGCTTAGCTCTTGGGGTCATTGGGACATGCAAGCATCTTCTCCCCCCCCCCTCCACCACAACAAGATGGAGACACATTGGGGGGAGGGGTTAACTGTTCTACATCAGTGCCATTTGAGAGGGCTACCATATTAACTATACATCTGAGTTCTGAAACTGGATTTCCACCAATTATAAGTAGATCAAAATTGTCACAGGTCTCATTTTTTATTTTTTTCATATTTCTCATTAAATTTTCTGCAGATGTTGAATAGGCATGGCATGAGAATGCATCCCTGTTATGCTACCTTTGACACCTCAAACCAGTCTGTTTCACATGCTTCTATGATGCTTTTTACCACTAGTCATTTCACAAAATATACACTTAATACATCTTACGCTAACACAGCACATACCTCCACCCCACCAAACAATTTAACACAGCACATACCTCCACCCCACCAAACAATTTCATCAATAGAAATAACTGTATTCTTAAACAATAAAATTTATAATCTTTTAGAACCTGTGGTATTAGTGTCATGGAAATAAATTAAGGAAAAACACCCAACCTGAAATTTCATTGCTTCAAGCTTCTTTTCCTTTTCTTTTTTCCTGTCTTCCTTCTCTCTTTCTTTTTCAAGTTTCTCATACAGACGCTGTGTGTCCTGTAAAGACTAAATCTACTGAGACAATGGTAATCTAAATCTACTGATAGAAATGTAATCAAAATCTACTGATACAATAGTAATATACATTTACTAAGACAAAAGTAACCTAAATTTACTAAGACAAAAGTAATATAATATTTAGTTAATTAGTACATTTTTAAAGTGACCAATACATATCATAGGTAGTGAAGTGGTAGTACAATTCCAGCTGGCCGAGTGTTCCAATGTTTGAATTCCATCAAACAATTTTTTTCTAGAATTGATCCGGGCTCATATTTGACCCAGCTTAAACTGGGTACCAGGAAATGTCCTGGGGAAGTGAAGGTGTCCAGTCTCTTGACCACATCCTCTCACTGAGCGACACTTGGTCTATACAAATATGGAGCTAGCCCGATATACCTAATATGTCTCAAGGTGTGGACAATATTTCTTTACTTTTGTAAACACACATCATGCCCTGTTGAACCTTGCAAGGTTACAGCTGGGAAATGCAACTGTTATTTGCCATTAGATAATGTTCTGTTATTTGTTCTCAATTATTTGTTATTTCAATTTGCTACAAGAAATGACATAGGGTTTTTTCATCATCCTCTTTAATTACTTTACAGAAATTTTAATTATGGCTATAAATTACTTATTCCTGTTCTGTTAATTAATTTATTTATTTAAATGTGGTATGATAATCAGTTCGAGAGTGATTATAAGATATAGTCTGTGAGTAATACAACATTTAGGCTGTGAGAGATATAACATTCAGTCTGTGGGTGATGTAACATTCAGTTTGCCAGTGATATAACATTCTGTTTGTCAGAATAGAACATTCAGTTTGTCAGTTATTTAACATTCAATTTGTCAGTGATACAGTGAGCATGTTAGTGAAGTTGGTAGGGAACTGTACCAATAATGTCATGAGCAGGGTCAGAAGCAGGTTTGACCCCATGGCTCATCACCTGCTAAGTGAGGGGAAGCTTGGCCACCTATTCTCCATGCATTTAGTCTTACAAAATATGATGCTCCCATCTCAACATCATAGACGGTAGCAGGAAAGTGCCTCTGGGGAAATTTGTTGTGTCAGTGATATAACATTGTTCAGCGAGTGGCATAACTTTCAATCTGTCAGGGACTTTTTTTTGGGCGCTCGCTCGCTTTCAACTCAAACGTAGTCCACACACACTATTTATAGTAGTAGTGGACTGAAGTTTGCGTGTTGATTAACTTTCCCTATTAACAGTGTCCCTCGCCATTGGGCAAACCCACTCCGACTTCAGAAGTACTTGTAATTTATGTCCCCAAGTCAAGGACATCAGGTCAACATTTTAGTCCAGCTGTCCAGTGTAGGGGTTGAACCATGTGCATCAGCACACCAGATGTTTAAGAACACATGTTCTTACCCATTCGACCATGTTGACCTGCAACAGGGATATAATATTTGTGACAAAAGTTCAATGCCTTGTTGTCTTCTGCTTTTTTGTTTTAAAAAAAATGCTATATCATTTTCACAGTGAACTTTGTACTGCTCACAAACAATTAAATTGATTCCAGACATTTTATTTGGCTTTTATATTTACCCTGTTTCTAAACCTGCTAATCTCCTTGGCCATGACCTCTCGCTTTCTCTCAGTTTCCTCCTGTTTTCTTTCCTCATCAATCATTGCAAGAACTTCTTCCTCTATATGCCTCTGTTGTTGAAACTCTTCAACCTTCCTCTTCATCTCCAGCTAAAGAAGAAACATTTTCACTGAAGTCTCAGTAAACAAATAAAATATAGCAAAACATTGTGTTTCTATCACACTCATGTTGTTTGGAGGTCACAACAATTAGGTCTAAAAGTGTGTACATAAAAGACAAAGATAATGAGATAATACCAAGCTAATAACCACCCAATCTCCCTTGGTGAAAGGGTAAAAGAAGATTAAATGAAAACTTAATACTTTAGACATCCAATGAAACGGTAAATTGTATATACCTTTTAGTTATGCAAAATAATAACAGAAGAGTAGTGAAAAAGTGTCTTATGCAATAAGACACTATCATTGAAAGTAAGAAAGAGAGTGCTGAAATGTTATACAGAACCTGTTTTGCTGTATGGCATTGAATCATGGAACGTCAATTGGTAAATTAGGAAGAGCTTAGAAGCATCAAAGATATGGTTCCTGAGACAATTGTTGTGAATACTTTGGGCTGCCAGAGTAACTAACGATTGCCTGGAAGAGGCTTATAAAACTAGAACATTATATACAACTATAAGAAAGAGACAAACAGCTTTCGTTGGTCATGTGATGAGAAGAGAGGCATTGGAGAACATCACAACAACTGGAAAGATCAGTGATAAAATAGGCAGAGGCAGACAGACTAAGAGAACTGATACTGGATTATGGTAGCATGGAGGAATATCAGCAGAGTTGATCCAGAATGCCATGAACCAAGATCTGTGGAGAGACATGAATACCTAAGCCGGTTGGTAGGTCCATGATGATGATTATGATGAGTTATAGGCTACTCTAAAATGTGTTTCCAAAAAGCATTTTTGAAGTGAATCAGTAGTCAAAGTTAGAGAAACTTGGTTGTCAAACCAACATCAATGTTAACACCTCAGATGCAAAAACTGGCAGTTTAATGGCCCTTTCATTAAACACAGATATCTCCAGTCTCCTCTCATACATCACACACGCAGTAGGCATAGGGCACAAACTCCACAGCACCTGCCTGGATTACAACATGGGTGGTCTACCTGAACAAAGAGCTGTGACTGTGTTCTCGATGGTGCATTCACTTGCTAACATATGGGGTGTTATTATATATAATATATAATATATAACACCAGCCATCTTAGAACCCACGGCTCCACACCTTCAACCCCACTGGATGAAATGAATGGTCATCATCATTCTTGATGGACAAACAACAACACTTGCTAACACATGGGCTAGATCCTCCGGCAGTGGCAGAACTTGATTTTTTTTCTGAAAAATTGGTTCTGCGGTCAATGTTGCCTCGTAATTGTTTACCAGAGAATAGTCAGTGTAAGAAACGACAAGGAAGGAAGCTGCCAATGCCATGACATGATGCCATGATCTACAATATGTGACACTGCAGACACCTAAGGCTGGATTGTACAGCTAAAGTATTCTATAGGATGAGGTAGTCAGTCTTGTACCAACCCTCCTTAATCGCCTTTTGTGACATACAACATTACAATGTTACTATTATTGGCTTCCCATATGTGTCCTGGTAACACATCAGCAGTAAAACATGTAATATACCAAATCTAACATGTGTGTACAAAAAATTCTGAACTTGTTACAAAGTATACCTGATGTTTTCTTTCTTCTTCTCGTTGTTTCTTCTTCTCTATCTCTTCCCTTATCTTCCGCTCCTCTTTCATGGCTTTCTCAAGTTCCTTCTGAACCTAAATGCAGACATTTAATGTACACATACACATAATGTGAGTGATTATTCATCCATCACGATAATTAATTTCAATACAACCTTTACTATACTTCCTTATTATGTGATAATAAACCCACAAGTTACATACAGAATAAACAAGACTATCATGACAGCATTATTACTGTTATATGCCTTTGGAGTTTTAATACGGGCTAATGAAATAAAGGGCATTTGATCTGGCATTCATTATGCAGAGTTTTAATATGGGCTAATGAAATAAAGGGCATCTGATTTGGCATTAATTATGTGGTGTGTGGGTTTATTTCACTTTATACTCAGAGAATATATAGTAAATAATGGACCTTTTTACATATCTTAAGGTGCATTGGGTATATGGTGCTAGACTATACTTCCCAATACATACCTCTCTCTCTCTCTCTCTCTCTCTCTCTCTCTCTCTCTCTATATATATATATATATATATATATATATATATGTTGGCTTCGGATTCAAATTACTACTACTGACCACATCACCAGTGGAGTGACGTTCTGTCTATACAAACATGGCTTTTGCACCATATGCCCAATGAGCCTTAAATGTGTGAAAGGGTCCTTTATTGACTCACTTACTTACTTACTTACTTACTTACTTTACGTATATTAGCTGTTCGAATCCTCATCGTGACAGATTTTGAAAACTGACCTGGGCTTCCAGATCGACCCAGCCTAGAATGGGTACCAGGAAATGTCTTGGTAAAAGATGGCCGACGTGATATTGACCACATCACCCATTTACTTTTATCCCAAAGTTGCTACAAGAAATACCACAAGTTACAACAAGAAATGCCACAAGTTGCAACTAAAAATGCCACAAGTTGCAACAAGAAATAACACCCCAAAAAATCACAAAATTGACAAATATATCAACATATATTTATCAGCCTAAAGTGTAAAAACTATATATATATATATATATATATATATATATATATAGATATATATATATATATATATATATATATATATATATATATATATATATATATATATATATATATATGTTTTTTCTAAGTATAATAAAACCAAATAGTATATTAACAAATTATAATTATAAACCTCAACACAAACACATCACAAACTGATAAATACAAACACAAGACAAAACAGACAGACATAAGAATCAATTATATAGTTAAGCTTTGAAACAAACACATTTTAAATCTTACAACAAACACTGAAACATTACAGTTACTCCTAAACACAACACACAACTAAGAAATAGTGTACATTTGAAACCACCAAATACTGACAATTAACAACAGAAGAAACAAATAAAACATTAACACGAAAAACAGAAAAAAATTCAAAACAGTCTTCTTACTCTCCATGCATTGATTTGGTTCAGTTTTTCTGCCTTTTCTTCGGCTGTAACATTGTGCTTATTAATGTCTTCATCTTTTTGTGAATCCAGTTTACTTTGAACTTGACAAATGGCGTCTTCTTTTTCTTCCTAAACGAGACAAACAAAGTCTTTTCATCGTTTCAGAAGAACAAAAAGAAAGAAGAAAACCTGCCAGGTGTTGTTCACTCATTCAAGCACAAAACCTCAATTACGTCATATGAGGTTATTCAGTGCCAAGACTCATTTTAGGTGTTTCTTGAGGGAGTCTCCAAGTCAAAATGGTCAAGCCATCTGCCCCCTGCTCTGAAGGTCATGGGTTCATTGTCAGACTGCATCATTCAGACTACAACTGCAATTTTCCAGAGGCCCCCAAGAGTGTCATTGTTGGAGTTATGGAGTTTGGGCTGTGTGAGGCTCTTAGCTGGTATCTTCCCAAACTGTGGAGAGAAACCGAGCCGGCTAGGGTAAAACCCAGTGCAATGAAGTTATTCCTCTTGCCGTTAAACTTCTAGAGGTCAGCGCAGTGAAGTGGTAAAGCCACTTATCTCATGCTCTGAAGGTGAAGTGGTAAAGCCACTATCTAATGCTTTGAAGGTGAAGTAAAGCCACCTATCTCATGCTCTGAAGGTGAAGTGGTAAAGCCACTATCTAATGCTTTGAAGGTGAAGTGGTAAAGCCACCTATCTCATGCTCAGAAGGTGAAGTGGTAAAGCCACCTATCTCATGCTCTGAAGGTGAAGTGGTAAAGCCACCTATCTCATGCTCTGAAGATGGTGGCTTCATTTTCGGGCTGTCATTCAGACCACGAGTAAAATTTTCCAGAAATCCCTGTGAATCATTGGTGGAGCTAAGGAGTTTATGCTTTGTGTGATGCTCTCGGGAAGGCAACTTGCCATTCTTCTGAGAGAGAATCAATCAGATGGAGTAAAACCCAGTGCAATTAAATGTTCATCAATTTATAAAATCTGCCTTGATGGGAATTTACATACATGACCAATTAAATGTTCATCAATTTAGAAAATCTGCCTTGATGGGGATTCACTTACATGACCAATTAAATGTTCATCAATTTAGAAAATCTGCCTTGATGGGGATTCAAATACATGACTGTGCAGGTCCGCACAGTGTGTTCTTAAACATCCGGTGTGCTGATGCCGAGGTAAGCGGTTCGACCCCTACACCGGACAGCTGGACTCAAATGTTGGCCTGTCATCCTTGACTTGAGGACGTTAATTACAAGTACCTCTGAAGTCGGAGTGGGTTCGCCTGATGGTGAGGGACACTGTTAATAGGGAAAGCTAATCCACATCCAAAATTCAGTCCATCACTACTAGAAGTAGTGTGTATGGACTACGCTTGAGTTCAAAGCGAGCGAGCACCAAAACAAAGAACAAATAATACATGACCATCGGGCTGGAGGCCAGCGTGTTATGCATATGGGCAGAGACAATAAGCAACCCATATTTTAAGCTGAAAAATATAATTTCAAACTGGCAGAATAGTTTGATATAGTAAATTGCACTACATACACAATATATGCAAGTAAAATATATGTAGAGAAGAAAACACCATGCACACTAATAAGAAGGCAATGCTGACAACATTTCACGCTATTAGTTTTTGTCAAAAAGATTGAATGTGTGTATAGTATCAACTCGATTCTTCCTCTTCTTTTTCTCCAAATCCTCAGTGAAGTGTTGAGGGAAGATGTAAAGATCGTTCATGCGCTCTTCTAATGCTCTTTGTAAGTTGGTATTCATTTCTCTAAGGCTGTTCTTGATACCATCACTCCATCTTTTATGTGGTCTTCCCCTTGCTAAGTATGAACTAGAATGATGTACTGCCCGGGAAGGTTAACCCGGTCAACAAATGCCCGCAGAAGTCGGATGTGTCGGCCTAACGGCGCAAGAACGCAGCTCTGCTGTAAACAGGCACAACGCAATCACGTCCGAAAAAAACTCTGGATGAACGCAGAAGAAGAAGAAAGAATGATGTACTGAAAGTTCATGGACAAAAATGCTGTATTGTTAATAGAGACTAGTTGATCACTGGAGCCTATGTTGAGCATGTTGTGCCCAGGATGATGATGATGTTTCAATAAAGGTTGGAGAGTTGTTACAATATTATTAAATGGTTGAGAACGACATATTAGAAATCGGAAGGCTAGTCTTGGTGGTGGTCAGCCACGTGACACGGTCACTGGTTTGAGAGAGAGAGAAGAGATGAAAGAGAGTGATATGATAGAGAGATGAAAGAGAGTGATTTGAGAGAAAGAGAGTGATTTGAGAGAAAGAGAGTGATTTGAGAGAAAAAGAGTGACATAAGAGACAGAGAGATGAAAGAGTGATATGAGAAAGAGAGAGATGAAAGAGAGTGTTAAGAGAGAGAGAGAGAGAGAGAGAGAGAGAGAGAGAGAGAGAGATGTGAGAGAGAGATGTGAGAGGGATAAGAGAGAATGTAGAGAGAGATGCGAAAATGAGAATGCAAAATATTAATGATGTTTCATTAAAATCACAAAAAATGATCTAACAGAGCTTTTTTATTATATGAACAGTTACGACTGGACTCATTCACTAAACATTACATTTAATTTAGTTATTGCATTGGTTCATTTTCCTAAGACATCCACATCACATGCTAATTGGTTACAGAAAGAATCCAATGCATCAACAAAAATAACTAGAGTGTGAGAGTTTGAAATGAAAAGACTCCTATCCCTTTACACATCAGACAGCACCTGTATGTTACCTCTTTCTTCTCTCTCCACTTCTGCACTGCATATTTTTTGCTCTCATACAGAAATGTGTATTCCTGAAACCATGATTCGTGCTCCCTGATCTCAGTCTCTGTGTGTAGTGGCAGCAGTGGCTTCACATGGTCCAGAAACACTATCCTACCCTGCCAAGCACAAGATGATTGATTTTAATCAAGGCAAGACTGGAAGCAGTCAAGCAAATGTATTCTAATAACATAATAAACTTCAGACATTTACATAAACAAAAACATTATAAACACTCTTATGTTTTACCCAAAGATAAGACTGTAACAACTCATATAATAACACTGCACTCATCTACTTACAAAATGGTAAAACTGTGACCATTCATACAAATGTATATATTTACAAAAAGGTAAGACTGTTCATTCATACAAATGTATATACTTACAAAAAGGTCAGACTGTTCATTCATACAAATGTATATACTTACAAAAATGTCAGACTGTTCATTCATACAAATGTATATCATTACAAAACGGTAAGACTGTGACAATTCATACAAATGTATATACTTACAAAAAATAAGACTGATCATTCATACAAATGTAGGGAACTGAGTGGTCTTGGGGTATGGTGTCCGCCTCGAGTGCTGAAGGTCTCGGGTTAAAGCCCCGGTGAGGGCCGGGATTTTTTCACATGGACTTATAGTAACAAAATTTCCCCTGGTAGTGAGATCAGATGCCCGTGTGTATTGTAAAACATCCCTTGGCAAATGGAAATCAAAAAAGAGTAGCCTAACGGTGCTGCCCGGGCAAAATTTTGAGTTATAAATCTACCCAAAATATTTCAGGATCCTCGCCGGTGCTACGGAGTTCGTGCACTGAGCTGAGATTCTCCAGACTCAGGCTTGAGTTAGGAGTAGAACAGAGCACTTATGGGTTACACCTGTGTGCCGTGATGTTGATCCGTCAACTAAACTAAACATTCATACAAATGTATATATACTTACAAAAAGGTAAGACTATTCATTCATACAAATGTGCTAAGGAAACAATGGAAACAATGAAATATCTTCTTACATGGAGGTTAGCATGGCCTAATGAATAAGAGAGCTCGCTCTTAAATTTCCCATGCGCTGATGGTGAGGTAGCGGGTTCAACCCCTACACCATTTAGTTTGACTACAATGCTGAATTCTCATACTTGACTTAGGGACGTAAATTACAAGTGCCTCAGAAGTTGGAGTGGATTCGCTTAAGGGACACTGATAATAGGGAAAACTAATCCACATGCAAACATCAGTCCAGTGCATGCATATATATATATATATATATATATATATATATATATATATATATATATATATATATATATATATATATATATATATTATATATATATGAGCAGTCTTGGTAGCTACACAGAAGCAGATATCTTCATTGGATCAACAGTCGGCACTCCTGCACTCCTTAACCCTCACTGCAACAGACATCTCAATTTTAAGCATGTATGGGTTATGAGAAGAAATGATTTGGAGAACTTGGTGACAACTGGTAAGATCGAGGGGAACAGACCAAGGGGAAGACCTAGAAGCAAGTACCTGGATGGCATGGTCGAGACAGAAACACTGAGCTGATCCACAACTCTGGTGATCGAGTGAGATGGCAGAAAATGACCGCCCACACTTACCGTCATGGCACAAGATGGATGGATGGATGGGTTAACACCTTCGCAGACTTTCAGACATGACACACAACTGTAAAGATTAACTGATTCAATGCCGAAAGGATAATAAATCGCCAAATGTGACTTCCCATTGGATAGAAGGACAATGTATTGCCACACTAGGGTCATCGTGTTTTGTTTCGTAGTATCTTCCGCAATTTCTATGCTCAGTGAATGGAAATTTTAATTACACTACTTATTCATTTGATTGTCTACCATGTTTGGTCCAAACCTACTTTATGTATGGCACTAAATCAGTTAACAAGCAAGTCAACAGTTCCGTCAAGGTCACCTACTTTGTACATATTTCTGTATCTGAGGAAGGTCTGGTGATCCTGCTCGTCCCATCCACCTTGGTGACCTCCACTGTGCTGCACAAATTTCTGAGAATACAAAAGGAAAATACATTTATTATGTAGTTATCATCATCATCATTAATGATTCATGAAGTGTCATCTCCGCATGGAAGGCTGGCTGTAATGAGTCTCCAACACTCTATAATCTGTGCCTTTATGGTGTACTCATATGGGCACTTTCAGTCCATTGTTTTAAGTTGTTCCCCACAATAAATGTTGTCTTCTTCCTACATGATTCCCCTTTATACAGTGTGTTTGTAGTCTCACTAAACATTGTATGTAGAACAAATCTGAAAAATGAAGTATATGATGTCATTAAAAAAAATATGCTCCACAGTCCATCGTGAAGCAGTATCCAGCAAATGGCTGTCGTCTTCTGGAATAATTCTTGGCACTCCAAACAGAATGTTGTTATCAATGGAAGAATGATTTTTCTTCAAACTTGTTCTATGTACAAAGTGTAGTGCGACTTTACAAATACATTTTTCTATACCATATCCTTTATTCATGTCTCTTTATACGGCCAAAGTACCTTAGAAGTCTGACTGTCCAGTTAAGTAAAATAAGTTGCATGCCTTTTACATGCCCTAAGATGGATTAGTCACATGGTGCTTGACCCATATTTTATAGACCAATCAGCACTCGGTGTGTGAGGTGGTCAGTATCATGTTGGTCACCTTTACATCCCAAGACATTTCTGGTACCCATTTTAAGCCATGCACTTTACCAAGTCAAAATATGATGATATGGTGATGCTGATGTTTAATCTTATATCTCACAATTATTCATCAAAGAGGTCAGTTATTTCCCACTTCTTATACCACAAAACAATGTTCTATATATTATGTTTAGTCAAAGTTGCTTGTGTAGTTTTGGTAAACAATGAAAGAAATTAATTTATACAGACACAATAATACATTAATTCTGACACTGTATGTAATTTTAAGATAAGATGTTTTTTTTTATAACTAACACTGTGGTTCAGGGGATATTGAGATGCAGTGCCTGTCATATCTTGTTGAGGGATCGAAATCAACAGTAGGCGGTTTGGCAGCAGACTGCTTGGCATTTATTTCAATGGTACAAGGTATCGGCCATTCAAAAAGCAATGGTAAACTACTGGACTAACATTGCCAATAAATCACAAACAGTCAATAAATGCTAGGCTTGACTGCAATGTTATGTAAAGGACAACCAACTATTTTTTAATGCACGAATCAGCTTACACACACTTGCAAATGAGAAAACAATAGCATGTTCAATTGCACAATAAATTAAAAGATTTATAACCACGTGACATTTCACTAGACAAAGTGGTTCAGAAAGTGTTAAATCATTCAACTTTACTCATAACTCTTCTGTTTCAAAAATCGGAATAGTTTCATGTGTGTCTGCTGCATTTCTGTCACATTTCCTATGTAAAGATGTGATTTTAAACCTACTAAGAGACCCATCCTCTGACTTTAACAGAGCACAGACTCCCAACCATCTAGTGTCAAGCCCTCCTACCACTCATCTCTTTTAGCTCTTTCCATATTTTTTCCACATTACCCATCTCTGTCTCTCTTTTCTCATTTTTTATTGTTTCCCTATATTTCTGTTGCACTGTGGGTTCCAATGGGATCTTTCTAATGGGTGAAAGGTTATTTTAGTAGGTTTTTTTAAAAGCGATTTTCTAATAGGTGAAAAGCAGTTAACGGTAAAAATAGAAAGTTCTACCTGTCTTGAAAAGACAATAAACTTGTAAGAAAGCAAGGACAGTATTTAGGAGCAGAACCCTCAATATTAAGGACACACTACCCACAAGTAGGTTTCATACAAACTTCAGAAGTGTTAACTGTTTGTTTCCTTTGTATTCAAATGTTTCAATCAAGATTTGAAACACTGTGCAGCTTTTCAAGAAGTATGAAGCTGCTTATGTAAAACATAGAAAATGCTCCTTTCAACAAATTACCCGACGAATTTCCTGCATGTGTATTAAGGAAAATATATGAACTCATTCTATACTGCAAAAATTATCACATGTTAATTAGTTATTCACTTGGTGACCAAAAGCAGCTGTGCTAACATAGTAGGTCGTGTATTTTCTTACCAAGACAGTAGTTCAAACTTCACTTTCATTGTTCTCCAATTTTCTGCTATGGGTCTGTGATGGGAAAGGACATCACATTTTGTAAGCCTGAATGCATGGCCAATCTTTGTTGCTGACAATAAACTGCCATGTATTTTATTTTCATCATGCAGTTGTTGCATTGGTTTTCTAGGTATTTTAGTGAAATGCCAATTTTTTTTTTTAATTATGAGACCTGTATCGTTGGATAAATGTTGAAAACTACAATACCTCACAGTGACTGGCAGCCATATCTCAAGAGATAGACTAGGATCCTATATGGTTCCCACCTCTTTCCTAGCTCATGTATGTCTCCACAAATATTGCTTGTGTACGGCGGTGGCCACACCACGGGTAGCAGTCTTGACTTACTGGCTAAACAACTTGAGTGAAGTAGGGGTAATATCCTACTAAACTGGGAATGTCCATCCCTAGCACAAAAAAGACTGGGACAATAACAAGGGGGGGGGGGGGGGGGGGGGGGGGGGTGAATTTATGCAGATCAATGGTTTCGAAAGCAAAACAGCAAAATGTGTAGTACACATAAGGCGTGTTCAGACACAACAGTGAACATGGCTTGCCATCGTGGAAGAGATAAGGACTTCATCACGTGGTATCCCAAAAACAGCAATGAGACTACAACAAAAGAAACAGCATTGGAAATCCATTGCAGCCAACCTACATTGTGGAGATGTCACCTGAATGATTGATTGACAACACAAGAGTACATCACTCAAGTCCTAATGCCTCTTCTAAGTGGAGAAATTAATGTTTTAAGTACATGCTGGCAAGTGAAATCAATTACAAAGCCAGAAAGGTTAGTAAGTACATATTACATATCTTCAGGTATACTTTGAGTATTTAGTGCTAGCCCTAAATTCTTTAACAATAAATCAGCACTGGATGGGTGATGTAGTCAATATCACATCAGCCATCTTTACTTCCCAAGACAATTCCTGGTACAAATTTTATTTGAGAGCCTAAGTCAATTTTAAAAACCTGTCTCGATGAGGTTTCGAAAACATGATCATCAGACCAATAAATATGTGTGCTAGCCACCGCACCACCGCAGATCTCAGTGAGGATATGGTGATAGGCCCGTGTTTTCTTGACCAACAGGTAGCTTTTTATTCTAAAAATATCACATCTTACATCAAAGGCTACTACTTCTGGTGGCAAATCTTTGGAGATATCCATGGCAATTGTAGGCAGTTTTGAAGATACAGCTTGTGATGCCACATTGTCCGTTCTTGACGCCTGGTTCCAAGCTTCAAATTTACGTTCCAATTGCTGTAGCTCTAAATATAGTGTTTTCTCTGATCGCATCAAATCATCATATCTGTTCAAGAAGATAAAATATACAGACTAAAACACCATATGTAATTCCTTCTTGGACAAAAGAATAAAGATGTATATTTGAAACCAACATTGATTGCACTCTGTTTACAAGTTCTATATTACTAACAACCAGCCTTTCTAGTCAGTCTACTGAAGTATATGTCTAATTATTATTATCATTATCATGTGCCAAAACACCTTTACTATCTATATCTAATTTCTCTGATTAATGTAAGGTTTTCATTAATGTATTCTCCTACTATACAACAAGCTAATTTGTTGACACAACATGCTGAACTTTAAGCACATCTATTACAAACAAGTTAATCTCTATGATACAGCATGATAACTTCAACTCTATGGATATATATTATATAATATACTTAGCTGTATGTCCATTTATAACACACCACACTGAATAGTGTGACACATGATGCTACACTTATCTATTACACAGAATGCTGAATTGTGTGATACATAATGCTAAACTTATCTATAACACAGCATGCTTAATTGTGTAACACAAGATCATAAACTTATCTATTATACAGCATGCCTAAATGTGTGACACAAGATGCTAAACTTATCTATTACACAGCATGTTGAATTGTGTGACACAAGATGCTAAACTTATCTATTACACAGAATGCTGAATTGTGTGACACAAGATGCTAAACTTATCTATTACACAGCATGTTGAATTGTGTGACACAAGATGCTAAACTTATCTATTACACAGCATGCTGAATTGTGTGACACAAGATGCTAAACTTATCTATTACACAGAATGCTGAATTGTGTGACACAAGATGCTAAACTTATCTATTACACAGCATGCTGAACTGTGTGACACAAGATGCTAAACTTATCTATTACACAGCATGCTGAACTGTGTGACACAAGATGCTAAACTTATCTATTACACAGCATGCTGAACTGTGTGACACAAGATGCTAAACTTATCTATTACACAGCATGCTGAACTGTGTGACACAAGATGCTAAACTTATCTATTACACAGCATGCTGAACTGTGTGACACAAGATGCTAAACTTATCTATTACACAGCATGCTGAACTGTGTGACACAAGATGCTAAACTTATCTATTACACAGCATGCTGAACTGTGTGACACAAGATGCTAAACTTATCTATTACACAGCATGCTGAACTGTGTGACACAAGATGCTAAACTTATCTATTACACAGCATGCTGAATTGTGTGACACAAGATGCTAAACTTATCTATTACACAGAATGTTAAACTGTTTCATACAATTTGCTGGACTTTTTGACACAGCATGCTGAAATTCAAATCCATCTAGTATATGGGTTATTAAACTTTCTGCATTCTTCAGTATTCTCACCTTTGAGGAATATCTTTTGTATGCTTGTGTTTATCCGTTTAGCTCTCTCTGTTCCAAGAAATGCATGATATCTGACTGGCTATTCTTCACATTTACCAATCATTGGCTATTCTTCACATTTACCAATCAGTGTGTCCTGTGTAATTGGTTGTAAATCCTCTGAAAGATTGTGTGTTTTAACTCTTAAGACTGATGCTATGTTGTTCAAGTCATCTCAACCATTAACAAGGGTTTGTATCTATTGGAGTTGAGTTGAATCAAGAATCGACATCACTGCACTCGGGGCACTCCCATAAGTGTTCAGTCCTCATCTTCAACAGCCAGTGAAGAGTTCCAATACTAATAGTGCCCATTTCAATCTAATTATATGTCAGTCTTACTTTACCTCTGAGTGATGCCCATCAACCAGATCCTATGACCACCCCCTTCTGCTGCATTCTCTCTAAACCATGATAGTCTATTTGTTCTTCTGCACTATTCACATGCTCCCAGAGGGCCTTCACTACATCTGCCTTATCATGCATCAAATCTATTGTATTGAAGTTGATGTAGCAACTTTCTTCTGACATGTCCCCAAAGTATCATCTTCATAGGCAACTATGTTGCCGAGTTCTTCCCTTTTCCAAGCTCAGAAACCAGCCTAGTGTGCCAGCCTGGTACAGGAAATTGGCAACTGCAAAGATGCATATTAGGATATAAACAGGTCATGATTCAGCGCAGCTCTGCGGACTGGCTGGTGTTAGGCCTAGGTTTGTCATGTTTCCTCCATGGGTTTTAGCTATTTCATTTCCAACAGACTCCAGCCCCATGTCCACAGGGAAAGTAGGATTGTATTCCATACTCTGAAGACATTTGACAACATTTTGTTTATTAACAAGGTATGTATATTTCAAAGTAATAGACATGGTTTGTTTTTTTTTTGCTTGCTCGCTTTGAACTCAACCGTAGTCCATATCACTACTTCCAGTAGTGCTGGACTGAAATTTGCGTGTGGATTAGCTTTCCCTATTAACAGTGTCCCTCGTCATCTGGCAATCCATTCCAGCTTCAGAGGTAATTGTAATTTACATCCCAAAGTCAAGGACAATAAATCAACATTTTAGCCCAACTGTCCGGTGTAGGGGTTGGAACCCTTTACCTTGGCATCAGCACATTGAATGTTTAAGAACTCGCGTTTTTATCCATTCGGCCATGCTGATCTACTAATATACTTGTGATATTGTTGTTAGTATTGCTTCCCCAATTAGCAGATGTTGTGATCTTCTGGGACCAATCATCATCATCATGTGTTATGCCGATAAGCATGGGTGGTCATGTTTCGCCATCTCACATTATCACCAGAGTCATGGATCAGCTCTGTATTCCATCCAGATATTTACTTCTCTGTGTTTCCCTTGTTCTTTTCCCTTCAATCTTCCTAGTTGTCACCAAGTTCTCTAGTTTATTTCTTCTCATAACATGCTCAAAATATGTTGACCATCCACGTCTAATTTCTCTAATCAGTTTAGTTTTCATTTGCCCCTTGTAGGACTTGCTCATTAGTTTTTCTGTCTGCCCATGGTATTCTTTGCATTTTTCATCAGAAACTACATTTCCAATGCCATTAGATGTTTGTTATGGGACCAAAACAGGTTCAATTCAATATTCTGTCACATCAGACACTATTTTCTTTAAATTCCTCTTCTAAATTAGTCTAAAATAATTTTTCTCCAAGTGGCTGCTGCTTTCATTAAATATATTCTGCTTGACACTAAAGGTGTACCAAGAAAAACAATTTTGTTTGACAAAGAAGAAAGTGTTGCGAATATTAAGAAAATGGGTGACATCCACTTTTTAGTGTTAATATTTTGTCACATTATATACATTACAACAGCAAAATATTCCTTAATTTCCCTACTTCCTGGTGTTATTTTCGTTCTTCCACATATATTCCCAACAGTGCAGTCATGAAGGTGAAAAAGTCCTTTCTATTCATGCACTCATTAGGGCAATCAGTCTCCTCCACTGTCTTCTATTCTCAGCAACTCTCTTTAGCTCAGCATAAGTCTGTGCCCCAATATCCATGCATGCTTCTGTGATGTAGTTTTTCTTGGGTGTCCTGTTTTTTTATACTCTTGCCCACCCAGAATTTTGCCAGAGAATCTTCAGTAACAGACCTCCATGTCTAAAATTACATGTCTATTCAACAATCCTAAATGTACAGAAAGCAAGAATTAAAAATCAAAAACTCACTTTGAGCGATGCTGCTCCTTAAATGAATGAATTGCTTCTTCAATCTCTTCCATCATGCTTTTCAACTTTTCAACAACTGAAATATATATATTTCTACATTCATTATCCCATGGACATTTAAAAGTGATGATGATGACAATGATTATGACAGTGATAATGGTGACAATCCAGACTGCAATGACAATGATTATGACAGTGATAATGGTGACAATCCAGACTGCAATGACAATGGTTATGACAGTGATAATGGTGACAATCCAGACTGCAATGACAATGGTTATGACAGTGATAATGGTGACAATCCAGACTGCAATGACAATGATTATGACAGTGATAATGGTGACAATCCAGACTGCAATGACAATGATTATGACAGTGATAATGGTGACAATCCAGACTGCAATGACAATGGTTATGACAGTGATAATGGTGACAATCCAGACTGCAATGACAATGATTATGACAGTGATAATGGTGACAATCCAGACTGCAATGACAATGATTATGACAGTGATAATGGTGACAATCCAGACTGCAATGACAATGATTATGACAGTGATAATGGTGACAATCCAGACTGCAATGACAATGGTTATGACAGTGATAATGGTGACAATCCAGACTGCAATGACAATGATTATGACAGTGATAATGGTGACAATCCAGACTGCAATGACAATGATTATGACAGTGATAATGGTGACAATCCAGACTGCAATGACAATGATACAACACAACAAAGCAAATGCTGCCACTTACACTCTGGAGTAGGCTTGACATCCCTAAGCTCTCTCTGAAATCGTTTGATCAGGTAACTCATTTTCTCCAATTGCTGTTTGATCTTCATTTCTGAAACATTTATACAGTTCAATGTTTTCATTATTTTTGTTAAAGTTACCAAATGTGCTAACCTGAAAGATAGAACAAATAAAACAGAAAATGACATTCTTCTTCTTCTGCTGCGTTCATCCGGAGTTTTTTTCAGACGTGATTGCGTTGTGCCTGTTTACAGCAGAGCTGCGTTCTTGCGCCGTTAGGCCGACACATCCGACTTCTGCGGGCATTTGTTGACCGGGTTAACCTTTCCGGGAAAATGACATTCAGGAACCACGAAAGAAAAAATACCATACAAATTGTATTTCTGGTTTTGAAAAATATTACAAAAAATACAATAAATAGATTAATCCCAAAGTAGAAAACAAAACAGATTTTAAAGATAAAAATAAAATACATGTATTATTTATTAACTCTTCTGCTTCTTCTTCTTCGTTCATCCGGAGTTTTTTTTTTCGGACGTGATTGCGTTGTGCCTGTTTACAGCAGAGCTGCGTTCTTGCGCCGTTAGGCCGACACATCCGACTTCTGCGGGCATTTGTTGACCGGGTTAACCTTCCCGGGGATTTATTAACTCAAAACTGCTCAAACCCAATCCAACTTTTTTTTTTTAACAACCACAGGAAATGACATTTTCTGCCATTGATGTGCTTGTATTATTAACACTGGTGTCTCTTTTATTGAAATTTGTAATTTTAAAATAAGTTACCAAATATGAACTAATGTTTAATATGGCAAGCAGAAAAAAGTTCATTAAAACCATTCAAATATCTTGTTTAACAGCTAAAAAGGATAGGAAATGTCTGGTAATTTCTTTTACGACCCTGACAGAGACTCCAAATTAGCTCAGTTACTCACTTCCTGCTTTTCTCTCCTCCGTCAGTTTGATCTCTTCTTCTTCCATTGGCCCAAACTGTTCCCGAAAATCCGATATTTTGCTAAAAATATGAGTTAGTTTTTCTTTCTCCAACTTCTGAACCCTGGAAAAGAATAATTCAACAATTATAAGTTAACAATTTTATTATAAAAGTTTACCTGGAGTCACCGCTGTCACAGAATACTTAACAAACACAAAATATGCCAACAAAACAGTTTAATGTATGTTACAAGTTGTTTTATTGACGTTGATGCTAATGGCAGCAATAGAAGAAGAAAGAATAGCAGCAGCAGTAGTAGTAGTGGTACTAATAGTAGTAGCAGCAGTAGTAGTAGTAGTTGTAGTAGTAGTAGTAGAAGCTGTAGTGGTAGTGTCATAGTAGTAGAAGTGGTACTAATAGTAATAGCAGTAGTAGTAGTAGTAGTAGTAGTAGTAGTAGTAGTAGTAGTAGTAGTAGTAGTAGTAGTAGTAGTAGTAGTAATAGTTGTAGCAGTAGTAGAAGCTGTAGTAGTAGTGTCATAGTAGAAGCAGTAGTAGTAGTAGTTGTTGTAGTAGTAGTTGTTGTAGTAGTAGTAGAAACTGTAGTGGTAGTGTCATAGTAGTAGTAGTAGTAGTAGTAGTGGTACTAATAGTAATAGCAGTAGTAGACAAGTAGTTGTAGTAGTAGTAGTAGTAGTAGTAGTAGTAGTAGTAGTAGTAGTAGTAGTAGTAGTAGTAGTAGTAGTTGTAGTAGTAGTAGTAGTAGTAGTAGTAGTAGTAGTTGTAGTAGTAGTAGTAGTAGTAGTAGTAGTAGTAGTAGTAGTAGTAGTAGTAGTAGTAGTAGTAGTAGTAGTAGTAGTAGTAGTAATAGTAATAGTTGTAGCAGTAGTAGAAGCTGTAGTAGTAGTGTCATAGTAGAAGCAGTAGTAGTAGTAGTTGTTGTAGTAGTAGTAGAAACTGTAGTGGTAGTGTCATAGTAGTAGTAGTAGTAGTAGTAGTGGTACTAATAGTAATAGCAGTAGTAGACAAGTAGTTGTAGTAGTAGTAGTAGTAGTAGTAGTAGTTGTAGTAGTAGTAGTAGTTGTTGTTGTAGCAGTAGTAGAAGCTGTAGTAGTAGTGTAGTGTCATAGTAGAAGCAGTAGTAGTAGAAGCAGTAGTAGGAGTAGCAGTGGTCACAGTGAGCTGTAAAATCCAACCAATCATGAACAAGTCTACAAAGGGTTTACATTGCATGAGTTGTTTGAGAGCCTGTGCTTCATTGGGAGATGAAAGGCAGAAAAAACAAAAGCAGCAGCAGGAGAAAGAGGATGAAAAGAAGAAGAAGAAGAAGAAGAAGAAGAAGAAGAAGAAGAAGAAGAAGAAGAAGAAGAAGAAGAAGAAGAAGAAGAAGAAGAAGAAGAAGAAGAAGAAGAAGAAGAAGAAGAAGAAGAAGAAGAAGAAGAAGAAGAGGGATACAGAGGAGAATTGTATTGGTTGTGTTGTAGTAATAGTAGTGATGGCTGTGGAGGAAATTCTGAGCCAGACACCAGAGGAAAGGAGGCGTCTTACATCTTTGAAAGGGAATATCCCTACCCCGCTAACCGCCATCATGATGTCCTACATATTGTTGGTCATGAAATACCAGAGATTCGATATGATGATGATGTAGTATTACTATCCACATCACAGAATGGTATAGAAAACCTAATAACATCAACCCAAAAGAATAGTGTAAATCACAACTTATATCTTAATATAGCAAAAACAAAGATAATGCATACAGATAAAACAAACTATGGAGAAAGAAATATATGTTAATGAGGAACAATTGGAGGTGGTGGAAAATTTTGAGTATCTTGGGTCATTGATTACCAACAATGGTGGCACAATGAAAGAAATTAAAAGACGAATGTCTGTTGCTCTTCAAAGACTAAAACAACTGAATAAATCATGGAGTGGGACAGATAGAACTACAAAAATTAGATCTTTAAAAGCATGCATCTTTCCCAATGCAACATACACCTGTGAGACCTGGACACTTACTAAACAAGCTGAACAGCGCATAAATGCCTTTGAATATAAATGTTATAGACAAGTTATAAGGATATCTTGGATAAAGAAAAGAACAAATGCATCCAAACTTCAAGAGCCAAATATTGAAGAAGGTTGCCTATTAAAGATGATAAAACAAATAAAATTGAAATACTTTGGTCACTTGAAACATCATGAAAGTTTGGAGAGAACAATAATGGAAGGGTATATGCCTGGGAAGAGGGGAAGAGAACCAAAGAGAAGGTGGGTGCAGGATGCTGTGGAGGATCTCCAAATGTATTTATCATTAATGGGACATCTTGCTTATGATCGAGAGGTTTTCTGGAATGTTGTTATGGGAGTGAGGTTCTGCAAAGGACAAGCTTCTGAATGAATGAAGACAACATATGTATTATGATACGAACATGTCCACATATCGGTGTGTTATTCTTGATTTTCTGGTATCAATCTTAATTACAATGATAACCTAGCTTTGATAAAAAGTAAAATCAACTAGAGATAATAAATTTGCATTACTTTATACTTACTTAACATTCAGTTTATTAATTTCTCTTATAAGCTCAAACTTCTTGGTTTGTTCTGTCTTCTTCTTTGACATAGCAGTGTTGCTTTTGACTTCAAGCATCTGTATTAAAAATCAAATTAACATAGTTTAATATCTGATTGGAAACACTATTAATTACATTTTCCATTAGCAGCAATCTAGAAAGTTCTAACTACACTGTTACAAATTGCTGTTATAGTCGGGAGTGCAGAGCAGAGTATGAACTCTCAGCCATGTAAAAGACCACCGCGGTATGTGCATTCATAAGCTCTGAAAGGAAAAGCCACTAAACAATCCTGGCCTTTACAATGTGGAACTGTTTTAACAAACAGGAGAAGTGATGACGGTGAGTCTCTGGTGCTGTAAAACGATACAGCTTTAGATATGAGGAGAAGTCAATAAGTAAGTCACAAATGGCTTTAGAAAAATAACTAAATATGATAACAACTTGAAACCAGTTTATTTTTATACATACATTGCTCCTTTATTTCTCAACATAATTTCCACCAACATTGATGCAATTATCCCATCGTTTTATCAGTCCTCCCAAATCAGCAGCATAGAACTGCGTGCTGTGTTTTCATTTACCTGCCATCCCACAGAACTGTGTGACTTACTCACTAATTCACCCTCATAACTTTTTCTACCCAGCTATGCACCGCTTTACGGGACAAACATTTGTCAGCGTCAACACTGAAAACCCACCTTGGGAGGAGACATTTCGCGAATGACACTGAAGCTGAATGTGAAGTGAAAAGGTGGTTTAGAAAACAGAGCATGCAGTTCTATGCAGCCAGTTTGGGAGGATTGATAAAACGATGGGATACGTGCATCAATGTTGGTGGAAATTATATTGAGAAATAAAGGGACAATGTATGTATAAAAATAAACTGGTTTCAAGTTGTTATCATATTTAGTTATTTTTCTACAGCCATTTGTGACTTACTTATTAACTTACCCTCATACATTGTCCCTTTATTTCACAGCACATCCTATCGAAAAGTCTTAAAAGTCAAGTGCATTTTTCTCAGAGACTTTGGAGACTCTCGTGCTTTGTGCGATGCTTTCGGCAGGCCACCATGAGGAAAGAGACCAAGCCATATGGGATAAAACCCGGTGTAATGAAGTCGATCATCTTGATAGTGTCGACATTCTATTGAAAGAGTAATGTGACTTTTTCTTTCCTGTTACCAAAATGCATAATAAAGTATACATCTTGTCAGGTTTGTTAGCGATGTGATATACTTTTAATGAATAATAAATTGGTGGCCATTTTTAATTGTTAATTAGGTCACGGCACATCCTATCGAAAAATAGATAATACGTCAAGTTAGGCCTCACCACCCCGGACACAATGGTATACGATACTATGTTGTCCATTTAAAAATAAACAAGCCACAGTAATAGAAGACAGAAGTTCTCAGTACCCAATTTTTTGGGCCGAGATAAGCTGTGTTCAATTTACTAAGATGTCTTTACACTTCCTGGTTGTAGATTATGACACACACAAAATTAATGACTCCACTTAGAATTAACGTACAGTCTTCATTGAGATACCGTTGAATTTGTCTTGTCAAGCTGTATCCAACTATCATTGTTTCATAAGTAAAAACACAACTTTTAAATATTGTCTATATATGCTATCAGTATCAGCCTTTGTTACTTGTGGTATATTTTTTCGCAAGCTGTCAACGTCACTGTGAATATTCCCCACAATAACATTCAAGATTACCACCGCAACTGTGCTGGTTTGTTCCGCACTTCTAAAATCCAAATTTTACAAGAACAGACTCATGTTCGACGTGATAGCCAAAAACCTGGAGGGGATAAAGTTACATAAAAAGACAAACGACCGGAACACGGCCTGTTTACATCAACCACACATGGGACAGAAAAGATCTGAGATAGTTGAAGGAGTGAGAGCACCCTCCCAATCGAATGGTAAAATATAACATAGTTTGATTAATAAGACGAGGAACGCCTCAGCCAACAAAGACATCGCATTTGGGAAAACGAATCCAACGCAGATCTTGAAACCTGTTGTCGATGTGTCGTGAAGCCATGCAACCAAAATGAAGGTAAAAACAATAATGTTTTAGATTAGTTTAGTCTGTGAGCCTGTTTCCCGAGAAGAGTTGGTAAGTCAATGTGTTGTAAACCACGTGATTAGTCCTTAAGAAATTAATTTAGTAGAAACTAAATATTATATTCAGTTATCATAGTCAAGGATAAACTGTACATTAGGATAAACCACAGTGAGTTTCTGTTTCTCCCAATCAAACAACTTATTTAATGTGTAAGCATTAGACCTAAGTTGTACATTTTATTTATAAAGTAGTTAAACTCAATCAGCAGTGATTTAGAAGTTGGTGAGTAACTTAAGATTTAGGAAGCTAAGAATACTTAGTTCACTAAGAAGAAACTATTCTAAATGTGCAAATACTGGTAAGACAAATTAGTGTAATGTGTAATAGTCAAGTAGTTTTTTTTTCTTCCATGAGCACATGGGAGCCAAATAGATTTCTATATGTATCATAATTTTATGTGTGAGTCAAAGGTATTTTTATTGTTGTTAAACATGTGGATTTATCATTTGTGAGGAACATAATAATGCCAAATCATCACCCCTGCAAGTGTGGTTATGATGCATGATGAATGAATGTGGATTGGGTATATCACATAAATATATGTATTTGATGAGAGCATGTGGGGATCCATGTGTAATTTCATTATTGCTAAACATGAGGAATCATCCTTTGTGAATCTCATAAGTATGCCTAATGATCACATAAGTCTATGTCATTGAAGAGAGCATGCCTGTGGTGAGTCATGTGTGATTTCATTATTGTTAAACAGATGGAATGTATCATTTGTGAACCACATCAGTATGACTAATTGTCATCCATACAGATATGATTGTGTCTGATGAATGATGGGGGAATGATTGAGATTCCATTGTAATGTCATTGTTGTTGAATCTGTGAATTTATCATGTGTAAAGCACATACATATGCTTAATTGTCATCCATACAGATATGATTGTGTCTGATGAATGATTGGGGAATGATTGAGATTTCATTGTGATGTCAATGGTGTTAACATTTAAAGTTAGCATTGGGAAATCACATAAGTATAATTACTTATCTTACATGCAAGTATGAGAATGATTTCTGATGAATGAGTGAAATGATCATCCATGCACATATGAATATTATGTCTGTTGAATGAGGAGAATGAGTGAGATGAAGTAACATGCTGAGAAGGAGTATAAGCTGGCAATCAATCTCATGATAGAAGGCAACTTTGATGTGTAATGTCCTGTCTATCAGCAGAGAATATGTTCGGCATAGCCCATACAACTACTTAATAAATTAGTGCACTCCGACGCATGACACCACTTTGTATTAAATATCACTCATGGTACCATCATCTGGTTTTGTGCCCTAAGCACGACACAACCCATATTACATATCACGCATACTACAAGCATCTGGTTTTGTGTCTTAAGCAAGACCCCACTTTGTATTATAGATCACTCATGTTACAACATATGGGCTAGTGTCCTGATGAGTGTAATGATAATGAGGATGATGATTGTAATAACAATACTGATGATGATGATTGTAATGAAGATGATGATTGTAATGATAATGATGATGATAATGATATAATGATAATGATGAAAATGATGATGATGATTATAATAGCAATGATGATGATGATAATGAGGATGATGATGATGATAAATGAAGTACAAGCATATTACAGACACGGTGAATAGGAGGGAATATACTCGCCTTGAAACTTTTGATTAGAAAAGAATTCACCTGAATACTATACCAGAATGGATACCATGAATGTACTTATATTGTTTATAAGCAACTACTCATTGCAATGGGGAATGATTTAAACACCCCTTAATGTATGAGACCCTTTTCTTTAATGGAAGAAGATGTAGAGAAAATAACTAGGTACAGAAGAGGATGGGGAACATAGTTGTCAAATTCCAAATAAATCAAGGTATTACTCAACCTGGAGACCCTGATGACAGGCATAGGTGAAGATGAAACTGCACATCTGCTAGTCTAAACCTTTAACACCTTATAATAGAAGATTGGATGGAGAACAAACAATTATGTTGGTGATAACTAATTGAGAACACCAAGACTATCTTTCTCCTATGTTTATTTTTCTCTAGGAACAAGATTCATTTTATTGATTTCCCTTGTTGTGTTCTTAGGAGTTTACAGCATTTCATTTCTGATGTTCATATTGATGATATCATTAGATTTATGACTGATGCTGAAATTTCAGGTAGTGACTATAACCATATAGATCAAGACCTGACTTTGTGAATGTAACAGCTTGGCTGAATGTAGCAGCTTCACTGAGTGAGGCAGCTGATATAGTGAGGCCAAATACTACCTGCAAGAAGTTCCACTAAACAGTTAGGACAGGTAACATAGAGAACTTAGTCTTGTGCTTGATGGTGGAGAACCAAGAGCCACTATCCTATTAGTACCGGGAAAATCAACCATCTAAAAAACAGGAAGATACATAATTTCAGGAAACTATTGACCATAGGGATCCAAGAACTCTGGAATAGAGTACTCTGACTGCATACCCAGTTTCAGACTTAATCTACCCCAAGGGAAGATGGATAGTCACTAGCACTGAGGAACTGACCTATCATTGATGTCATGGAATGGAAAGGTCGAGGCATCAAGGTCATAGATAGTGATAATGAAATATATGTATCTGAACTTTGTTGTGAATTGGATTGATATTTTATGACATGCATGACCAAATATCATCATTTATGTATAATAAATTATGAAAATAAGGGTCATTTTCTCTTTTGAGAGTTTTCTTGTTGTAGTAAATTGTTTTATTTAACAACCCTAGATTAATAATTATTTAGTTGGTAGAGGAGAGGCAAGGAACCACCAAAAGGATATTTTGAGTATTCAGAGAAAAACTTTTCAGTTATTTACTGGAGGTATTCCACGGTTCTCCGAAACTCTATTTATGGTCTCAAGACAGAGCCAGTAACAGCTAAATTAATTATAATGGGCAGGGTCACATTGAGAAAGAGGAACTTAGTATCCTTTCTCTCTTTGGGGTTGTCCTAACAACCATACATCCGACATTACTTGACCTACAATAACAGTCATATGGGAGTGTTCAGAGGTGTCGTCGCAATGTGGGTCATTTCGTGAAACGTTATTATTTTATTAATCTTACCATTTATCGCAAACATCAGAAAGTGTGAATATTGTTGACTGGGATTGATTGTGACATTTTGTACACTTCATAGCATCACTATGAAGTTGTACACATATTTTTGTCAAGAAGCTGATCACGGGAAACTGTTTCATAGTGTTACAAATCCCAAAAAAAAGAACAGTGCATGCATTGGGTTTGAGTAAACGGTCATTTCGTCGATGGGTGCAAGAATCTGTAAAAAAAAACTTAGGGTTTGGTTGAGAGAGAACGATAACATAGAGATATCAAAAACAACTTTGTGGAAAATTATAAGGACATTAGGCTTCACTTTTAGAAAGTACAAGGGAGGTAGAAATATCCTTTGCGAGCAACCGCATTTAGGAGCCATGAGAAGCAGATACCTAAATGAAATAAGGGAATGCGCAAAGAAAATTGTGTATTTGGATGAGACGTGGATCAATGCTCACCACACAAGTGAAAAGGAATGTTAATCAGTGGATGGAAAGATAAAGCGATATGTGCCCAGTAGTAAAGGACAGCGTTTGGTCATAGCCTATGCTGGTAGTACTCACAATGGCTTACTACAGAATGCTGGACTCGTGTTTGTATCAAAGCATACAGACAATAGGGATTATCATAATGAGATGATGGTAATGTATTTAGAGATTGGCTCGAGAATACAGTACTTCCATTCCTTGATAGACCGTCTTGTCTAATCATGGACAATGCATCATATCACAATGTTGTTGCCCAAGAAGACAAAATACCTACGGCATCGAGCACAAAGGAAGCAATAAAGATATGGCTCCGAAGGGAAAATATACCATTTCCAGAAACATATTTCAAGCTACAGTTGTTGTCCCTTGTAAAACAGGCGCAAAAAAGCAAGAAATATCAAATCAACAAGTTGATAGAAGAACATGGCCATAGGTGCTTGAGACTTCTGCCGTACCATTCTCATTAAACACTATAGAACTTGTGTGGGCTAAAATTAAAGGACAGGTGGCAGCAGACAATACTACATTCAAATTGTCTGACGTCAAGATACTAACCCAGTCTGTGCTATTAAATATTGATAAAAGTTACTGGAAAAAATGTGAGGACCATGTGTTGAAAGAGGAAGAGGACTATTGGAGAAAGAATGGATTGAATTTTATGCAACCGAGAGCAGTCATCAACCTACTGGAATCGTCCAACACAGATTAAGGTCTGGGCAGATCGCAGACCTTAATCCATGTGCACACTTACTGGGATATTTTGCTCCAACTATTCAGACGAATTGCAGGCCTTAAACATTACAGCATCAGCACAATGTCAATGGCAACAGTTTGTATTCCACAGTGTTGAATTTTCAATTCCGCAAGCCCTCAGCGGTGATAAACAACTGGTATTGAAGAAAAAGAAAACACAAAACGCATTGAATACCAATAGAATATTGCGATGGATACTGACATAGTGTGGCATTGCAAGAAACGTGAGAACAAACACATTGTCAAATGACGGTGCACACATGAACATATGAATCAATCTATAATTTTCAATGAAAAGAGGGCCAACAGCTTGGCCGTTAAGAAGGAAGCCCACTACAGAGACATTGACACTATTTGTATAGTGCAAAACAGGTAATAATCATGTTCCATCTCTGAGTGGTAAACAGCAGAGTAGGCAATCTTTCATGAAGACTCAAAGCAGGTCTGTCACTCACGTGTACGTGTGAACAAACTACACAGACAGCTGAACAGATCCTTAAAAAATGACACATGATGACTAAATTGCTGTATCATTTCTGGTCACTCCATATGCACATTAACGCACAGTTATTTGGAAGCTTTCACGAACTCAATATAAAAAGCTAAATGCATCCTAGTAACATGACTCCTTGTGTACACATTATTAACCAGCAGCTGAAGAAACAAGAAGGAAATGAAAAATAAGGTAAGAAATATATTCCTTCTACTTTCCTGTCAATTTACACATTATTTACCCCATGCCTCTGTAAATTCCCTGTCTTTACTAATATTACACACTACACCCCTCTCGGGAGTCTCCATGGTGAAGTGGTCAAGCCGTCTGACTCGGGCTCCGAAGGTTGTGTGCTCGATTCGGATCTGCTTCCTTCATTTCATGAGTGCATTTTTTCAGAGACTCCCGAGGAGCTACGGAGTTTGTGCTTTGTGTGACACTTTCCACGCTGCGGAAAGAGACTGAGCCATATGGGATAAAAACCCGGTGCAATGCAGTCGACCCTGTCGACTTTTAAGCGACTTTTTTTTTGCACCCACTCCAATACGAATCTGGCTACGCCTTATACTTGCGTCGTTACACAAAATGACGTGCTTTACTGCAAAGCTAGTTTGTTAGCATGAATTCACTACATTTTCGCCAAAGCATCAAAAGTATTCAAAGAAATGTCGCTGCTTTCGATGATTTAAGTTGCCTTTGGACCTATCAAAGACATATTCCTTGGGTTGGGGTAAATATAAGACGGCAGGAAAACTTTCATAATGGTGCAACAGACAGTTTTCATAAAAATTTATCGTGAATGAAAAAGGCATTCTTTTCTGAACAGACTATAATAACTATATTATATAATGATTAATAGGAAGAACACCGTTATTCCGATTGACAGAGATATTCCAACTTGCCGTTTTGTCTTTTCTTTTTTTTTTTAACTTTTCAGTCTGTATATGGTCTATTGTGTTCTCTTATCTCTACTTCTTTTATTTACTTCTAAGACTGCCGATCAATGTGTTTCTCATCCTATTTCAATGGCCTAATAATTTCCTAGCAATTGTTCATTTACAATTACAGTTTACCTGTGGTTCTTCTGATGACGCCATCTTTAAACAAGTATTGTTGGTAAGGGTTTGTATAGAGATTGTTTCCCTGATATATTATGGTCCATTTTGTCCAAGTTTTGTGCGGCATTTCAACACTCCTTTTCTCGTTGCAATTGACATCTTTTTATTCGGTTATTTGTTTTCTATTTTGCAAAATGCTACCTTTGCGATAGCTATTCTTGTTCTAATCTCCCAATTGATTATTTTTGTTGTTGCGCTCGCTCACCTTGAACTCAAGCGTAGTCCACACACACTATTTTAAAGTAGTGGATGGACTGAATTTTGCGAGTGGATTAGCTTGTCCTATTAATAGTGTCCCTCGCCATCAGGCGAACCCACTCCGACTTCAGATGTATTTGTAATTTCCGCCCCAAAGTCAAGGACGACAGGTCAACATTTTAGTCCAGCTGTCCGGTGTTGGGGCTGAACCCCTTATCTCGGCATCAGCACACCGGATGTTTAAGAACAAGCGTTTTCATCCATTCGACCATTCTGACCTGCCTCTTATCAGATGTTATGACTCATTCAAGAGACACACCTCAACGCCAATCGCACATTTTCAGTTGAGGGATATCAGGCCACACGTTTCGACCGCGAAGGACACAAAGGAGGAGTTGTAATACTTACACGAAATACAATACCTTGCAGCGAAGTATCTGTGATCTCTGACAACCAAACGGAAATTATAGGTGTTGATATAATGATAAAGGACGTGAAAATAAGAATTTACAATCTATATAGCCCGGCAGATAAGGATCTTACACTCTCAAACATGGAAATAACTGACACAAATTGCATTGGTATACCTTGTTTGACCGTGCTAGAAAGATATGCACCCAGGACACACTGACAGAGGAATTTGAAACTCTGAAGAATGTCTTAAACCTGAATGGGTACTCCACAGGATTTATAAAGCGCCATTGCCAACAGCCCAAACCCAAAGCAGACGTAACTACAGTCCCTAAACTCAAGGTATTCATCCAGCTAACCTTTCGAGGGGATGACGTAATGCAACGTCTACAAGACCGGCTTACTACAGCAGTAGGTCAAACATTCTGTGCGGCAACTCCAGTCATTAGATGTAAAACCGTACCCATTCCTACACCAACAGTCAAAGAGCCTGTTCCTCTGTACGCCACAAATAATTGTATTTACCAATTCACATGTAGATGCCAGGCCGTTTACATTGGCCGAACGGAGAGACAGCTTAACAAACGGGTGTTAGAACACATACCTCAATGGGTCAACAAGATACAACACACAGGAGATGATAGCCACGAGGAGCCGACACACCGGAAGCTCCCGGCGTCTTCAATCGGCAAGCACATTGTTGCCAGTCGCCATGTTGTGTCCAGAGAGACTGCATTTCGCGTGTTGTTTAGAACACAGAATACTCGCTTGTTAAAATTTGCAGAAGCAATTATGATCTATCAACGCAAGCCAGAATTGTGTAAACAGAAAGACATGTTAGTCAGCTTAAAATTACCGTGGTAGACAATCGACATTACTGTGCGAAATTGTGTATATTTCAACTTGAAGGATTTATCTAGTTAATTTCACGTAAGTTGTGTGAGTTCTGCAGTATGTACCTGACGAGATGCAGCGAAATATGCCAGGCAATAAATCGTGCAATCTATTGTTTGTGTCTTCGTTATTCAAATTCACTACGGGAAAACATTGTTTTGAACAAATTGCATTGTTGTCGGAGACTTTAATAGCCGTTCAGAAAGATGGGGATACCCAGATACTGACAAAAGAGGAGATGAAGTGGAGGACTGGGAAATAGACTCAAATCTCCATCTACTTAACAAAGCGGATGACACACCGAGCTTCTACTCCAGAAGATGGATTACCACTTCTACTCCAGACTTAGCTTTCTGCACAGGAGACATCCTCCACAAAATCGATCGCCATGTGCTGGACCAATTAGCAGGTAGTGACCACAGACCAATCAAGCTTGTAATAAATATGGAGTATGTTCCACAGGAGCAAAAGCCTTTGCCCCGTTGGAATTACAAACGAGCAGATTGGGACAGATTTGCCATACTAACAGACAAATATTGTGAAAACGTAAATACACGATATGGCAACATGAAGCAAATGGTGGAAAGTCTAAACAGAGCAATAATACAGGCGGCCACTGAGTCTATTCCAAGAGGAGCAAGGAAAAATTACAAACCATACTGGACTGAAGAACTACAATTTTTGGAGGACAAAGTTGAAGATGCTAGGAAGACCGCAGAGAGAGAACAAACAACTGAAGCGAACATCTCTCTCAAAGCCATCTCAGCAAAATATAAAAGAACAGTAAATCAAACAACAAGAGATTGTTGGAGGAAAAAAACAGAAAACCTGAATTTTGACAGGGCTGGAAACAAACTATGGAAACTAGTGAAAGCCATGAACAATGAAGGACCTAGAAATAAACAAATAACAATTAAACAAGGAAATGCCTTGCTTGCAGGAAAAAAGGCTGCAAATGCACTAATGGAACACTATGCCAGTGCAAACCACATTGATATTACAGCCGAACAGAAGAAAGCAATCAAAGATAAACAGATACATCATACATATACAGAGACAGCAGCAGAATATATGATGGCAAATCTAACAATGGAAGAAATGGAACAGGCAATGAATACCCTAAAAAAGAAGACATCACCAGGAAAGGATGGAATCACAAATGAAATGCTAATAGGACTAGGCACTAAGGCAAAAAAGAAACTACTAGCAGTCCTAAATTACAGCTGGAAGAGGGGAATAGTCCCACAGGCATGGAAGGAAGCTATACTAATACCAGTTCAAAAGAAAGGAAAAGACCTGGAAGAACCAAATGGCTATCGACCTATCAGTCTTCTTAGCTGTGTAGGAAAATTAATGGAACGCATTATCAATGGCAGGCTAACATGGCATCTGGAAGAAAACCAACTCTTAACACCTCACCAAGCAGGATTCAGAAAGTACAGATCTACTGAAGATCAAATAACCTATATAGCTCAGGAAATAGAGGATGCCTTCCAAGAGAAAAAGCACACACTAGCAGTCTGGATAGATTTAGAAAAAGCATTTGATAAAGTATGGAAGGAAGGACTGAAAGTAAAACTGCAAAAAATGCATGTTTGCGGGAAAATGTACAAATGGATCAGCCACTACCTTGAGAACAGAACTGCCACGACAAAAGTACAAGGACAAACCAGCAAAATGATGCTGTTGGAGCAAGGTGTCCCCCAAGGAGGAGTTCTTTCACCAACATTATTCCTAGCATATATAAACGACATCACGGAAAATTTTCCAGCCAGAGTACACACATCATCCTTTGCAGATGACCTAGCCATATGGACATCTGAAGAATATATTAGTACAGCTAACAGCAGAATACAGCAAACCCTATTAGCGCTAGAGGACTGGTCAAAATCATGGCTAGTGAAGATAAGTGAGGAGAAAACAACATGCACAGTGTTCTCCCTCTCAACTAAAACTCAGCAACCTAAGCTGGTATTGAATGGAAAAATATTGCGCCATGAAGAAAATCCAAACTATCTAGGAGTCACCTTTGATCGTCGCCTGACATGGAAGACACAGGTTGAGAAAAATCGAACAAGAGCAAGGCAAAGAATGGCAATCATGAAAAAGCTTGCTGGTGCAACATGGGGAGCAGATGAGAAAGTTCTCAAGAAGTTATATACTGGACGGGTGAGGCCAGTACTGGAATATGGCATTGCAGCTTGGGCAACAGCAGCTAAGTCAAACTTTAACAAAATAAGTAGAGTCCAAAATCAAGGAATGCGAATCATAACTGGAAGCCTGAAGACAACGCCTATTAATGAATTAGAAAAGATCACTTGTTTACAACCAATGCAGGATAGAAGAGATAGCAGAGCCCAGCATCTCAAGCTAAAGTTGACCGCAGATTACTTTAACTATATACAGGTTGACATTTAAAGGTGCATGAAGACCCAGAGGCATGAAATGGAATATTGCTTGGATAGCAAATCAATTACGTGGAAAGTCCAAATCAAAAGCCCATTGTGTGGGCTTCATAAAAGGTGGAAAAGTGTCCTAGTGGCACGAAATGGAATATTGCTTGGATAGCAAATCCATTACGTGGAAAGTCTGAATCAAAAGCCCACTGTGTGGGCTTCATAAAAGGTGGAAAAGTGTCCTAGTAGCACGAAATGGAATATTGCTTGGCTAGCAAATCCATTACATGGAAAGTCCGAATCGAAAGCTCACTGTGTGGATGTCATCTGCAGACTGCATACTTCTGGTTTCCGGAAGAACAGCCTATGGTGAACGGATCGCCCAATATACGGAAGTGAGGCTAAGCAGCCATGTGCAGGACGTGACGATTCCTTGGGTGAGCCCAGTACCAGAGCGCTATGTATCGGCTCTGCAAGTATGGAAGCCTCCTTGGATGGCGGGGAATGCCCATGGTCTGCCCCTGCCTTCCCTTGAGGGCTGACCAGGATCTTTGGCTGTTCTATATGGACCAGCTGGGATGGGGGATAACACCACAACAGTGAGAGTCAAACGTCCTAAGAAACCCCCGGGAAGGTTAACCCGGTCAACAAATGCCCGCAGAAGTCGGATGTGTCGGCCTAACGGCGCAAGAACGCAGCTCTGCTGTAAACAGGCACAACGCAATCACATCCGAAAAAAAACTCCGGATGAACGAAGAAGAAGAAGAAGATGTTATGACTGTTCTGAGATAGCTGTAACGATTCACTTGTTTATGAATTTGCCATTTACCCGTATACATTGTGGTGCAGTTATTACATTGTGATATTTCTTTCTTCTTAGAGACGACCATAATCTTTGTCTTCTCACAATTTAATTCTAACCCTAATTGTTCACTATGTTGTTCACCGCATCTACTAAATGCTGCAGGTTCTGTTCGTTGTTTGCAATCAATATTGACTTTATTGTATCGTCAGTTTATCATATTCCAGTTTACCTCTTTTTAAATATGTTATGTTTTTTTCTGTGCTGTGTCCTTCATGCGATAAATGATCATGTTTCCCCTTGTTCTGAGATGTGGGCGTACCATTGTCATCCATATTCTGTATTCCGTTAATGTTTTAAAAAAAAAAAGGACATCTCATCACCAAACTGAGTGCATTTATAGTGCAATCAATCAATCATGTGCCATGCCGGAAAGCGTGGGCGGTCATGACTCGCCATTTCACTCGATCACCAGAGTCGTGGTTCAGCTCAGTGTTCCTGTCTCGACCATGCCATGTGGCCAAGCCATCCAGGTATTTACTTCTCAGTCTTCCCCTTGGTCTGTTCCCTTCGATCTTGCCAGTTGTCACCAAGTTCTCCAATTCATTTCTTCTCATAACATGTCCAAAAAATTGTGACTGTCTACGTCTAATTTCTCTAATCAGTTTACGATTTTCATTTGTCTCCTGTAGTACTTAGTCATTGGTTTTTCTGTCTATTCATGGTATTCTTTGCATTCTCCTCAGAAACAACATTTCTGCAGCCATCATATGTTTTTTCAGCTTGACTGCTCATTGTCCAAGTTTCACATCTATACAAAAGAACAGGCTCTATATAGCACCTCAACATTCTTGTTCTCGTTTCAACTGACATCTTTTTATTGGTCAGTATGCTACTTTCGCCATGGTGATTCTTGTTCTAATCTCTTCAAGGCATCTCCCATTAGATGTTATGACTGTTCCGAGATAATTGTACCGATTCACTTCTTGAAGAATATTCCCATTTACTTGTATATTACATTGTGGTATTTCAGTTCTTCCTAGCGACGACCAAAATCTGTGTCTTTTTACAATGTAATTCTAACCCCAGTTGTTCACTGTGTACAACAACCGCATCTACTAATTGTTGCAGATCCTGCTCATTGTCTGCAATCAATACTGAATCATCTGCATATCTAATGTTATTGATGTTTCGTTCTCCAATGCTGATTCCATTTATATCTTCTACATTTCTTGAATCGGATCAGTGTTTTTGTCCCGATTTGTATATTGTGGTCAAGTCATCAAAGTATTTATCTCTTTGCCTTCTACTAAAGCTCCAGTAACACACTGGTTGTAAAAACACGTCATCGCATACCTTGCTCCTTGCCAGGCCAACAATTAAATATAAATTCATCACATTGGCGTTCTACATTGTAGGTCAGCTGTTATGAGTTCCCAACACCTTCTGTCTTGCGCCTTCACGGTGCATTCGAACCTTCTATTCCATCTCTTGATGTTGTAGAAAAGCTTTCTTTCCAACACTTACTTGAACAAAGAGCCATTTCTTCTTATATAGTTTCAGTAACTGAATTGTCCGACCGTTTTCAATAATGGTTTCTTCCATCAGTGTTTGAAATACTTGCCCTGCTTCTTCCACTTCTTCTTTCGTTCGCTTGAAATATGTCTATATCTGCAATGTTGTCTCTTGTATGAATTTAACTGTCTTTGTTAGTTCACACAGCGGTCCATAGAGTTTATCTTCCACTGTCTTCTCTCTAGGCCAGAAGGTTTGCCTAGATATGTTATATTTTGGGCAGTCTTGGAGTATATGCTCTGCTGTCTGCGACGCCAATCCACGTGTGCACCTGGCTGTTTCACCAATCTTGAATTTTGTATAATGTGGTTGCGTAATTTATTGTGTCCTTTTCTGAGGCGCAGAATAATGACTTGTTCTGGTCTGTCCATAATGTGGTAGTCATCTTGAGCAGGTTATGGTGGCTTTCTGACTGATCTGATCATTCTTTTCTTTTGGTGGTATGTAACAGGCACATCAGGCTGTTCTTCTTTGGCTCCTTCCTTAGCCAATTGATCAGCTCTGTCTTTTCCGGGTACTCCACAGTGGGATGGTATCCACTGTATGGTGACCTTATGCTGACTGCTAAGTTCAGAAAGTAGTGTCTTTAGTACTGGCAATTTTCCAGACAGGAGCGCCTCGGGTACTGATTTTGCATGTCAATAGCACCACAGGTTGTGTACCATTAATGGTATTTAGTAATTTCTCTGCTATCTTGATTGCCTCAATGTCAGCATCATAGTTATGGCAGTACTTTCCTGTCGGTACTCTGGCTGTGTCCCTAGTATTATTTGGGTATTCTATGTACACTCCCGCTCCTCCATTTCGAACAGCATTTTGTGCTGACCCATCTGTGTAGACTCGGATGCAGAGGTCCTGTGGGTATTCTTCATCAAGGAAGCTGAGAGTGGCTATTCTGCGCTGCACACTGTTCTGTTATTCCTTGTCAAATATTCCTCTCACTTTTGTCTGGATTTGTAATGATAGTCTATGTTCATCTTTCCATGGAGTTCGCTCTGGAATAGTTGTTAAGGGGATACCAACTGTGGGCAGATCGGTGGTTTCTCTGCATAGTCGTTTGGCCTGGTGGATAAAACTACTTCTTTTCAACCGCCTCATAGCTAGGTTTTCAAATATGTTCTTCATAGGGTGGCCTGGCAAACTGAGGAACTTTTCTGCTTGTATTAGTGTTTTCGTATCTCTGCGCTCTCTCAGTGCTTATGTCCAACCCATCTTCTCCATTTCCACAATAAGGGTTGATCTCATCCTTCCTGTGGTGACTCTGAGTGCTTGATTTTGCACCTTGCCCAGCTCTTGTAGTGTGGTTTTTGATGCTGAACACCACGCAGTTGACCCGTATTCCAGGTGTGGTCGTATGCTCTGTTGATAAACTTTGCTAAGTATTTTCCGACTGGCTCCCTATGTGGTTCCACTTAGCTTTCTCAAGATGGCTATTTTCCTTCTGGCGTTTGCTACTGCTTTGTTGATGTGCTTTCTCCGTGTCAGCCTGCCATTAAATGTTACTCCAAGGTATGTTGGTTCTTTATCTTCTCTTAGGGGTGTTCCATTTATCTGAATGATCCCTGCTTTTTGTTTTGAAGAGAGGGTAAATAGAGTGGTGCTGCACTTGTCAGTGTTTATACTGACACACCATCTATGTACCCATGCAAGAAATGTATCTACAGCTCTTTGTAGCAATCTGGTGGCTACTGATGCATGTTCATTTGTGCTCCATAGAACCAGGTCATCGGCGTACATTGCCGCTTTAATTCCATGTGGTAGATTAGCAACAAGATCATTGATGAAGAGCAGAAAACGTGCGGGGGACAAGACTCCGCCCTGGGGAACACATGACGCAGTAGTACTTTCTTGCTCTTGAGTCCGTCTATCTGTACTCGGGCTCTTCTGTTGTGCAAGTATGCTTTCACCCAATTGTACATTCTTCCATTGACCTTGCAGTTTCTCAGTTTCTTCATCAGACCTTCTTTCCAGACCTTGTCAAAGGCTTTCTTCAGATCTATCCATGCCGCAAGCACCAGCTTCTTCTCTTGGAATGCATCCTCAATTTCTTGAGAGAGGTAGGTTGTCTGATCTTCCGTAGAGTAGCACTGCCTAAAGCCAGCCTGCTGTAGCACAAGGATGTTTTTACTTTTAATGTACCACTGCAGTCAGTGATTGATGATGCGCTCCAGTGTTTTGCAGAGACAGCTGTTGAGGCTAATTGATCTGCAGCTAAAGGCAATGGAACTATCTTTCCCTGATTTTAGGAAGGATGTCATGATTGCTTCTCTCCAGGCTTGTGGAACACTGTCTATGGTCCAGCTGATATTGAAGATCTGCAACAGCTTTGCTCTGGCCTCTGTTCCTAGATCCCTGATCATTTCATTGGAGATACCATCAGCTCCTGGTGACTTTCTCATTTTCAGTTTTGATATGGCTAGCTCCAGTTCGCTGATTGTGATGGGTGCCTCCAGAACCTCATGTACTATTTCCTTCTGTCCTGTATGTTGCAGTTTCTCTCGAATCTCTTGTTGTTTCTCTGGACTAATTTTGATATTGTTATCTTGTGCGAATGAGTCCGCAAAATGGTCAGCTGCTTGCTTTCTTGTTAAGATATTTTCATCCTTATGTAGTGCAATTTTTTATTTTTTTTTTTGAGTTTCTCCCCGTGCCCCCATCGTTAGGTTGTTTTATTAGCTTCCACAATTTCCTTGTGTCTCTTTCAAAGTTCAGAGACTCTGTTTTCTCCTGCCAGCTTTTCTGTCTAGCCTGCAGCTTGTCCCTTTGAAATTTGGCTTTTGCGTGCTGGAATTTATTTTGGTGCTCTTGGCAGGGTGTGGCCTCTGCTTGCTTTCTACACACTTCCACATCATTATGCAACTATTCCAGTTCACTACTCCAGTAGGGTTAATGTTGTTTACGGGCTCCTCTTGGTACTGTTTCTCGTGCTGCCTGTAGTATGCTTTTCCCAAACTCTTCAACTACTTTATTTATGTCTTTCTCAGTGTTCAGGTTTCTAACCAGTATGCTGGTGCGATGCTTGTACATTGCCCAGTCTGCTTTCTTGTAGTTCCACCTCGAGAGGGTGCTGCTTTCACTTACAAGCTCATTTTCTACAGTTCAAAAGACTGGCCGATGGTCACTGCCACCTAGTTGTTTCCCAACAATTCGTGTAATGTTCCACTCCAGGTCTGGTGAATGAAAAGCCAGGTCAGGTGTAGTTGTAGTGTGCTATGATCTCGAATAGAAAGTATGTGGGTCGGACGGCTTGTTAATCAAGATGAATCTATTCTCATCCTGCCAGTCTTCCAGTCTCTCTCCTCTCTGGTCCGTGTGATTGGCGATTGGCTGTTGAAATCGCCACACACAATCCTTTTTTTTCTTTTAATGGTAGTGTGTCCAGTGTCTGTGGGCGGTCACTTGGACAGTATTAATTGATAAGATGTAGGTCTGTATTGCCTGTCTTAAGTTTAAGTGTCTGATACTCAACCCCTTCCATGTAGACTTCGATTTGGGAAGCAGTGGTGTTATTATTTTACAAGGGTCGGTATCCTACCTTTTTGTCTGTCCTTTCGGTCAGATCGGTAACACTGGTAGCCTCTGATTTTGAAGGCTATATTTTCGTTGAGGTGAGTTTCTTGCAAGCAACATACGCTTACTTTTTCTTGGTCCAAGATGTTTTCTAATTTTTTTTTTAATTTTTTTTTTTTTTGCTGACTCCGCATTTCAGTGCATTATTTTAAGTCTTTGTTTAGTATGGTCAGCCGTTCTATTCTCATGTCACCTGGCTCCACAGGACGTCTGAGAAGGACCTCCAGTAGTAGTGGTTGGACCCTTTCGAGACATAGGGTCCGGCACTGCACCTGCGCCCCGGCTACATACAGCAACATTTGGAACCATACTTGACCTTATCATCATCATCAAGTGCCATGCCTGCTGGCGTTAGCGTTCACGACCCTCCAAAGATCTCGGTCTTTGGTTTCAGGATCAACTTCTCTGTTGATATTCCTCCATGCCAACGTCTCAATCCATCCAGCATCATTTCTCTTGCACTGCCTCTGCCTTTCTTCCCCTCGATCGTTCCCTTCGATGTTCTCCAATGCCCCTCTTCTCATCACATGACCATCTCTGAAGTCGGAGTGGATTCACTGATGGCGAGGGACACTGTTAATAGGGAAAGCTAATCCACACGCAAAATTTAGTCCAGCACTTCTAGAAGTAGTGTGTATGAACTACGTTTGAATTAACCTGAGCGAGCGCCAAAAAAAAAAAAAAATATTACAAGACCAAAATAAGCTGTGTTTGTCTCTGTCTTATTGTTGTATATAATGTTCTAGCTGCATTAGCCTCTTTCAGGCAGTCGTTGTTGATTACTTTGGCAGTCCAAGGAATTCGCAACATTCGTCTCATGAACCACATCTCTATTGCTTCCAATCTCTTCCTAATTTGTTCATTTACATTCCAAGATTCACAGCAAAACAGGTTCTATATAGCACTTCAGCACTCTCTTTCTTACATTAAATGATGGTGACATATTGCAAAAGAGAGTCTCCATTTTCTGAAATGCAGCCTTTGCTTGCCCATTTCTGCTCTTAATCTCTGTTGTGCATCTTCCATATGCTGTTATAAATGCCCCTAGGTATTTAAAACTATCCACTCGGTGAATAATTTTCATTTCTATCTCTATTTCACATTTTGGTGTCACCTTTTTCTTTGATATCACCATTGTTACTGTTTTCTTGATATTCAAGTAGAGTTATTTCTTTGCACTCTCTATGTCTACAATGTCCAACACTTGTTGTAGATCTTTTGCATTATATACCATCAATACTGCGTCATATGCATAGCGTATAGTGTTTATATTATAACCTCCGAATATTATTCCTGGCTTCTCTTTGATCTCTCATTATTACTTCGCTATAGAGGGAGAAGAAATTCGGTGACAAAACACATCCCTGTCTTACTCCCAGCCTTATTTGTTCATAATTTTCTTCTTTATTTCCCATTTTAATTGCTGCTACTCGGTTCCAGTAAATATTTGTTATTATTCTAAGATCTTTCCAATCAATCTAAATATCTTCCAACATTTTAATAATTTCATCATGTTTTACTTTATCAAATTCCTTTCTATGAAGCACAAATATATGTCATTCTGTGTCTCTATTGATCGTTATTTTGGTGTCCGTAATGTATAAATGCCGCCCTCCGTGGCCAAAGATTTACGAACGCGGTTCTTGAGCCGCTTACCGGGCGTTCGAAACGCAGCCGCGACCGATTTGTGCAGCAGACCGTGTCGCGGTGTGTTATAACGTGTTGATATGGGAGCCGGTCGTTCAGAAAGCAATGGCAAATTACTGAACGTAAAATTTGCCTAGTACATCAACGGCAGCTGAAAAATGCTGGTGTTGGCTGCACCGGCCTACATGGGATATGCAACATTTTTTTAATGTATATATTCCATTGTGTGTACCTTTTCCTTCCACAAATCCTTAATGTTCTTCACCAATTTCCATTTTCTTTTTCGTTCTTCTCATTATAATTCTCAGTATAAGCTTAGTGACATAGCTATAAATATAAATGAAAATCGTAAACTGATTAGAGAAATTAGACGTAGACAGTCAACATTTTTGGACATGTTATGAAAAGAAATAAATTAGAGAACTTGGTGACAACTGGCAAGATTGAGAAGGAGAGAACATGGGGAAGACAGAGAAGTATACCTGGATGGCTTGACCACGAGGCATGGTCGAGACAAGAACACTGAGCTGATCCACGACTCTGGTGATCGAGTGAAATGACGAATCATGACCGCACACGTTTACCGGCATGGCACATGATGGATGGATGGATGGATGGATGGATGGATGGATGGATGGATGGATAAATACAGACTTCAGCGTATCGCATGGTTGATATCAATCAATCATGTGCCATGCCGGAAAGCGTGGGCGGTCATGATTCGCCATTTCACTCGATCACCAGAGTCGTGGATCAGCTCAGTGTTCCTGTCTCGTCCATGCCATGTGGCCAAGCCATCCGGGTATTTTCCTCTCGGTCTTCCTCTTGGTCTGTTCCCTTCGATCTTGCCAGCTGTCACTAAGTTCTCCAGTCCATTTCTTCTCATAACATGTCCAAAAGATTTTGACTGTCTACGTCTAATTTCTCTAATCAATCTACGATTTTCATTTGTCTCTTGTAGTACTTGGTCATTGGTTTTTCTATCTGTCCATGGTATTCTTTGCATTTTCCTCAGAAACCACATTTCTGCAGCCATCAGATGTTTTTCAGCTCGACTGCACATTGTCCAAGTTTCACATCCATACAAAAGAACAGGCTCTATGTATCCCCTCAACACTCTTTTTCTCGTTTCAATTGACATCATTTTATTGGTCAGAATGTTTTTCATCTTGCTAATTTTCTTCTTGTTCTAATCTCTTCAAGGCATCTGCCATCAGATGTTATGACTGTTCCGAGATAATTGAACCGATTCACTTGTTGAAGAATATTCCCATTTACTTGTATATTACATTGTGGTGCTTCGTGCTTCCTAGTGACGACCATAACCTGTGTCTTCCTACAATTTAATTCCAACCCCAGCTGCTCACTGTGTACAACCACAGCGTCTACTAATTGTTGCAGATCCTGTGCATTGTCTGCAATAAATACTGTATCATCTGCATATCTAATGTTATTTATGTTTCGTCCTCCAATGCTGATTCCATTTAGGTCTTCTACATTTCTGAAAATATTTTCACTGTATAGGGAAAAAAGATCTGGAGACACTACACATCCCTGCCTAACACCTCTCTTAATAGGTTGATATTGTCCTACTTCATTATCAATCCTTATGGCTGCTTGTTGTTTACAATATATGTTTTTTATAAGTCTAATGTCTTTCCCATCAATTTGTAGATCTGCAAGCATATCCACAATGTTGACATGTCTAACTCTATCAAAAGCCTTTGTGTAGTCTATAAAGCAAAGATGTATATCCTTGTTTACTTCTAAAGCACGTTCAATAACTGTTCGCAGCATATACACAGCATTTACTGTACCCTTTCCTTCTACAAACCCACATTGTTCTTCCCCTATTTCAGGTTGTATTTTCTTCCTCACTCTTTGCATGATAATTCGTAATAAAATCGTTGTGATGTGACTCATTATACTAATTGTTCTATGTTGATCACATTCTAAGGTTCCTGATTTCTTTGGGATTGCAATAAATACAGAATTACATAATTCAGAAGGTATATCTCCAGTATCATATAATGTGTTCAGCAGTCTAGTGACTTGCTCTAGTCCAAATTCTTCTAAAGCGTTAATCATTTCTGTTGTGATGTTATCTGCACCAGGGGCCTTGCCAGCTTTCATATGCTTAAGAACATTTTGAACCTCCATCTTTAAAATTTCTGGTCCTTCATTATTAAATCTAATTGCATACTGTTCCTCTCTGTTATCATTATACAGGTCTTTCACATAATCTGTCCATACATGTAGAATCTGATCTTTTTCTATTATGATTTTGCCATCTTTAGTTTTTAGACAGCCTGTTGATGTACTTGTTCTTTTATTAGTAAGTTCCTGAATTCTTTTGTGCACTAATTTGGTATTTTGACTGTTGTGTTGTTTTTCAATTTCTAAGCACTTTTCCTCAAGCCATGATTCTTTTGCCTTCCTACATAATACTCTGACTTGTCTGTGAATTTCTTCATATTTGGCAGGATTATTTTTGTTGAGTCTTCTTGTTTCCATTAAGTGTAAAATTTCCTCAGTCATCCATTTCTTACGACCCACCTTCTTTAATTTTGGAATAGTTGTTTCTGCAGCCACATTGATCGAATTCTTCAACGTTTCCCATTGATCATCCACATCCTGGAATAGGATCTCTAGATCAGACAATATTTCAAATCTGTTCTGTACATCTATGTTGAATTTGTTTCGTATTTCCTTGTCATTACTCAATGTACACAAGTCATATTTAGTGTTTCCTGTTATATACTTGACTTTCTTCAACTTTATCCTCAATATTCCTGTGAGTAATATGTGGTCACTATAACAATCAGCACTGGGAACTGTTTTTGCTACTGTTAGCGCGTTTCTAAATCTTCTGCTAATGAGAATGTAGTCAATCTGGTTTCTAATCCTGCTATCAGAACTCCTAAAGGTCCATAATCTTCTAGGGTGTTGCTTGAACCAGGTGTTTCCTACAATCATTTCCTGTTCTTTTGCCCACTCTACTAGTCTGTATCCTCTTTCATTTCTCTCTCCTAAACCATAGTTTCCTACTGTGTATCTATCCCCTTGATTTCCTACTTTTGCATTGAAGTCCCCTATTATGATTTTTATTTCTGAATTTTTACATTTCTTTAAGGCAGACTCTATATCATTATAAAATTCCTCTACACTATCTTCACTGGACTCTCCTGTTGGGGCATATACCTGAATAACATTTATGTTAAAAGGTCTGCCACTCAATTTAACTAGTAGAACTCTGTCCGACATGGCCCAATATCCCTGAACAGACGTTGATGTTTTCCGGTCCAAAATTATTGCCACTCCCCTATGTCGATCTTCACCTCCAGAATAAATAATCATAAAATCGTTATGTATCTTGATGCCTGCTCCTGTCCATCTCGTGTCGCACATACCTAATATATTAATTTTTTCTCTTTGAATTTCTTGTGTTATGTTCTCTAATGTTCCGTCGTTGTTTAACGTCCTAACGTTCCATGTTCCTAATTTTAATGTCTCTGTCCTTGTCTTGCGATGATCAGTCTTTAAGCGAATCATAATAAACTAGGCACTTTCAAAGAGGTAGTTTGCCGTTGCTTTCCTCTATGGCAGTGACCATACTGGCCGGATGACCGCAATCATTGTCTCTCGAAAGAGATCTTCTGCTTGCCGTCGCGAAACTCGAGACCATAACCAACAAATATCTGTCGGCTGCCCTCAAAATTTCATCCACCACCTGCCTTCCGTGGCTTCTTTTGAACACTTCCAATACACGAAAACGAAATAACATCACATAATCCAAAGGAAAAACACTATCCACACGAATTCCACGGGAATTTCCATAGGAAATCCACAGAAAAACACTGAACAGCGTCTCCCCTAAGAACAACGAGTCATCGCGTCGCCATTATACCGGTTGATATCCACTGTTGTAAATATCATTCAACATTTTGGTTAATATCTTCTCCAAATTATCCCATTATTTCTAATTCTTCTATTGTGGCCCAGATGTTTTTCCTTTCTTCATATGTTTGATAGTGTCAGCGACTTCTTTTTAGAATAGTTTGACCTTCTAAGTTACTTTCTTCTGTTAATTATGCCTTTTCTCCATCATATATAATTCTCGTATATACTCATTTCATCTCTTTATTATAGCATCTTTCTCCAATAATATCTTTCCTTTTATTGTAAACACCCTGTATTTATTTTTATTTTTGTTCCTGTTACCTCGCTGATTTGTCTGTGCATATTTTGAGTATCTTTAATAGAATTAAATTCAATTTTCTTGCACTGCTCGTTTACCTTTACACAATTATTTCTTATTTCTTTATTTATCTGGTTATATTCTTGTTTATCATTTTACTCTGTTTTCTTTTGGCCATCAACTTTAAGATTTCTTCAGCCATCCATCTTTTCTAATCGTTTTGGCTTCTCTCCGGTAATATTCTTTGTTCGTTTGATGAATGGAGTCTCATAACATGTCCCATTGATGGTTTATATTCTGCATTTTAGCTACTGCAGTGTACCTATTTTTCACAATCACTCTGTATTATTCTTTAAATTCTTTATTTATCTTCAAAACCTCTTTCTTTATTATGACTCATGTTCTTAACCACTTCTCTCTCTCCCTCTCTCTCTCTCTCTCTCTCTCTCTCTCTCTCTCTCTCTCTCTCTCTCTCTCTCTCTCTCTCTCTCTCTCTCTCTCTCTCTCTCTCTCTCTCTCCAGTCTTACTCTTATTATTATTCCACATAGTGGTACATGGCAGCAGGATCTGCAACAATTAGTAGATGCGGTTGTTGCACACAGTGAACAAATGCGGTTAGAATTAAATTGCCGGGAAGGTTAACCCGGTCAACAAATGCCCGCAGAAGTCGGATGTGTCGGCCTAACGGCGCAAGAACGCAGCTCTGTTGTAAACAGGCACTACTCAGTCACATCCGGGAAAAAACATCCGGATGAACGCAGAAGAAGAAGAATTAAATTGTAAAAAGACACAGATTATGGTCGTCACTAGGAAGAAAGAAATACTGCAATGTAATATACAAGTAAATGGGAATATTCTTCAAGAAATGAATCGGTACAATTATCTCGGAACAGTCATAACATTTGATGAGAGATGCCTTGAAGAGATTAGAACAAGAATCGCCATGGCGAAAGTAGCCTTTAGCAAGATGAAAAACATTCTGACCAATAAAATGATGTCAATTGAAACGAGAAAAAGAGTGTTTAGGTGCTACATAGAGCCTGTTCTTTTGTATGGATGTGAAACTTGGGCAATGTGCAGTCGAGCTGAAAAACATCTGATGGCTGTAGAAATGTGGTTTCTGAGGAGAATGCAAAGAATTCCATGGATAGACAGAAAAACAAATGACCAAGCAATACAGGAAACAAATGAAAATCGTAAACTGATTAGAGAAATCAGATGTAGACAGTCAAAATTTTTTTGACATGTTATGAGAAGAAATGAATTGGAGAACTTAGTGACAACTGGCAAGATCGAAGGGAACAGACCAAGAGGAAGACCGAGAGGAAAATACCTGGATGGCTTGTCCACATGGCATGGACGAGACAGGAACACTGAGCTGATCCACGACACTGGTGATCGAGTGAAATGGCGAGTCATGACAGCCCACGCTTTCCGGCATGGCACATGATTGATTGATTGAGCCTAAGTTATTTAATTGTAAGGGGTTAAGGTCTTTCTCCGTAATCCCGTATATACACGTAGGGTTACGCAGCTGCGCGAGATTCGGTAGCGGATCGCGTTGCGTTGCTTACTTACGGGGTTATGCGAGCCGGTCACTCAGAAAGCAAAGGCAAACTACTGAGCGTAATCTTGCCAAGAAATCAACAACAGGGGTAAACTGCTGGTGTTGACAGTGATGTCTTGTAATTAGGATATGCGGAAGAAAAAAAACAAACAAATTTGAATTGTCCGACAGTGTTCAGTTAATGGCTCTTTCTAATCTGTGTTTGCAATACTTGACCGTATGCGGAAAATATTTCGATGGCGATTACTTACTTTATCACAGTCACATAATTTGAACAGAAATTAAATTTATGTAAAAATATTTTTTAAAAATATTAGCAGAGCGTGGTTTCGATCCACGGACCTCTGGGTTATGGGCCCAGCACGCTTCCACTGCGCCACTCTGCTCCTTGTTCGTCTGTGGTATTGAAATTAGTTATATCCACATCTAATGTATGTGTGTATGTACGTGTGCGGGCGTGCGTGTGAGTGTGTATGTGTGTGTGTGTGTGTGTGTGTGTGTGTGTGTGTGTGTGTGTGTGTGTGTGTGTGTGTGTTATATCCTCCATCCCAGCTGGCCCATTCAGAACAGCCGAAGACATCCCGATCAACCCTCAATGGAAGGCAGGGGCAGACAAAGGGCATTCCCCGACATCCAAGGAGGCTTCCACAATTGCAGAGCGCTATGGTACTAGGCTCACCCAAGGAATCGTCACGTCCTGCACATGGCTGCTTCACTTCCTCACTTCCATACATTGGGCCTTCCGTTCACCACTGGCTGTCCCTCGGGAAACCAGGAGAATGTAGTCTGCAGATGACATCCACACAGTGAGCTTTCGATTCGGACTTTCCATTCCAATCCAACCCATTGTTTGGTACGAATACCCCCTTTCAGCTTTCGAGTTTTCGACTTGGCTATAATTTGGATATTAATGGTGTAGCTTGTAGTTTGTCTTTCGTACTTGGACTGCTTGTTGTCAGCTTCCCGGCTTCTGATGGGTTGATTGTGTTCAGTCCTTTCTTGTTCGGTCTTCCATGTCTGGCCAGAGTCGCGCGCTTGTTGAGGCCTGGAGTAATTGTGTACCCACCCCGTCATATGGTGCTATTTCCTTCAGGGAGTTTTACCAGTTGTCGTCTCTCCTGGTATTCCACTTATTTCCTCGTCTTGGTCTATCTTCGGATCTTCTCGGTCTTGTTTGATTTCGTGTGTCGTGGGCGGCTTGATAGTTCTTTCTTGGTGTAGAGCGATGCGGAGTCTTAGCCCGTGCGGCTTTACTTGGGTAGTCGTTTTCATCCAATTTTATTTCTTCATCTGTTGCTTCTTCTTCTGTCTGGGGCTTTGCATCTTCTGGTTCAGGTGTTCCGGTCTTGAGAATTAGAATTATCTGTTGGAGAGTTTCTTCTGTCCTTTCTTTCGATTTTTAAATTTTTGCTTTTTGATAGCATTCCTTCTCTCTCAGCCTTTATAGCAGCCATTCGAGCAACATTCTGCTCAATCTTCTGCTGGACTTGCTTCGTTTCGTCCAGCATGCGCTGAACGGCCGTTATCTGTGTCTCTTGCGTCTTGTTTTTTTCTTCCTCCATGCTTTTGAACTTTGATCTCAGGTCGATTGGTAGCCTCGTACTACCTCCTAACCTCTTTATATGGCAGGTTAGTTTTGATGTCGATCTTCATTGCTTACTTGCTGACTTGGAGGAAGGGGCAGCCGAGGTACCTGGCGTCATGGCTGCCGAGGCAGTTGGCGCACTTTCTGTTAGGGTTAGGCCTCCTGAAGTCCTTGTCGATCTTTGCTTGCTGGCACAGGCTGTATGGATAGGGTCCAGAACAGTATCTACATACCTCCACCTCACTCTTGCAGGCGGCACGGGTGTTCCAAAATTCCTAGCACTTAGAACACTGCAGCACTCTCGGTATGTAGTGCTCTGGAACTTGGTCTCTCTTGTCCCATCTGATGTACTGAGGGATCACTAGGTCCTCCGATGTTACGATGACGATTGTGGAGGGGATGTTATTCTTGCCGATGATCCTCTCAGCACTGGTGATCTTGAGTTTCTTGTTCTCTCTCGTCAGCATCTCCCTCATCTGGTCGTTGGTGAGATGGGTCTTGACTCGTTTAATGACCCATCGTTTCATCATGCGGTGTCGGGTGGCTTCTACTGTGATGCCGTGGTGAAGCTTCTTCTTCTGCTGCGTTCATCCGGAGTTTTTTTTATTTCGGACGTGATTGCGTTGTGCCTGTTTACAGCAGGGCTGCGTTCTTGCGCCGTTAGGCAGGCACATCCGACTTCTGCGGGTGGTGAAGCTTGATGTCGGCCTTCTCTTCGTGTGTAGTCTTCTGCATAAGTGCTGTGGTCTTTGGGTTTTTGTTGATGGAGACTACTACTCCATCAGGTGTCTTTCGCAGCTGGTCGATGCTGTTTCTTCCCAGCTCGATTTCCAACAGACTGATTATCTTGTCTGTTGGTAGCGCCGACAGGTTGGCTTCTCCCACGCTTGTCTGTTTTAGCAGTATTTTGCCGGTGAAGTCGTTCATTTTTGTTGTTTCCTCTTGTGTTTGTTTACCTGTCTTTGGTAAATTGGGCTGCTTCATCTTGGTGCTGTTTAAAACTTCACGGCTGCTGCTGGCTTCAGTTGGAGTTGTAGTTTCTGACATCGGTTGAGTGAAGGGAGCGGCTTCATCTGGTGTAGAAGTAGTAGCTTCTTTTGAGGTTGTTTCAGGCTCTGGCGTTTCGCTGCGGCTCGCAGGCAGGTTTTCTTCTTCCATCTTCTTGATCTTGGAGGCTTCCATGCTGCTCATTTTGAACGTCGGGTGTCTTGTAGAGTTTTTCTTGCAACGTGCCATTTTCTAGCAAGTGTCAGGCTTCCAATTAGGCGACTTGTTCTCGACAGCGCGACGATCGACTGATGAAAAGATGTGTAGGTGGGTGGACTTTCCATTTCTTCTTATATAGCCTAAGTTATTTAATTGTAAGGGGTTAACGTCTTTCTCCGTAATCCCGTATATACACGTAGGGTAACGCAGCTGCGCGAGATTCGGTAGCGGATCGCGTTGCGTTGCTTACTTACGGGGCTATGCGAGCCGGTCGCTCAGAAAGCAAAGGCAAACTACTGAGCGTAATCTTGCCAAGAAATCAACAACAGGGGTAAACTGCTGGTGTTGACAGTGATTGTAATTCAAGCGTTGATTTTCGAGAATTCGCTAGACGGTGACGCGGTCATCTACACAGATGTGAGAAGCTCATGGGCCTTTACAGCTCGGGCCGGAGGGAGAATTGTGAAGGAGGACTCTGGTGCTTTCACTGAAACCACAAGTAGCCTGACCATGGAAGTCATGGCAGTAAGTAAAGCAATAACATGGCTCGAGACACAGACATTCACTAGGGCTTGTTTCCTTAGCGACTCAATGAACATGATCAAGAGGATAGAGGAGGGGTCGATCCGAAGAGAATGGCTGCTGCCTCTGAAGCGGTCACGGCTGGCAAAGATTAGTTTCATCTTCGTGCCAGGTCATGCGGGAGTACAAGGAAATGAGCGGGCTGACAAGCTCGCAGGTGAGGCTACTGTGGAGGGCGGACGAGCCATGGACCAGGCTGACATTCTGAATGCTCTACGAGAAGTGAGACTTTTGCGAGAACCAAGTGATGACTGTGAATCTACAACAATGGCCAGACTGCGAGAGCAGCAAATTAAAAGAGGGATGGCCAAACAAGAACACTACGCAGGAAGCCAAAGAAGATTGATAAACCAACACAGAACTGGCGTCGTTAGCCGCTACACGCTGCGGAATTTGCTGAGGAGGGGATCCGAGCACTTATGGACTGAATGGTTCGATGTGCAACGAGGATGATCTGTCGACTAACTAACTAACTAATGTCTTGTAATTAGGATATGCGGAAGAAAAAAAAACAAACAAATTTGAATTGTCCGACCGTGTTCAGTTAATGGCTCCTTCTAATCTGTGTTTGCAATACTTGACCGTATGCTGCAAATATTTCGATGGCGATTACTTACTTTATCGTGGTCAAATATTTTGAACAAAAATTAAATTTATGTAAAAAATTTTAAAAAAAAATATTAGCAGAGCGTGGTTTCGATCCACGGACCTCTGGGTTATGGGCCCAGCACGCTTCCACTGCGCCACTCTGCTCCTCGTGTTGCTGTGGTGGTGAAATTAATTATACCCACATCTAATACGTAAAATCTGCTCGTAGAAACACTAAGAAGTATAAACGGACTGACACTAATAGCAAAATCAGAAGCTGAATTACAAAACCACATGAATAATCTAAATGAAATGTGTAGGGAACGTGACATGAAAATTAGCACATGTAAAACAGAGGTAATGATTGTTACTAGTGTAACTAAAGAAGAAAAAGCAACAAGTTGCTTTACTTTTAATGCTTACTTTGAAACAACGATTCACCTAAACGAACAACTATTAATTACATTACTGACTATCTACCAAATCCCTGACCAACTACTGGGTACTAGTTAACTACTGCTGCATTCTCTCTCCGTGCTATAGAAAAAAGAAAATAGAGGTGGTTAAGGTTAAATAATCAGTTATTTTATTCATTTAGTTTAGTTTCCGATTTTCCAATAGATGTATACACCTGTACTGTTAAGTTTAAAGTTTAGTTCCGGGTTCAATCATGAGTGCCATATGAGGCTAGTTCAAAGTAAAGCATCATCAACCAACAGTGTCTTGATTTGAAGCAGATTTCTTTCCTCACCACATTACATCTCCATTCTTTCGTGGTCAGCTAGATTGTTTACTTTGTGATTAGCTCGACCCATGGCATGATAATGATACCACCTACGACGGCCGAATTTTTCAATAGTTTTCTTGACATTAGAATAGATTGAATAAGCAACAACGAAGCTCACTAACAACGGTGTGTATGTAGGCCTACTATGCCGTGTGCTTTATTATCCGTTATAGCCGGGGAAAATAATTCATAGTAATTAAGTAAAGTACTCTTGAGAAACTAGATCGTCATTGTGATTCATTGTCTATGCGTTAAGATATAAGTAATTTCAGTATCTAATCTGTAGGAAGGAGCAGAGTGGCGCAGTGGAAGCGTGCTGGGCCCATAACCCAGAGGTCCGTGGATCGAAACCACGCTCTGCTAATATTTTTTTTTTTTTTAATCTCGTTCAAGATGTTTACCGAATGTGGTAAATTTATTGGAACGCTCGGGTTCATAGCATAAGTTAGATTATATTTTCAGAACAGTGTGGCTCTGGGTTCGACCCGGCCAAATAAAATGAAAACCCGCCTATTTTCTGGAGGGAAAAGGCGACGAGGAAGACAACTTTAACTACCCACTTCTCCTGGTACCTCGTGGCCTATCATGATATATTTGCCATGGTCCAGTTTATACAGGCCTGGAACATGGCATGAGTTTGTAACACAGCATTGGTCACAAAAATGTGAAAACCAATTAAAACGTTTTGCGCGAGGGCAAAATATCACTTTAAGTCAGTTTGACTCGAGCTATGGTCAGCGTCGGACCTAGTTCTTGTTAATAGACTATAGAGCATGGCTAACATTATGCCGCTCTTGTAGAACAGTTTATGTTAGGCAGTGTGAGAATTACAGAACTATTAGCTTAATGAGCCACATAACTAAGATACTACTCAAGGTCATACAAGAAAGAACTCAACATAAAATAGATGAGGAAGTAGCTGAAGAACAATTTGGGTTCCGCAAATAGAGCGGCACCAGGGAAGCAATTATCTGTTTGAGGATGTTAACTGAAAAATATATAGTAGGTAAAAAAAAGTATATATGTTTGTTTTATAGACTATAAGAAAGCTTTTGATAGAGTACAGCATGAACGACTAATTACGTACTTAAAGATATAGGAGTAGACGGAAAGGACATCAGACTTATTAGTAACTTGTACTGGGAACAAGTGGCGTCTATTAGATGCGGTAATAACTATTCGTCGCCTATAGAGATAAAAAGAGGAGTACGGCAAGGGTGTATACTGACCCCAAGCCTCTTCAATCTATACACAGAAAGAATTTTTAAACGAGTTGAAATATCTGGACTCAACATCAATGGAAGAATCATAAACAATCTTAGATATGCTAACGATACCGTTTTACTAGCAGAAAGTGAGCAAGAGTTGCAAGACCTAGTGGAAGAAGTAAACAGGCACAGTGCAGAATGTGGCTTAGATATTAACATCCAAAAAACAAAAATTATGATAATTACCAGTGAAAAGGAAAGGTCATCAATGAACATCACAGTAAACGGGCAGATACTAAAACAAGTTTCTCATATCTTGGACATATAATAACAGATGATGGCAGAAGTGAAATGGAAATCAAAAAGAGAATAGGCATGGCCAAAAATGCTTTCAACGGCATGAAATCAGTATTAACATCTAGAGAGATTAATAACGCATTAAAAATGAGAATTGTCAAATGCTACGTATATTCAACGCTGCTGTATGGCTTGGAAGCCTGGACATTGAACAAGTAACTAGAAAGTCGCATAGAAGCCCTGGAGATGTGGATATACAGACGAATAGGTCGTATTTCATGGAAACAAAAACAATCAAATGCAAATGCAGAGGTCCTAGGAAAACTGGGAATGAAGAGAGAGTTGATGAAAGAAATAAAGAGGAGACAAGTGAAATATTTTGGCCACGTTAAAAGACATGATACTTTTATAAAAACCATACTGGAAGGCAAGGTTGAGAGCAAGCGAGCAAGCGGTAGACAACGATACAAGTGGGAGGATAACATCAAGAGATGGGCGAACATCAGCCTGACAGAATGTACAGTCAAATGCAAGAGACAGACAGTATTGGAGATCCATTGCAGCCAACCCTCATTGCGGAGACGGCGCCTGATTGACGTTAGGCACTGTTGTGTTTATTTGTGAATATTTGGTGGAAAGAACGATTGTGTTATCGACAGTGTCAAGTGTAGTATTCATAAGATAGAATGTGAAAAATCTATACCAGTGTCGTGTTATGCAAGCTACGTTGAGTTCAGTCTAAGTAGTTAACAAGTATAGACTGTCCAAGATAGAAAGGCTTAACGGCCATCTGAAGCAGAAGGAGAGATGTCAACAAGATTAAGATTAAGCATCTCTACAGATATCAATCAACGAAGCGCCACTGAAATAATGCAGGGATGGCGCGTCAAGACGATCGATAGTGTTGTGCAAGGCTTGTGAAGTTATTCTATCGCACCGAAACCCTGTAAAGAAATATTACCAAGTTCGCCACTGACCAAGAGAGTAAACAAGGCCAGAACTGATTCATCACTGTAAATAATGCCAGAGACTGATGTGTGCACCAAGCAGCAGTTTCTTGGCAAAATATTATTATAATAATATGAAGGCCTAAACACTTCTTAACCCCAACGGCAGTACTTTCTATGCGGCTAGCTGGCGGGATTACCAACAGCTGCAGGAGATTTGGAAGCAGACCGTCTTGTTCTGTTTTTCATACAATGGTATGAACATCGGTAATTTAGAAAGTCGTGGCAAACTACTGAGCGTACACATGCCAAATAAATCACAAACAGAAACAAACAAACGCTGGGGTTGAATGCGACATCCTATAAATGCCATAAAATTAACTTATTTTACTTTTAGTTGCATATCCTGTACAGGACGTCGCAGTCAACCCCAGCGATTTAGGCTGTTTACAGCAAGATAAAAATAACATTTGGAGAGATAATGAAACATATGTCAAATATTATGTATTTTCAACCCTACTATATGGTGCAGAAACTGCACAATGAACAGCAATTGAAAAATCAAATCGAAGCCCTAAGGAAGTGGACAAATAGAAGAACAGGTCATATTTCATTGAAACAAAAGCAATCTAATACAGAGGTTCTAGAAAAGCTGGGAATATAAAGAGAGTTGATGACAGAAATAAAAATAAAAAGAGGCAAATTAAATACTTTGGCCGTATTAAAAGACATATCACTCTTGTAAAACCATACTGGAGGGAAGAGTTGACAACAGGCGAACGAACGAACGAACGAAAATCTTTATTTTCAAAGGGTTAAGAATTGGGCACGCAGGCCCGTCTGACATTCTGCCCTTCTTCTCTATTTCCTCTCATACATTCTTTCATTCAACATCTCTTATGAAGCAATTCTTTGACAACAAAAGAACAATAAGCATTAATACGCATGAAAAGTAATCAATAATACATAATAATAAATCAATCAATCAATCGTTGAGGCAATGTTTCTTCTTCTTCTTCTTCGTTCATCCGGAGTTTTTTTCGGATGTGACTGCGTTGTGCCTGTTTACAGCAGAGCTGCGTTCTTGCGCCGTTAGGCCGACACATCCGACTTCTGCGGGCATTTGTTGACCGGGTTAACCTTCCCGGGGGTTTCTTAGGACGTTTGACTCTCACTGTTGTGGTGTTATCCCCCATCCCAGCTGGTCCATATAGAACAGCCAAAGATCCTGGTCAGCCCTCAAGGGAAGGTAGGGGCAGACCATGGGCATTCCCCGCCATCCAAGGAGGCTTCCATACTTGCAGAGCCGATACATAGCGCTCTGGTACTGGACTCACCCAAGGAATCGTCACGTCCTGCACATGGCTGCTTAGCCTCACTTCCGTATATTGGGCCTTCCGTTCACCATAGGCTGTTCTTCCGGATACCAGAAGTATGCAGTCTGCAGATGACATCCACACAGTGAGCTTTCGATTCGGACTTTCCATGTAATGGATTTGCTAGCCAAGCAATATTCCATTTCGTGCCACTAGGACACTTTTCCACCTTTTATGAAGCCCACACAGTGGGCTTTTGATTCAGACTTTCCACGTAATGGATTTGCTATCCAAGCAATATTCCATTTCGTGCCACTAGGACACTTTTCCACCTTTTATGAAGCCCACACAATGGGCTTTTGATTTGGACTTTCCACGTAATGGATTTGCTATCCAAGCAATATTCCATTTCATGCCTCTGGGTCTTCACGCACCTTTAAATGTCAACCTGTATATAGTTAAAGTAATCTGCGGTCAACTTTAGCTTGTTGATATCTCCATAGAGCTTGTCCTCAAATGAAGCAGGTGTGGGCCAAAATATCTTTCTCTGTTCTGCATACGTTGGGCAATCCTGCAGCAAATGTTTTGCTGTCATTTTTCCAGTTCTACAATTACATTCATCGGTATCTCCTATCTTTAGTTTATTGAACAAGTGGTATTTCAGCCTGTTATGTCCTGTGCGGAGTCTGAAGATTGCTACTTGTTCTCTTCGGTCGAGTTTGTAATATGCATCATCCTTCTGATGGCCTGGATGCTCTGATTCCCATTTGGTTCTATAAGTGCTTTTTATCAACCTCTTTGCCTCATTATAGGTTATGTCTATGTCAGGCTGTGGTAGTCGTCCGCCCTCCTTTGCCAGTCTGTCAGCCTCTTCGTTTCCAGGTATACTGCAATGTGATGGGATCCACTGTATTACAACTTTTTTGGATTTCTGGCATAGACCATGGAGTGCTGCTCTTAGGTCAGTTAGTTCTGTGCTGTTATTGCTCTTCAGTATTGAGACAGCTGACTTTGCATCTGTGAAGATAGCTATTTGCTTCTCTTTATTTTCCTCCATCAGGAGCATTTCTACTGCAGTTTTCAGAGCCTCTACCTCCGCTTTGAAGTTACTTGAAAATTTTCCAGTTGCCATTGAATGTGTTTTTTTCACTCCATTTTTTAAATTTAGGAGAATTCCTCCTCCTCCATTCTCTATTGAATTTTTGGCTGATCCATCTGTATATGCATGGGTCCAATTCCTGCTTGGGTAATGTTCTTTTATGTAGTTTAGGGTTATTTCTCTTCTTTCGGTTTCATGCTGAGTGTTCTTTTTCTCAATACCAGGAATGTTTTCTATCATCTCAGGCAGTTGCTGCTGTCTCCAAGCTGGGAACTTGTGTGCATTGTGTATGGGCTTAACTGTTGATATGTTAAGAATAGGATCTGCCCTAATCCTTCGTTTTGCAGTTTCTACAAAGTTGCTACGCTTCAGTCTTCCCTTTCCAAAACCATTAAATCTGTTGTACATAGGGTGGTCTGTCAATCTTCTAAATTTTTCTGCTTGTTGCTGGGCTCTGCTATCTCTTCTATCCTGCATTGGTTGTAAACAAGTGATCTTTTCTAGTTCATTAATAGGTGTTGTCTTCAGGCTTCCAGTTATGATTCGCATTCCTTGGTTTTGGACTCTTCTTATTTTGTTAAAGTTTGACTTAGCTGCTGTTGCCCAAGCTGCAATGCCATATTCCAGTACTGGCCTCACCCGTCCAGTATATAACTTCTTGAGAACTTTCTCATCTGCTCCCCACGTTGTACCAGCAAGCTTTTTCATGATTGCCATTCTCTGCCTTGCTCTTGTTCGATTTTTCTCAACCTGTGTCTTCCATGTCAGGCGACGATCAAAGGTGACTCCTAGATAGTTTGGATTTTCTTCATGGCGCAATATTTTTCCATTCAATACCAGCTTAGGTTGCTGAGGTTTATTTGAGAGGGAGAACACTGTGCATGTTGTTTTCTCCTCACTTATCTTCACTAGCCATGATTTTGACCAGTCCTCTAGCGCTAATAAGGCTTGCTGTATTCTGCTGTTAGCTGTACTAATATATTCTTCAGATGTCCATATGGCTAGGTCATCTGCAAAGGATGATGTGTGTACTCTGGCTGGAAAATTTTCTGTGATGTCATTTATATATGCTAGGAATAATGTTGGTGAAAGAACTCCTCCTTGGGGGACACCTTGCTCCAGCAGCATCATTTTACTTGTTTGTCCTTGTACTTTTGTCCTGGCAGTTCTGTTCTCAAGGTAGTGGCTGATCCATTTATACATTTTTCCACAAACATGCATGTTTTGCAGTTTTACTTTCAGTCCTTCCTTCCATACTTTATCAAATGCTTTTTCTAAATCTATCCAGACTGCTAGTGTGTGCTTTTTCTCTTGGAAGGCATCCTCTATTTCCTGAGCTATATAGGTTATTTGATCTTCAGTGGATCTGTACTTTCTGAATCCTGCTTGGTGTGGTGTTAAGAGTTTGTTTTCTTCCAGATGCCATGTTAGCCTGCCATTGATAATGCGTTCCATTAATTTTCCTACACAGCTAAGTAGACTGATAGGTCGATAGCCATTTGGTTCTTCCAGGTCTTTTCCTTTCTTTGGGACTGGTATTAGTATAGCTTCCTTCCATGCCTGTGGGACTATTCCTCTCTTCCAGCTGTTATTTAGGACTGCTAGTAGTTTCTTCTTTGCCTTGGTGCCTAGTCCTATTAGCATTTCATTTGTGATTCCATCCTTTCCTGGTGATTTCTTCTTTTTTAGGGTATTCATTGCCTGTTCCATTTCTTCCATTGTTAGATTTGCCATCATATATTCTGCTGCTGTCTCTGTATTTCTATGATGTATCTGTTTGTCTTTGATTGCTTTCTTCTGTTCAGTTGTAATATCAATGTGGTTTGCATTTGCATAGTGTTCCATTAGTGCATTTGCAGCCTTTTTTCCTGTAAGCAAGGCATTTCCTTGTTTAATTGTTATGTGTTTGTTTCTAGGTCCTTCATTGTTCATGGCTTTCACTAGTTTCCATAGATTGTTTCCATCCCTGTCAAAATTCAGGTTTTCTGTTTTTTCCCTCCAACGATCTCTTGTTGTTTGATTTACTGTTCTTTTATATTTTGCTGAAATGGCTTTGAGAGAGATGTTCGCTTCAATTGTTTGTTCTCTCTCTGCTGTCTTCCTGGCATCTTCAACTTTGTCCTCCAAACTTTGTAGTTCTTCAGTCCAGTATGGTTTGTAATTTTTCCTCGCTCCTCTAGGAATGGACTCAGTGGCTGCCTGTATTATCGCTCTGTTTAGACTTTCCACCATTTGCTTTATGTTGCCATATCGTGTATTTATGTTTTCACAATATTTGTCTGTTAGTATGGCAAATCTGTCCCAATCTGCTCGTTTGTAATTCCAGCGGGGCAAGGGCTTTTGCTCCTGTGGAACATACTCCATATTCATTACAAGCTTGATTGGTCTGTGGTCACTACCTGCTAATTGGTCCAGCACATGGCGATCGATTTTGTGGAGGATGTCTCCTGTGCAGAAAGCTAAGTCTGGAGTAGAAGTGGTAAGCCATCTTCTGGAGTAGAAGCTCGGTGTGTCATCCGCTTTGTTGAGTAGATGGAGATTTGAGTCTATTTCCCAGTCCTCCAATTCATCTCCTCTTTTGTCAGTATCTGGGTATCCCCATCTTTCTGAACGGCTATTAAAGTCTCCGACAATAATGCAGTTTGTGTCGGTTATTTTCATGTTTGAGAGTGTAAGGTCCTTATCTGCTGGGCTATACAGATTGTAGATTCTTATTTTCACGTCCTTTATCATTATATCAACACCTATAATTTCTGTTTGGTTGTCAGAGATCACAAGATACTTCGCTGCAAGGTATTGTATTTCGTGTAAGTATTAGAACTCCTCCTTTGTGTCCTTCGCGGTCGAAACGTGTGGCCTGATATCCTCTGACTGAGAATTTGTGATTGGCGTTGAGGTGTGTCTCTTGAATGCATGCCACATCTATTCTATCTTTATGAAGACGCTGTGTTAGGGAGTCTTTCTTCTTGTAAACTCCTTCGGCATTCCACTGTAGTATGTTGAGTGTCCGGGGTATTTGGTCAATAGCTCTTAACCTACTCCTCTGTGCCTTGACTCCACAGCACAGGGGAAGGTGACCACCAGTAGTCATGGGTGGACCCCCTCGAGGCAGGGGGCCCGGCACTATCGCCGCCTGATGGGACTTCACGGGATTAGCACCATATCGATTAATTTTGATTTGTGACATCATGAATTAAGTTACGTTGCACTACTTTGTCAAGCCTGTGGCTCAGTGCATCCGATTTCGACAAGCATTTATTTGGGATGCTTTACCTAGCCTTTGACTGTCCCCAGTCTACCTACAAGGCAGCAGGTTTTACGTTGCACTGCTTTGTCAAGCCTGTGGCTCAGTAAATCCGATTTTGACAAGCATGTATTCGGGTGCTTTCCCTAGCCTTTGACTGTCCCCAGTCTACCTACAAGGCAGCAGGTTTTACGTTGCACTGCTTTGTCAAGCCTGTGGCTCAGTACATCCGATTTTGACAAGCATGTATTCGGGTGCTTTCCCTAGCCTTTGACTGTCCCCAGTCTACCTACAAGGCAGCAGGTTTGTGTGTCTCTTCGTCTGGTCCCTCTCCCTTGACCTGTCCGACATGGGTGGCCCTACCAGTAGCTGTGCTACCGTCGGCATAGCTCTTGGGGTCATTGGGACGCACAAGCCCCTCTACCTCGTCACGGTGGACACACAGCAGAGGGGAGGCAATGTTTAATATGGGCATCATGAATACCCATGGTGGGTGTAAAGTGCCATTCATATGGGAATTTTTTTTCTTTTCTTTTTGGCTAGTTGTTGTTCGAGATAATTTACCATTATTATTGTCTTTGTTGCTTTTTTTTTTTTTTTTTTTTAAAGGGGGCATGTAGTCTGTCCTTCTTCTTCTTCTTCGTTCATCCGGAGTTTTTTTTTTCGGATGTGATTGCGTTGTGCCTGTTTACAGCAGAGCTGCGTTCTTGCGCCGTTAGGCCGACACATCCGACTTCTGCGGGCATTTGTTGACCGGGTTAACCTTCCCGGGGTAGTCTGTCCTGAGGTAGTGTTCAAACAGGTTGCGACTGTATGTATAATGATTGGTGCTGTCTTTGATTTCTTGTGGAAGATTGATTGATTTAGGAATTGACATTACAGCATTCGGGGCATTCCCATAAGTGCTCCGTCCCCATCCTCAGCAGCCAGCGAAGTTGTTCCACAACTGAGTGGCAGAGTATGCTAAGCTTGTTTTATATAAGTCTATCCTAGGTTTAGGGACATGGAGTATATTTAGTCGTTCGCTATGTCTTGCGTTATATTTAAACAATGGCCAAAGGTAGCTTGGGAAATTTTAAAATAGGATTTTGTGAGTTAGTTTAGCCTTATTAAAAAGTAGGCGTTTTTAGATTGGCAGTAACTGAAGACGTTCATGTAGGTTAGAATTGTCTGTAAGCTTATATCACCATTGATAAGACGCACTGCCCTTTTCTGGAGTGAATATAGGCGTTTTGTTATTGATTTGAAGCATCCATTCCAGATTGTGGAGCAATAATCAAAATGTGTTTATATGTGGGAAGTATAGATTATCTTTCTTGTGTTTTCGTCGAGGAAATTTTTAATTTTGGCAAGTTGGTATACTTTTTTTGGCTATTTGTTTAACTAGAGCATGAACATGGGAATTAAAGGATAGATTTTGATCTATGATAAGACCCAGTGTCTTGTGCTCGGTTATACTTTCTATAGGCGTGCTACCAATGTGCAGCTGAAGGGTTCTCTGCGAGTTTAGAGTGTGAAATCTTTGCCTGGTTCCTATTAACATAGATTTTGTTTTAGAAATGTTAATTTGCATGCGGTATGCATGACTCCAGTTAACTACACTATTTATTTCCTGCTGCAAGGATAATTGTAGCACATTACGATCAATAGCGTTTGTATATACTGTGCAGTCGTCTGCAAATAGATCGCAGGGCGATGACAGATATAAGGGAAGATCATTTATATAAATGGCAAATAACAGAGGGCCAAGTATAGACCCCTGAGGTACTCCAGTATTAATGGGTATGGCTTAGGATAGAGATTTATTGTGTGATACTGCTTGTTTTCTGTCTAATAAAAATGAGTTTATTAATGTCACTATATTAAAGTTTACTTTCATTGTTTCTAGTTTTTTAATTAGGATAGTATGATCTATCATATCGAATGCTTTTCTAAAGTCTATAAACATCGTTCCACATAGAGTATTGTTGTTAATATTTTGATGTCAGTTTTCTATCATGTTTGTTAGGGCCGTATGACAGGAATATTTTGGCCGAAATCCTGACTGACTGTCAGCTATTAGTTTGTGGCGAACTAAGTGCTCTAGTGTTGTTTTGTGGATGTGCTTTTCTAGCGGTTTGGATAGTGAGGATAATATGGAAATTGGCCTATAATTACTCATGATACAATCGTCTAATGAACCAGCTTTTAAATGATACACTTTAGCGATTTTAAAGGCTGATGGGAAGTTATCTTTGGTGAGACATTGATTGTATATAACAAATTTGTGACTCGCAGATCGCCGGTGCAGCATAGCAAAGGATCCGATTACTGATTCCATCTAGTCCTGATGAGTTATTGTTTTTTAGGTTACTGAGATGAGTAAATACTTCAGTGGTCGTCATTAGTGGTATGTTTATGGGAATGTCTCCATAGCATTTGCTCTCACAAAATGATGATATGTCGGACTGAAAGAAACTACTGAATTGATCACATCTAACCTGATTTGATGGTAACGATTATGATGATTTGTGCTTGTTTGTCAAGGTATTAAATGCTTTCCATATAAATATATCTTTAGTGTTGGTTTTATCTATTATTAAGTTCTTAAAATAGTTTTTCTTTTGCTTTCGAATAACATATTGAACTTTGTTTCTCAGACTACGGTACATAGTTAGTTTTATGTGCCCTGTCCAGTGGCGTCACTGGGGTTGGTGTCACCCAGTGCGGTAAACTCTTGGTGTCACCCCTCTAGACTTTCACCATGGTCTTCTTCCGAGTGTTCCTGTACCATATATAATTGCATATAGTAATGTTTGTAAAATAAGTCAAAAAGTTAATAAGGACATAAGAAAGAAAACAAATTGAACAATATAACTTCAATACTTCAGGTAAAACATAAATAAAGAACTTCGACAAACTCGGACAAAGTTAAATTTTTGTTATTTTGCTATGTCTGCTTTGTCAAATTTGCAATTTTTTAATTTTGGTGTCACCCCTTGATGGTGTCACCCGGTGCGGCCCGCACCCCCCGCGTGACGCCCCTGGCCCTGTCCCAGTCATAAGTTCAGCTACCTCCTGTGTGATCCACGGGGGCTTAGTGTGATGTTTAACACGAACTTCCACATGGAACATGCCTATCAAATATACTTAGGTCTTCAGCCAGTGGTCCAGAGCATCATCTGGGTCAGAAAGCTGGTAAACAAAGTCCAGAGATGAGTTGAGCAAGTCTTGTAAAAAGGCATCTTGATTGAAGTTTTTATAATTTCTATATTTTATACTTATATGTTTATTTTTCAGAGTTTTGGTCCCTCTTTTCGACCAGGTGCAACATACTGGGTAGTGATCGCGAGGAAAAGGAAGACAGCAATACAAGCGGGATGATAACATTACGAGATGGGCAATAACTCTCTGAGTGTATTAGAAACACACTGCCCCAACCTTCACAGTGGAGCGCACCCAATTGATGGAAAGAAACATTCACAGAAATTAAAAGTGCAGACTTCCTTGCTGTGAGGCCCTGCCAGTATGAACTGTAACAGAGCTGATGAGTTTTACTTGCACACTCACTTCACATATATTACATGGAGTATGTCCCAGTTCTGATTCTTGTTAGCACAAGTATGTCATTTTGAAGTACTTCATCATAATGCATTCGGCAGTAGGATGACATGAATTTCACTTTAGCAAAGAAGAGAATACCCAAAGAAACAAATCAACAAAACATGAATGCAGTTAATTAAAAACATTTAATGCTCAAGAGATTTATCACACACATATTTATAATGACAGTAATACCTGGATGAAAAATTAAATAAACAATCATGTACAAGAAAGTGTGGCAACATCAAATAAACAGTGATGCAAAATACTTGAAACGTGTTTTACTTCAGTGATCAATGTCTGTTCTGTGTCTATTCCATATGGGTCATGACCAGGCTGTTATACCTGAAATCTTCATCGGTTTCATTTGATTGCACCTGTAGGCCAGAATTCCCATTCTCTCTCTGGAAAATTCTGGCCAATCTTGTAGGATTTGCTCTTGAGTTGGCAAATGTCAGTCTCTGAGATCCATTCAGCCAAGGTGTTCTCCAAGCCCACGTGTCCTGTTCTGAGACTGAAGATTCTGGTCTACTGATTTCTACCTGGCTTGTTAATGTGATCATCCTCTGGTCTGTAGTCTTCATCTACTTTTCTCCAATCTATTTACATAGCTTTTATTTAGGAATGCCAGCTCCGTGGCGAAGGGGTTACATAATCCCGCATACTTGAGTTCGAAACACTGCTGCCAGTGATTTGGCATCAGACCGTGCTGCGTTGGTTTTTTATGAAATGGTCTGGGTGCCGGTTGTTCAGAAAGGAATGGAAAACTATTGAACATAAACTTGCCAAGAGATCACAACAGCAAAAATGCCGGTGTTGACTGCGACGTCCTGTAAAGTCAATGTAGTTAACTTTATTTAGGAGTGGTGTTGAAGATATGTCTCATTTGAGTTTCTAAAAGCATAGTTGCATGTCCTTTACAGGAATATCGCAATGAACTGTAAGAATGTATTGGCTTTTTGTGATTTTCTAGGCAATTTTACATTCAGCTGTTTGCCACTACTTTCTGAATGGCCACCACTCATACCATTGTGAAAATCAATGTAAAGCTATCTGCTCTAACTTGCATGGGGCTGACTTGGGAACCTGCTATGTCTGGATTGTGAAATTGCATTCACAACCACTAAGCCACAGATGATGACAATTTGTTGTCTAGGCAGGTGAAGTCTGAAAGTTTGGCTTGCTGTCAGCATTCTGGTCACTTCTTTGCAATGTGATACACATTGGTCAACATGACAATCTACTGTAGCCCTCAGGGAACAGCAGGTGACCAAGAAGTTCAGTGCCCAGTCTAAATGTCAGATTACCTTGGTTCTAATCTCAATAAGGCAAGGTATTTGGACCTATGAGAGGTGAAATAACAAACCCTAAGCCTGTAGACTGCAACTACCTGGCCAAGTGGTCTTTACCTTCTGTCCTTTTCAACAAGTCTCCCAGCACACACCAGCAAAGGTATAAATTGATGCATCACTAATATTTTTCTTTTCATATTGTATTCATCTCTATTTTAATTCTCTTCTTCATGTGTGTTTAGGCCTTCCGCTATCTCGTTCACCATTTGGGTTCCAGACGTGTGTCTAGTTATATTGCTCTCAGGTTGTTTTCAGTGTGTCTCCTATAAAGCTCCAGCATCTTTTCCTCACCTATTGATTCACTGGAATTTATAAACACCAATTATAACAGCCTTAATGAAACAGTCTTTGTGAGGAAAAGCCTACAGAGTTTGTATTCACTTAAAAATTTCAACATAAATCTATTTGTTAAATGTTACATTGTCATATGCTACTGTGAACATGATCTTTTACATGTAACGTATGAACACAAGTGTCAGCAGACTTCTTTAATTAGGATCACTCTGTACAATCGCTGATACAGTCTGGGAGCCCCCAAGAATCATTGTCTTCAGATCTATAAACGATTATGCCATGAATGGCTTCAAATACAAGTTTACAAGCTTCTGTTTTTATTATAACAAATGATCCAACAGAAAGTCATAATTAATTATGTAGCAAAACACCAACTCTTAATCTCTTCAAGAATACTTGTTGTCCCTGTATATCTGTGTGTGCGCACATGTGAGGGAGGTGGAGACAGGGGAAGAAAGAGGAATGAGACATAGTGAGAAAGAAAGAGAGAGAGAGAGAGAGAGAGAGAAAAAAAAAGAGAGAGAGAGAGAGAGAGAGAGAGAGAGAGAGAGAGAGAGAGAGAGAGAGAGAGAGAGAGAGAGAGAGAGAGAGAGAGAGAGAGAGAGAGAGAGAGAAGCACAGCGAGTGCTTACCCCCAACATAATATTTATTGTGAACTTAGAGAGGAACTGCAGTGACTGGCATGCTTGCCTATCGGTTCAGAGATAATGTAATCAAATCCAAATTGAGGCAGATTTTTAAAAACCGATCAAGGCTCCCAGGTTGACCTAGTCTAAAATGGATACCAAAGTTCCTAGAAGTAACAGTGACCAGTGTGATGCTGACCACCTGACCCATTGAATGTTGATTGGTTTATGTTAATATGGGGTTGGCACCATGTACCCAATTTGCCTCAATATGTATAGTTAGTTAGTTAGTTAGTCGACAGATCATCCTCGTTGCACATCGGACCATTCAGTCCATAAGTGCTCGGATCCCCTCCTCAGCAAATCCCGCAGCGTGTAGCGGCTAACGACGCCAGTTCTGTGTTGGTTTATCAATCTTCTTTGGCTTCCTGCGTAGTGTTCTTGTTTGGCCACCCCTCTTTTAATTTGCTGCTCTCGCAGTCTGGCCATTGTTGTAGATTCACAGTCATCACTTGGTTCTTGCAAAAGTCTCACTTCTCGTAGAGCATTCAGAATGTCAGCCTGGTCCATGGCGCGTCCGCCCTCCAGTAGCCTCACCTGCGAGCTTGTCAGCCCGCTCATTTCCTTGTACTCCCGCATGACCTGGCACGAAGATGAAACTAATCTTTGCCAGCCGAGACCGCTCCAGAGGCTCAATATGTATATAGGGGTCTTTAATTGACTTACTTAACAAGGAGATGGGCACCGCCTAATACAAGCCTTGCCTCTCAAAATATGAACAGTTCACATGTCTCGGGTAGATTTTAATGCGCTCAATACCAGCAGTCACTTGGGGCTTCAATCCCCGGGAGTGGCAAGATGTGCATTTTTCTCTCACTAGCTAGAAGGAAAATTAAATATTTTTGGCATGTAAGAATGCCTGGAAAAGATCATTATGGAGGGAAATGTACCAGATATGCGAAGACGAGGAGGATCACAATATTGATGGATTCAAGCTGTGATAATTTACATATGACAGCAACAAACGCAGGACATCTGGCTTATTTATGACAGAGATAAACCTTGAAAGACTCTTATGGGAAACAAGTTCCGGACAAGACAAGCCAATGGATGAGCTCAGCTCTTCTGTCAACTCAACCCTGAAAAATGGATACCAAATAATTTCCAGAACTTTCTGGAAATTATCTAGGGAGGAATGGTAACATGGAATGAAAATAGTAATCTATCTTATTATGCTGCGAATGCTTGTGAAAATCTAACAATTAAATGTTATTTGGAAGTATCAGCTATGGAATTATCTTTATATATTGTAAGTGAAAGTGTAAATAAAGTTTTGGGGGGGGGTTTTGCTGCCACCATAAAACCTGTAAAATATTGCCAACATATGAAACAAATGATACCATGGGACTTATACCTTAATCTGAAATAATTTACATACAAATGCATGTTTATAAACACCATTTCTCTTGTTTTGATAGAACAAAATATAAGTACTTTGTTAATGTTTTCTTTGGCTTGCACAGTAAGATTATAAGCTAAACAAAAACATACAAGTTTGACTTGGAACCTGCAGTCAAAAATAATTTCCAGATACTCTTTTATATGTGAAACAGATCTGCAACTGCTAAAGGGAATAATTAAAACAGTGCTATAAAAAGCGGCGCTTACCAAACCCGACACCTCACATTGTGCCAACGGCTTCAGGCGGAAGAGCGCAATTGGGAGGGTTCAAGCCTTATCCTGATGTGAGGAAATGCAACCTAAACCTAAAGACTAAATGTCATGGCAGGGCAGACCAGGCACTAAGCCTTGGTGGGTAACTGGTCTAGGATCGAAGCTCCGACAGGCGGATAGTTAGAGCATTGCTTTGCTGATCCAGCAGCTTCTGCAGCTTGTCTTGTTCCAGAAGTATTGGTGTCACCTTTCCTCTGGAGTAAACTAGACAGGCCGAGAGAGGGATCATGCCGCATGGGCAACACGTGGTCTCTAAATTCAGCCCAGGCTTTGTGTTATGGAGAGATAACCCCATTTTACAAACTATCGTCTGTCAAGACGGCAAGGTGCCAGTCAGTCAGCTATAAAAAGAGAATAATATAATTAAAACAAGTAACATGTTACTCATGGTCTGTAGTGATTGCTCAATGAGGTAAATGCAAACTGAAGATACCACAGTCACAGCATAATAAATGACAAGCTTTCTAATCATCAAGAATACCTACAACACAAGCAAGACATTGTTAAACTTGTCCAATCTGTCAGTCCATGCCCACATGTGCCAACCTTTTTTTTTTTACCTGACTTTGTGGCTCGCGTCTGTTGTGAAAGAGTAGCGAACGTAATCAGCATTCCCGCATAGTGTTTGAAATAAGCTGCTGGCGATTTGGAAGCAGACTGCCTAGTGTGTGATTTTTTTATAATGGTATAAGTGTCGGTCATTCAAAATGCAATGGCAAACTACTGAACGTAAACTTGCCTAGTAAATTACAAACAGCCAAAAAATACTGGGGTTGAATGTGATGTCCTGTAAATGACTTGCAACCAACTTCACGACTTATTACTAGAGTGACATACATCACAGAATAAAAACTGGCTATGGCTGAGCTTTGGCTCAACTTTACTATAAGCTGCATTTGACACCTATCAATTCTTTCAGCCATTGCTATATGTTAACTTATTTATTACTCGATAAACAACATACATGGCAACAATTGGAATTTTTTTGTTCATATTTCACAAGCTATGATAATACAGTATTTCTTACCGGCATCAGTAAATAAAGAGAAAAACAAAAAACAAATTCAACATTAAATTTTAAAAACTGCACAGCTTAAAGGATTTTTGTTTCTCAAGAAGATATAAATAAACAAACATTTTAACCCATTAACTACCATAACATGTTGACAGAGTTAAACTTTATGCAGCTGGATAAAGAACAAAAAATAGACAATTAACTCACTTTCAGATATCACTAGATGAGTTAACAATATGACAAACTGCAGCTAAAAATCATTGGGTAAAAATGTAAACAAAATTTCCTCTGCCATAGAATATCTTGTAAGTTCGGTAGCTAATGGGATAACATAAACAAATAGCTTTAAATTATTTACCCAGTTACAGTGGTTTGTTGATGTAAACATTTCATAAAACACACCTGTAAAACACCATAATTTCTGCCAATAAAGCAGAACATTGAGTAAAAGCCTAGTATCACAAAAAAGTAAAATATACCACATCATCAACTAGTAAATATAACAAATAAAATTATTTATAAACAACAGCAAACAAAGCAATGAATATCAAACAAACAAATTTAGAAAAGTAGGAATAAAATACAAATTAAGAAGCATTACATTAATACCAATTAGATATGCCTGATGGTAAGCTATAAGCTTGGAGAAAGTTTACTTTTTACAATTCCACATTTCCAAAGCTAATTGTCATTAGTAACATCTTTCTTTAGTCTTCATTTTCTCATTATTGAGAAAATGGATACCATTTACATGTCATCATGGCATGCTGGGGAGATGGTGCAGGCTCATATTTTATAAAACAAATGGCACTTGGGTCATGGCATCATGCTGGCAGCTTTATCTGGCAGAAAATGTTCTGCTATTCATTTTACGAGAAGCTGTGGTAGCACAGTGATTACTGCACTAGCTTGCCGAGACAGTGGTTTGGGTTCAATCTCTAGCAGGAGCAGCATTTTTTTTTCAACCAGTACTGTTGACCCCCAACTAATCTTAACACTGGCTAGAAAATTACAAACAGCCAATAAATGCTGGGGTTGATTGTGAAGGCTTGTAAAGGACATGCAACTAACTCAGACAAATAGTTACTGGATAATTTTCAGCAACTTCTGGAAAGGAAGGGAACTGACCACAAGGACATCATTATGCCATGACCTAGAATATATGAAACCCTAACACTTGAAATCCCAATGGCAGCATCTGCCATGGAACCACTTTTACCGTAGTCCATTCTAGGGGGCTGGGTCAACCCCCACAAGCATGTGGTCCAGATAACATTCTAGCTCTAGAGGAGTTTGAACCCATGACCATGGGCTGGCAGGTCAGTGTACTAGCCAGTGTGTTACTGTGGCTGCATATTTTAAAAATTAATACTTTTGTAAAAACAAAGACCGTCCACAGTGCACTGACACTATTCAGTTTTCTGCCATTAACGCATATTCAAATTATATGCTTACTTGTCGTAAATGGAATGCGTTTCATATAAAAACATTTTGTTTAAAAAACAATCACATGTGGTGATTGTGTTCCTAGTAAACATATAATAAAACACTGAAATAATTAACTGTATATCTTACTAATGTCAGTCATGGTTCTTGTCATGTTAACCCTTGACCTTCAGATACTCCATACCGCAGATCCTCAGAGGAAAATCTCAAAGACTGCATCATCAAAACATCTCTACATAGTTAGTTAGTCGACAGATCATCCTCATTGCACATCAAACCATTCAGTCCATAAGCGCTCGGATCCCGTCCTCAGTAAAACCCGCAGCTTGTAGCGGCTCACGACACCAGTTCTGTGTTGGTTTATTACTCCTCTTTGGCTTCCTGCGTAGAGTTCTTGTTTGGCCACGCCTCTTTTAACTTGCTGTTCTCACAGCCTGACCATGGTTGTAGATTCCCAGTCATCGCTTGGTTCTTGTAATTGACTTACTTCTCGTATATTCACCACCTCATTCATCTGTGATCGCTTCTAATGAATAATCCTGACTGACAGTTTTCACTGTCACTATTTTCCATCAAATATAACATTGTTCATGAAATAAATGATTTAATTATATTATGTTTGTCATGACTAGTACTGCAAGCAATTTGTTTGTCTCATCCATTGTGAAATTCACTGAGAAAATCAAGCTTGAGTTTATTGTTGCTACTGGGCATGGGCATCTTTGTTTACAACCCTGGTTTCAGTGCCAGTCTTGTACACCTTGCTGGTTTCTGAGCTTAGAGATTGGATGGAGAGATCTACAACAGTTTCCACGGTAGACTGGATTGGGAGGAAAGCCTCTACAACAATCTCAATCATGCTCTCTCCAAGGCTCCAGTGACCTCAATGTAAAAGCATCAGACTTAAGAGTTACAACTCAGTCTTCCAGAGCATTCATTAACCAACTAACCATCAATCATTCACCTGGTTGTAATACCCTTGACTGCGACACTAAATCCTCTGATGACTTTTTTGTCTCAAAAATGTAGTGTAGCTTCGGGCAGAGGAGCACAATTGGGCGGGTAGAAGCCTTATCCTAGTTTAGAAGAAATACAACCTAAAGACTAAATGTCATGGCAGGGCAGTCCAGGCCCTAAGCCTTGGTTGGCAATTAGTCTATGATGGAAGCTCCGCAGGCGGATAGAGTATTGCTCTGCTGATCCGGCAGCTTCTGCAACTGGTCTTGTTCCAGACTTATTAGTATTACCTTTCCACTGGACTAGACTAGGCAGGCTGAGAGAGGATCCTGCTGCATGGGCAACACATGGTCTCTAAATTCAGCCTTGGCTTTGTGCTATGGAGAGGCATAACTCCATTTTACAAATATCATCTGCAAAGACGGCCAGATGCCAGTAAGTCAGTTAGTGTAGCTGAACAAGGCCTTTTATACCTCAGCCTCTGTCATGTCATATTGCTAAGTCATGTCATATTGTTGCTTTTTAAAAATAAATTATCTTTACTTCTTAGAAACAAGAAATATGAAAATCAAACAGATGTCTATACTTGTGAAAACAAACAAATACAAAAAAATATTAAATTGGTTGGCAAGAATAAGACAGCAAATAAATATTTCTGTATTTACTGTGATGATCTCGCAGTTTCTCGCTCATTGTGTCACACATTCATAGATAACCTACAATGAAGCAAGTAAATGTGCTAAAATGTAGAAATTTAGTATGTATATATATATATATATATATATATATATATATATATATATATATATATATATATATATATATACCTGTGATAAGTATGTGTGGTAAGAAAATTTAAAACTGTACGCAATAAAACACACGTATGATATTTTTAAAATGCAAAACTATATGCAAATATATATGTGATGAAGAAAATGTAACACTATATATAATTAACACATTCTCCTGAGTTTTGGTGCCTTTTGTCATTAACCCCTTCTGCATGACTTGCCACTGCAAAAATGTATTTATATGAAAATTTATTTTAGCAATCCTCAGTATTATTAATTATGGGACTGCGATATTCAAAGTATGTAACATTTTTAATTTTCTCATTATTCTCCGTTAGCTCTTTATGCTCACTGGAGCCTTGGTCCTTAACCAATTCATGCAAAGCCATTCCATCTTTTGCTATCTTCTGCAGTTTTCTCCATGCCCTCCCAATATTATTTATCTCTGTCTCTAATCCTCTTCTCTGGTGTTTTTAGGACTCCATTATTTCTTTTTGGGAACATGGTAGCATAGTGGCCTATCAGGTGGTAATGGGTTTGAATCCACATGGAGACAGATTTTTAAAATTGACTCGATCCCCAGGTCGATCCAGTCTAAAATGGGTACCATGAACTGTCTTGGGAAGTAAAGGGGGCAGGCATGCTACTAACCACATGACCCACCCAGTGCCAAATGGTCCATACAAATATGGGTCTAGCACCACATGCCCAATGCTCTTTAGGCACGTAAAAGGGTCAATTTCTATTTCTATTCACCTTTGGGTTCCAGAATAAGAAGCTAGTTGCTAGTTATATTATTATCAGCTTTTCTCAATGTGCTAGAGTCTTTATTCCCCAACTAGTGATTCGCTGGAATCAGTCTTGTTCTTTCAATAAGCTTGAATTAGTGATTCAACTGTGCAGTTTATCTTGCATTGATTCCGTATCTGGGACACAGGAGGGCAATGTCATCAGCGAAGTTCAAGGTGCAATGTAAGAGTCTACTGTATTCCATTTCTGGCAGCAGTTTTTTGTCATCATAATCCAGTTTAAAGTCAGTAAGAATAATAAATCTGACAGAAGAAATCCCTGCTGCTCTCCTGTACATATTTCAAATGTATCTATTAGTTTTCTCTCATGAAGAACTCTGCATTTCATATTTTCGCAAGTTGTCCTTAATTATATTCTGTGGGATCCCATAGTGTCCTATCAGTTTTCACATGTATTATTCCCTATAAATGCTGTCAATGACCTTTTCAGTCCACAAATCCAATATAATGTGATCAGTTCAGTTCAATGCTTTGCTGTATTATTACGTGTACATTATTATGTTTATTAATGGGGCTGTCTGGACAGAGCAGAATCTATTTGATCAAAAGCCTGTCTGTTCATTTGTTAGTTTTTTTTGTTTTGTTTTGTTTGTCAATCACATCTTTTAATCTCTCCAGAATGATCTGGCTGAATATTTTCCTCAGGAGCTGCCAGTAATATTATTTCTCTATAAATGTCGCAATCCTGCAGGTCCCCTTTCTTTGGCAGCTGCACCAGGTATCCTGTCAGTCTGTCGACATTACTTCATTCTCCCTGATCTTGCTAAATCATTTGCGCAGTAATTCAACTGAGGTGTATATACCGGCTTTAACAGCTTCTGATGGGATACCATCTGGACTAGCAGCTTTCATAATTTCTTCTTTAGATGGTTTCTCACAGTTGATATCCAACAACACTTCTGCAGGTTGGATGTGTAGATAAATATCAGGACCAGTCTACTCAGAAGTTCCTAAAGTTATCCAGCCCATCTTTTCATTCTATTTTCCCAATGACTTTGATACATGATTTGATCTAAATCCTTTGAACCTGCTGTCAGCAGCCTTCTCTACTCCATCAGTATACTAACAGTTGCAGGACCTGATACTTATTATAGACTCTGACTGTAATTTGTTCTTATTTGCTTGATTTCAATGTTTATAAGATATGTAATACTTAAGTTTCAAATTCATTTTACTTATCAGAAGATGGTGATCTGAATCTACATCTGCACCTCTAATAACTTTTACCACATGTAGAGATGATCGATATTTCTTATTCTTGTTAATATAGATATGATGAATTGAATTTTCTGTATTGTGGTCTGTTGGTACCCACATTGCCTTATATATTCTTTTATTTGAAAAACAATTACACCAATGACAAATTGATTCACTGCACAAAAATTAGTGAATAACTCCATTTTTGTTCATTACCCTAAGTCTGTGTTTCCCAATAATCTCTCCTTAACCTGTGTTATCTATTCTTATCCAGACATTGTCACCTACTATTTTCATACTGTAATTTTTGTTATTACCTATAGTACATTGACGTTTTGTGCAAAAACCCCCTTAACTGATACATAATTTGTTGGTGCATAATGCTGGATCACTTTCATTTTAACTTTCTTTTTAGTGGTTCTATATGCTGCTGTTATTATTCTATAACTCAGTCTCCCATTATATTAATGCTTTCTCTGTGTCTTTAGATACCATTAGGAGTACTCCTTCAATGTGAGGATTATTATCTTCTTTATAGAACAGCACTGTTTAACCTGTGTTTAGAAGCTGTTTGCCTGCTCCATTCCATCTTGTTTCCCATAAATCCAAAATGCTAATCTGATATTTTATTTTCCCAATCCATACATAGTTCCTGTGAATTCTGGAAGATTTCCTTGGTGAAAGGAGGTAAAGTCTGCAATAAACACTCCATGTGGCTTATTCCGCATTGCTTAATTCTTCTTCTAGAAGAGCATCCTTTCATCTTCACTGGCCGAGTTATTCATCTTCCTGAACCTTTAGATTTGTTTGTTGCTGGTTGTATTTTGCAGCTAAAGGTTTCTATGGGGTGGTGTAGCCTGTTCCATGCCACCCCTCCTTAGTCTCCTCTTATGACATGCATGGTAGGTTACAGTGCTACTATTCTTTGCATACCATAACTAGTAATACATGGGCACATTTCCTCACTACCGATGCTAATGTTTTACTGGCTTCTTATTTTGTGTATGTAGGAAGACAGGCACACAAAAAAGAGATAAAAGATATGAAAAGAATATATCAGTGGCTCTTTTTCTTGATTCCATTAATCAACATACTCACTCGCACTCCCATCCCAGCCACTAGGAAAATATCACAATAAGATTTAGAAAACTGATACATGGTCTATAGAAGGCATGCAAGGAGTATGCACATAACACAATCAAAGAAGTGAATACATAATTGCATGAAGATGATGGCAATAAAATTAAAGGCTTTGAAATTCGATGTGTGTATTACTAAATGAAATCTCTAGGAGATAAAGAAAAAAGTGTATACAGAGAGAAACAAGGAGTAACTAAAAAGGTAGTATTGAATACCATTAGACTTGAATTTGTTGGTTAGTCAAAAATCAAGGTCAATCTTTACCGTTGAAGCACATTTAACTTTTCAAATAACAGGTGTTACATGCATTTTAATGCTAACTGATATGATAAAACCACATGATTAAAATAGTGGCACTATCAAAGAATTTGAACAGCATCTCACGCATTTCAACCTGGACTAAACATGCAGAAGAGGTTAAAATACAAATATGGCTATATTTGAAATCACTATGACTAGAAAATACCTTTCATTTCCATGGTACAAGTGGACCACATAACATGCATACAATGGAGTGTAGTGACAAATTATGTAACTATCATGCAGATAATTGTGAAAGAATGCATATAAATTAATATTTTACTATGATTATGCAAGGATTGATATAAATATATTAAATATAAAACAATACTTTACTAACACAAACTGTTTTTAAACACAAATTACACTCTATGTACTATTATCTAAAACAAATACTTAACATAAAATAATGGCATAAAAGAATAGTAAGCTACACACTATATGATTTCATAAAATTGTTCCCATTATAAACACACAATTGTGTAACATATTTATGACAATGCAACACTAGACACACACAAATCAATGTTTTACCAACACATATTTTTTTTTCACCAACCTTCTTTAACTACATATTATTCTCTCTTGGTATCGGGTTGGAGTCTGTTATCAATGATATACCTAACACCTGAGGAGGAAACATTATCAACCCAGGCCTAAGTTCGACCAGTCTGGACGTGCTCTGTGGCGAAGGCGTCACGAATGCAATTCGTAATCCCTGTTATACTGCATTCAAATCACAGTTGTGGGCGAACTGGCAGCAGATTGCCTTGCGTTGTTTTCCATGCAATGGTATGAGTGCCGGTCATTGAGAAAGCAATGGCAAACTACTGAATGTAAACTTGCCCAGGAATCATAAACAGCCACAAAATGCTGAAGTTGACTGCTGCGTCCAGTAAAGGATATGCAACTAACTGCATGTGCTGTTCTGAATCATGACGATATGTCATAATATGCCTCTGCGCAGATATGAAGTTCCATTACTGGTCTTGCACACCCAGCTAGTTGTATAAGCCTTGGAGAGGGAAAGGGGGTCTCTACAACACAATCCCCATGGATATGGTACTTTTGTAGTGGCCAAGAAAGAAGCCTCTACACCAGCTTCACTCTGATAGAAGCAAACTTTATTCAAGTCCCCTGAATGCCAAGAAAGAAGCCTCTACACCAGCTTCACTCTGATAGTAGCAAGCTTTAATCAAGTCTCATGTGACCTGAATGCCAATGCATTAGACTTCCGCAGGAGTTTAAACCCTGTGCAGTCTTCCAGGGCACACTCAATAACCCGACCAACTACCTACTATAATTCCTTAACATAAAACAGTGACCCAAAAAAACAAAAGAATACATATACTGAAAAATAACAGTTTCCACGTTGTAAAAACATGTTTGATTTTTGAACCATGATATGGCAAATGTTAAAATTGAGCTCATTATGAAACACTGTTAGGACAGTGCTTGCGGATGAGGTACAACACCAGCAGTTTATAGCTAAATGAGGCAATTTTCTTAAAATCACATTTATTTTTTCATGACAGTATTCTGCACTCAAAATAACGTAAAAATACTACTTCAAGACAGTAGAAATACAAACTATCTTCATCTATAAATACAGATGTTACACTGACAATGGCATGAGCCGGGTCACACGAGGGGTCGACTGTCAGCTCTCAATGTTTGCTATGGGAGGAAAAGACTAGCCACCTATACCTCTGCGCAATCGGGCCTACAAAATGTGGTAGTTCTGACATTACCCATACTCATGGCAGGTTCCTGCTGTAGGACTTGTTTATTTTATGTTGTTTTATACATACACAGTAAATTACTTTTACACTTTTTTTGAGGACTTTGGTGCTTCCTTATTTTGTCCTGGTGTTGTAGATGCTTTGCACAGAAATCTAGATAGTCCTTTCAGCTGTAGTCTGTGCTGTCTGTTTTAACTGTAGTCTCTGTTGTCTGTTTCAACTGTAGTCTGTGCTGTCTGTTTCAACTGTAGTCTGTTTCAACTGTAGTCTGTCCTGTCTGTTTCAACTGTAGTCTGTCATGTCTGTTTCAACTGTAATCTGTGCTGTCTGTTTCAACTGTAGTCTGTGCTGTCTGTTTCAGCTGTAGTTCCTGGTCACTAGAGACTTGTAGTTCCAGCAGTCTCAACCTGTAAGTCTCTACATCTAGTTTCTGACCTCCCACTTCTCCAGACATGACCACATCATCTTAACTTACACTGTTTCATTTGTGTCGGCACAGATTCTTCTTCTTCTTCTTCGTTCATCCGGATTTTTTTTTTCCGGACGTGATTGCGTTGTGCCTGTTTACATCAGAGCTGCGTTCTTGCGCCATTAGGCCGACACATCCGACTTCTGCAGGCATTTGTTGACCGGGTTAACCTTCCCGGGGGCACAGATTCTATTCACCGTTAACACCAAGTGCATGGGATGCAGAGGTGTTTTCAAGGCACCAGGGCCAGGTTCTATACTGGCCAAGACCTACTAACACGTTCTAGCCATGCGCCCTGGGCAACAGGTCCCTTCGGGGTCCTGGTTAACGTAGTAGGATCGCTGATTCTTCCGAGCCGGAGAGTATCTGCCTGCACGGCCAGGAACCACCAGTCTGCACACCAATAAGCCAGACATGGGACAACAGATACTCAAGCAAATCTCAGGTCCACTATGACATCACACTGATGTTGGACAACAGGATGTCTTCATCCGACATACAGGACCCTGCGCTGGAGTTCATAGCCAGCAAACACAAGCAAGCAAGCAAGCACCAAGAGCATTGCCGACTGGCATGCATAATAATGCTTCTCCACATCATGTCATCTCTGATGGCATGCATCAATTAATAACTGACATCCTTCTGTGCCATGACACAAAACTGTCTAGAAATGTCTCTTGTTGTCTTTTTCTATCTCCCTTCCCATAAATCTTTCCAGTTGTCACAATTTGATTCTACTGTAAGGCTTTAATGTATTTTCTATTTTATTTCATACATTCCTTAACACTTCGACTAGTCTGAGCTACAAGTCTGTGAGAAAAATTATCACAGTAAAAAAACTATATGAAAGTTTAAAAGACAAATTTAATAAAAATTTATATTTAGGATTGAAAATTACACTGTGATGTTTATAATAAGGGATAAACATCAAGTAATTGTGATTAGAAAACTAATCAGTAAAAGAGTAAAGTATCTCATTCCTGAAGCCTGTAGATGGCTTCTGTTCGAGTCATGGCAAACATAAAAATAATAGACAAGTCTAGTATTTTTTAACAGCATTTGTGCAACGCACTTAAAAGAAATTAACAAAGAAATCAGATCAACGGCTATCCAGTAATGAAGGGGAAGTGTGTGTTTGTATACCCAAACCCTAGCATATATGCTGTAGCATCAACACATGAAGTTAGTTAGTAATTGGCCCATTGATAAATTTAGTTACATTAATGTTGTAAAATTCTGATTCCCAGGGTTAAGAGTTTTAACTTTTTTTTTTGCCCTTATGTGAAGTAGTGGAATTACCACCTCATTTTCAGTTGGTCCATGTTTCCATAAAGCATTGGCGAAGGAGGGATTTGAGGGCGGCAATTATTTTCTTAGGTCAACAAAATGGTTATTTAGTGTTTCCTCTTCCTGTCCATTGCGGTGCTTGCAGCATGCAGCATAGTCTGCAGTTACATTGTGTACATGTTAGGTAAGAGATGCATACGGCATGGTCTGCAGTTACACTATGTAAATGTTAGTTAAGAGGTGCATGTGTAAAGATTGCGCTCTAGTCATTGTGTTGCAGATTGTCTTATGTTGTCTGTAGGGTTGGGCTGTTAATCACAGAGGCTTACCCAACAGTAAGTTCACAGAAGATGGTGAAGCACAGACAGAGAAAGAAATAAAAGACACTATAAGAAACAAGCATTGGCTGTGCTTATTGATACCATTAATTAAAGTGCTTACACATGCATAAAGACAGCCGAAAAGTAACAGACACATACCAACATTAGCTTGCTAGTTTTGAACATCAGATAGAAAGCAGAATGACCACAACATGCAAGCTAAGACATCTGTAGTTGTTATTAATGCAAATATTACAATTAGAGATAACAGAAGAAATAAACAGAGTTAGTTTGATGGAAACAAGATTCTAATAATAAGAAAACCAGCCTGCCTAGTCAAATCTAATTTAAAAGAAGAAATAATTGCCCAAAAGAAAAATGTCATGGAATAATACAATTCTTGAAAAAAGCACAGCATGACATCAACAGAACATTTTGCAAAGAAGACATTTCTAATATCTAATGATAGAATAGACAGATACAATCGTGGATATCAGAATAACATAATGGTAAATGCTCAGGCTTCTCAAAACAAAACAGACTGGTTTTAACCTCTCTTAACATGCTGCAGACAGCCAAGGGAAATATGCCATCAAACTGAAAATGCACTTTAATGTAACTGAACTGCAACAAATAATTATATGTGGTAGCAGTGACATGGCTGAGAGCTTACAGGCTCAGAAGCTACCGGGTTTAAATCCTAGGATAGGGTTGGGAATTTCTACAGGAACTATTGATTTCCTCTCCTCTTTGGTAGTGAAATTAGACACCCAAGCTCGGATAAAAATGAAAAACAAGACGTCCTGCAAAGAGTCAACAGTAAGGCTGCTACCTTGGGAAAATCGTTAGGGAAGAAAAACTAGCTGTGAACAGATAAAGCGTGTTACCTTGGGAGGAATCTGGTTGAGGAAATAAACCTGACACAAACGCACACCAAAGTCAGACACACTGACCTGTGAGTTTAGAAGAAAAGTTTATATACCAACCTCACTTCAATGCATTGGATTTCATGGTTAAAAACTCAGTTTAGAAGAAAAGTTTATATACCAACCTCACTTCAATGCATTGGATTTCATGGTTAAAAACTCAGTTTAGAAGAAAAGTTTATATACCAACCTCACTTCAATGCATTGGATTTCATGGTTAAAAACTCAGTTTAGAAGACAAGTTTATATACCAACCTCACTTCAATGCATTGGATTTCATGGTTAAAAACTCAGTTTAGAAGAAAAGTTTATATACCAACCTCCCTTCAATGCATTGGATTTCATGGTTAAAAACCCAGTTTAGAAGAAAGGTTTATATACCAACCTCCCTTCAATGCATTGGATTTCATGGTTAAAAACCCAGTTTAGAAGAAAAGTTTATATACCAACCTCACTTCAATGCATTGGATTTCATGGTTAAAAACCCAGTTTAGAAGAAAAGTTTATATACCAACCTCCCTTCAATGCATTGGATTTCATGGTTAAAAACCCAGTTTAGAAGAAAAGTTTATATACCAACCTCCCTTCAATGCATTGGATTTCATGGTTAAAAACCCAGTTTAGAAGAAAAGTTTATATACCAACCTCACTTCAATGCATTGGATTTCATGGTTAAAAACTCAGTTTAGAAGACAAGTTTATATACCAACCTCACTTCAATGCATTGGATTTCATGGTTAAAAACCCAGTTTAGAAGAAAGGTTTATATACCAACCTCCCTTCAATGCATTGGATTTCATGGTTAAAAACCCAGTTTAGAAGAAAAGTTTATATACCAACCTCACTTCAATGCATTGGATTTCATGGTTAAAAACCCAGTTTAGAAGAAAAGTTTATATACCAACCTCCCTTCAATGCATTGGATTTCATGGTTAAAAACTCAGTTTAGAAGAAAAGTTTATATACCAACCTCCCTTCAATGCATTGGATTTCATGGTTAAAAACCCAGTTTAGAAGAAAAGTTTATATACCAACCTCACTTCAATGCATTGGATTTCATGGTTAAAAACTCAGTTTAGAAGACAAGTTTATATACCAACCTCACTTCAATGCATTGGATTTCATGGTTAAAAACCCAGTTTAGAAGAAAGGTTTATATACCAACCTCCCTTCAATGCATTGGATTTCATGGTTAAAAACCCAGTCTTCTAGAATATTAGCCAACCAACCAAGAGGGACAATGGCTCATTTTCAAATATTTCTTTCATAACCATCAATATGTTTCTGATAATGCTCAAAAAGAATTGCACATCACAATTTACCACCATCTGAAACCTCAAAAAGAGAGAAAAGAATCTCACTTCAAATATTGAAAAACACCACATTCTTTAAGAGTTTACGAATTTCTAATCTATTTCTATAATGGAAATTCTACAATAAAACAAGTCTGTTACCAGAGTCCAAAAGCGAAGCTAAACATAGTGATGGTAAGCATGTCACATAAGATCGCTAAGGAAAGTTGGTATGGAGTAGGCTAACTAATCTTATAAACATTTCAGCAGATTAAAAATCAACCAAACATGAATAATTTAAACAGAAAGATTTGACATAAACTAGGTGAGGGCCTACGCTCAATGGCTGAGTTTAAAGGCATAGAAGACCAAAGAAGAATCACAACCCATTTCTGTTAAGAAACATCAATTACACAAGGAGAAGAGTCATTGGAAGCATTCATGTATCATAATGACATCATAAGTAATATGATGAATATGTATAATACATGAGCAATGTGATTCATATATCATAATGACATAAGTAATACGATGTATATGTAAGATACATGAATAATGTGATTCATGTATCATAATGATATCATAAGTAATATGATGTATATGTAAATACATGAACAATATCATTCATGTATCATAATAACATCATAAGCAACTTAATACAATGTATATGTAAAATACATGAACATCGTGATTCATGTATCACAATGACATCATAAGTAATACGATGTATATGTAAAATGCATGAACAAAACAGTGTTATTCCAAGGTGGAATCTCCTGAAGCTTGAAGGGTGATACTTGACATAAAGGTTCTCCGCCAGAGAATGAAGTCTAAGTTCTTGTTCCCAACTGTCTCTGTGATGGTCCAAATATTTACTGGGTAAAACTCAACATTTCAGATCAAATTATCAACACCCAAGTCACTGCTGGGGTGTTTCCACACTGGAAATATCAATTTCAAGCTGAACATCTGTTAAGGAAAGTGTATTTGTGTAACAGTGTAAAGAAGTAATGGGAAATAATACCTATCTATGCTACAGATGGAGAGTGCGGTTGAACAAACTGAGTATATTTATTATGGTAGTCTTGATTAAGCATGTACAATATTCTTTGCTCCAGAAAACCTATAACATGCATAAAAGAATCCACACCTTTCAACTCTTGCTGGAAAAGACAGAGCTTACAAGCTTGTCTTGAAGGCAGTGATGTCGATTCTTGATCATAAATCATCAATCAGCCTTAACTAAAGTATTTCATGGAAACGAAAACAATCAAATACAGAGGTTGTAGAAAAACTGGTAATGAAAAGAGAATTGATGAAAGAAATAAAAAAGAGGCAAGTGAAATATTTTGGCCACTGTTATAAAAACCATCCTGGAGGGCAAGGTTGAGATCAGGCAAGAAAGACAAAGACAAAGATTTAAAAAAAATCTCATCTTCTGAATGAAGATAGTCCACAAAAAAACAGAGCTAGTCCTGCAGTGGATACCAGCCCAATATGGTATCCCAGGAAATGAGAAGGCTGATGAGCTAGCAAAGACTGGAGGAAACCTTAAACAGCCCCAACCACCCCAGAGCTTTAAATTGGCAAAAACATTCCTAAAGCAGTCTGAGAAGATAAATAACATAACAAAGACAGAGTGGGTTTAAAATACTGTTTGGATTGAAAGAGTGCTACTACAACTGTGAGGAATGCTGAAACAATAGGAAATAAATCACTGAGCATTTGCAAGGGAGGCTTCTGTATAAAGGACTCAGATATTGTTTCAAAGTTATACCAGTTTAGGAAGCCACAGTAGACAGTGGCAAGCACACTTGTCTTCTGCCAAGTGGTCATGTTTGGAAATCCTTACTGAGGCAGGGATTTTTTCACTGCCTAGGGCTTTCAGGCCCACCTAGTCTAAAATTGGCACCAGGAAGTTTCCAGAGAAATTTGGGTGTGATAATGATCAAATCTGTCATCGAGTGGTGATTGGTCCAAAAATATGCACAATACACATCGTGCTGTTTTATTTTAATTACTTACAGCTGGCTCTGTGGCAAAGGGGTTATGAATGCAATTTGTAATCCCGCATACCACGTTCAAAATACAGCTGCGGGCGATTTGGGAGCAGATAGTCTTTTGTTGGTTTCCATATAAAGGCATAAGTGCCGGTTGTTCAGAAAGCAATGGTAAACTACTGAACATAAATCTGCCAAGACATCAACAACAGCAGTAAAATGAAATTGCAAGAAATTGCAAACAGCCAAAAAATTCTGGGGTTGACTGCGACCCCTTTAAAGGATATGCAACTAACTTTTAATCTACAGCACCTTACTCTGGCTCTGCTCTATTTGATTTCTGAAACTGTTCAGTTAACTCCTGGATCTCTTGCATTTCTCAAAACAAAATCATCACGGATTATACAATTATTTGAGGCAGAAGAGATTATTTTATTGAATCTTTATAAAGGATATGCAACTAACTTTTAATCTACAGCACCTTACTCTGGCTCTGCTCTATTTGATTTCTGAAACTGTTCAGTTAACTCCTGGATCTCTTGCATTTCTCAAAACAAAATCATCACGGATTATACAATTATTTGAGGCAGAAGAGATTATTTTATTGAATCTCTAATAATTGCATGAAGTGCAAATGGGCTCTCCTTGTTGACAGAAAGGATCCACTTGTTGACAGAAAGGATCCACTTGTATTGCACACTGTAATATCTTTCAATAAAATAACCAGATATGTGTAAACAATACTTAAGCTATCAATAAAGTACAACCAAATGATATGATTATCCTAATATGATACTGGACTTTGAAAGCTTGAAACAAACATTTTTGCCAGTACATACTTGACCTCATTAAGTCTTATTTTTGTTGTGGACAATTCTGATGTCTAAGACTGAATTGCAGTCCAATAAACATGGAAATGTTCAAGTCAAAGTTGGTTTCCAGTCTGACATCTTATCCTCACATGCAACCAAGTAGCCATAAGCCATGACCAGAACCTTGCTGTGAATCACTTCACACAAGTCATGTTTATTATGTAAACTATTCATGATAGATGTGAGTCATGGACCTTTTCGCAATAACTAAAGAAGAAAATTGGGACTTCTGAGTCTGTTACAGAACAAATATTAGAATATTGTAGACCAAGAAGAAGAAAAATAGTAAAATGTTACCAAATCTAAACATCACAGAAAACTATCAAACAGCAGTGTGTCTCAGAAACTAAAATACTCTGGCCATATTAAGCACCACAGTGGCTTGGAAAGAATAAATAAATAAATAACTATAAAAACAAATTAAACCATTGTAGGGATAAGGTACATCCAGTAGCAACGGATTAAGCATTGAGGATGTCGTCGATGAGGGAAGGAATGGAGGATGATGGAATAGTGGAACCCTGCCAGGCATACATCAGTGGAAGTCTACTGTGAAAAAGACCAGGACACTTTATACCGCACTATGAACCACTACAACTATAACCAATGCCACAGAGGCTGGTTGAAAGAGGTGGACAGTTTTATTTTTCCCAAATCGGATGGGCGGATGGATGGAAAGAACAGTTATGGAAGGAATGGTTCCTGCAAGAAGAGGTATGGCCTAACCAGCATGAGGATGGACACAGGACATTGCAGACACCTTGGACATGAGAGTGCCCTGAGGTGAGAGAAATGGCAGAGATCATGACATTTTCAGCCCGGCTGTGATGAGAGTGACATTCTGCAGAGGATCTGCTACATGATGATGGTGACACAACATAGTGCTTGACAAACTCCAGTTAATCACAATAAAATAAAAGGATACAATTCGAAGTCCCCGCTCTGCCGGATCAATTAGCATGACACCCCGCGGCATGAAAATATTTTGGTTTTGTTCTTCCAGATAATGCCGCACCTTTTTGAGCGTCTAATAAAAAGGAACAAGATTATTTGCTATGTAAATTTGGCTGATTGTGCATATTGGCAATTGTGTAGTTTACCATTGTAGGGGCTGAGTGATCTCGAGGTATGGTGTCCGCCTCGAGTGCTGGAGGTCCCGGGTTCAGGCCCCGGTGAGGACCAGGATTTATTTAAAGAATCCACCGGGACTTCCAGTAATTTCCCCTGGTCTCTGGGTAGTGAGATCGGACGCCCGTGTGTATTGTTGCGCACGTAAAAAATCCCTTGGCAGTTGGAAATCGAAAAAGAGTAGCCTAACGGCGCTGCCCGGGCAAAATTTCAAGTTAAAAATCTACCCAAAGCATTTCAGGATCCTCGCCGATGCAACGGAGTTCGTGCATTGAGCTGAGTTTCTCCAAACTCAGGTTTGAGTTAGGAGGAAAACGGAGCACTTATGGGTTAAACCGTGTGCCGTGATGTTGATCCAACGACTAAAACTAAAAACTAAACTAAAACCATTGTATATGTTAACATCTGTGTTGGAAAAACATATTTAAATTTTCTTACATCATTATCTGCAAAAATTGATTGATTATTCAGAATAACATAAGCAGATATCACTATTTATATATCTTTAAAAGTAAAGAGCAATACAATTAGCTAGCCGGCTCCCTGGCCGAGGGGTTAGCAGCTTTCTCCGTTAACCCGAATACTCTCATGGTTGACGTGAGCGCACGAGAATTAGAAGTGGTTCGAGTCGCGCCAGTGACTTATGAGAGTATGGAACCGGTCGCTCAGAAAGTCGTGGCGTGCTGATGAGTGTAATCTAGCCTAGGAATCAACATACAGCTGAAAGATGCTGGTGTTGACCGCAATATCCTGAAACAGGATGGAAACGCGAAAAAGAAAAAAAAATACAATTAGCTTATTTTTTTTTTCAGCTTTATGAGGCCAATTTTTGGTTACAATTTATTTCTTCTTCTTCTTCTTCTGCGTTCATCCAGATTTTTTTTTTCCGGATGTGACTGCATTGTGCCTGTTTACAGCAGAGCTGCGTTCTTGCGCCGTTAGGCCGACACATCCGACTTCTGCAGGCATTTGTTGACCGGGTTAACCATCCCGGGGTGATATGCCATTTGGCTACAAGAAGAGAAGAAACAGTTTAATAAACACATATAAACCAAACTTCCACTTCAAAGTGGTGACACAGGCGAGAAGAAACAGTTCAACAAAAATATGGGGACACTAACACAAAGACTTACTTTTTCATACAGAGTATCCATACAAGTCAAGGCAATGTATGCGGACAGACAAGCAAAACAGCTCTCACAATAAGTCCTGGATCCCAGGCTTTCTGCCTCAGCAAACATGTCATTGATTTTGTTGATAGTAGTCTCGTACGTTGACCTGTCAATCTGAGGAATACAAGGAAACATAAGTATCATCACCTTTAGAGGAACATAATCACACAAGGTCCTGGGGAAATGAAGGCTTCAGACCCTAAAGGCAGTATCTACTACGGAACTACCTTTTGTAATCACATAAGACAGGATGAACTTAACAGCTGAACAATCTTCATCAGCAAAATACACCTTTTATTGTGTACTTACAACAGGATTTGCTGGTCTCCATGGTGAAGGGGGTTATGGACAAGGTTCGTAGTCTCGCTTACCTGCATTTGAAACTTAGCTGCATTCGATTTGGCAGCAGACCACGTTGTGCTGGGTTTTAACGAATTGGTATGGAAGCCAGTCGTTCAGAACGCAATGGCAAACTATGAGGGGAAGTCAATAAGTAAGTCACAAATGGCTGTAGAAAAATAACTAAATATGATAACTTGAAACCAGTTTATATTTATACATACATTGTCCCTTTATTTCTCAACATAATTTCCACCAACACTGATGCACTTATCCCATCGTTTTATCAGCCTTCCCAAACCGGCTGCATAGAACTGCGTGCTTTGTTTTCTAAACCACGTTTTCACTTCACATTCAACTTCGGCATCATTCGCGAAATGTCTCCCGCCAAGGTGGGTTTTCAGTGGACCAAAAAGGTGGAAATCACTTGGGCCTAAGTCCGGGTTGTAAGGTGGATGTTCCAGAACTTCCCACCTTGGTTAATTTTCTGCCGTATGAGGTCTGGCATTGTCATGAACAAGCAACACTCCTCTGGTCAGCAGTCCTGGAAATTTCAATCGATCATGCATTAATTATGCTGTATGCTGAACCATGTGAGCACCGTATTGCAAATGCTACAGAGTCTATCGCTACTCGCCAGTCACCTCTAATCATCTCCTCCATCCGCTACACGGATGCTTCTGTTGCAATCTCAACAGGACGACCAGATCGGATTTCATCAACAATTTTAGAGCGTCATTGAGAAAATTTTTCTACCCAGCTATGTACCGCTTTAGGGGACAAACATTTGTCAGCATAGACAGGAAGCATTTCCTTATGAATGTCCTTTGCAGGCAGTCCTTTTGCACACAAAAAACGCACAACAGCACGTTGCTCTTTGGTTGTACACGCCATAAGTACAGTCACCATATTGTTTATGCGCTGTGCATGTGCATGAGACACCTAGCGCAACTGACAAACAGGAATATAAAGTTTGATGTTGCTGTCACCTAATGACACCTGTAGAAAACACCAACTACATTTACCTGCCATCCCACAGAACTGTGTGACTTACTTATTGACTCGCCCTCATACTAAACGTAAACTTGCCAAGACATCAACAACAGCAGTAAAATGCTGGTGTTGACAGCGATGTCCTGTAAAAGGAAATGCCAGAAAAAAAAAACAACAACAACAGGCCTTTCTTTCTGAGGATACTGCAGCTGTCCCTTTTACCATATATATGTAATTGTCAGATAAAAAGCTACAAAACTAAAAAAAAAACAAAAAAAACAGCTAAAATATAAATATACAAATGTGTTTAAAAAACACACACACACATTGTAATTTAAATGTTTTACAATGAAATGTGCAGTTAAGTAGGGCAAGTAACAAGAATGAATAGGACAAGATAGCAAAATCACTGTGTTAAGTAGTCACCTGGGAAAGGAAGCTTGCAAAAATGCAGCTTGTGTTATATGTGTGTGCATGTGTGTGTGTGTGTGTGTATGAGAGAGAGAGAAAGAGAGAGAGAGGGGGAGGGAGAGAGACAGAGACAAGGAGGGAGAGGGGGACAGAGACAGAATGAATCTTTTTTACACAAATTTGTTTTAAAAATATATTACAAACATTTGACTGTTTTGTTAAAGGAACGATAAAACAAAAAAGCCGATGCTACTGCTATGGTGTCTAATACTACAAATTTAATCTAAATGGGTTAACGGATATGTATGTGAAATGACAAGTTCCCTTTATTTCATTCCTAAAATCAATATTATGGTACTAATGTTATGGCTGTGTACACCAAAGCAATATCACAATCAAACATATGACAACAACTATGAACATGAATCACTTAGTGCTAAAGATATCTAGACTATCATTTATCTTAGACTTTTCCTCTTCTACCCTTGAGTACAAAGATATCATGATAGATGGAATTCACTGGACTCTCACAGAGCATCATGATGACGTGGATTTCGATGACATTGTCTTATTGTCCCACACATGAAATCAGATGCGAGATACATTAAACACACTTGATGGGAGGTCAAAATAAGACCTAAGAATTCATAGGAGAAAGACAAAGATAATGAGAATAAATCAAGCAAATGATAACCTGATCTACGTTGGTGAAACTTCATTTTAAGAGGTAGAATCATACACAAACTTAGGTAGCAATGTAGACACGGATGAGGAAACAGAAAGAGATATTAAAAACAAATTACAAAATACAAAAGGAGCTTTCATAGCACTAGAAAATGTGTGAAGTCAAAGAAATTAAATCTAGCACCTAACATACAATATTTACCTAAATCAGTACTGCTATATGGATCAGAAACGTTGAGAACGACTAAAACAGTTACAAATAAACAACATTCATTAACTATTCTCCGTGTGGAATAGAAAGACTAAAATGATATAACAAAATCACTGACGTAAAGCTAAGGGAGAGAACTAGATAATTCCAGCAAATTAACAGGTAAGGGGAAGCCACTGGCACTGGATACGACGTACATGGAGAAATAGTATAACTAAAAGGTACTGTATCTGGAATCCACAATGCAAAATAAATAGGTGGAGACCTAGAAACTCATGGAGAAGAGAATTAGAGACAGAAATTAATCATATGGGAGAATATGGAGTAAGTTGCAGACGATGGCAAAAGATAGCATGGCTTGATGTGAGTTGGTTGAGGGGCTGCGCTCCATTAGGGGATCAAGGGCAATAGAAACAGAGGAAACCCAGGAATGCTAACCTGGTTAAAAAACGGACTCAAAAGTCGGATGTGTTGGCCTCAGGGTTTTGGCCCAAGGGTGCATAACAAGACACACCGCAATTACATCTGAAAAAACACTCCTGATGAACTCAGAAGAAGAAGAAGAAGAAGAAGAAGAAGAAGAAGAAGAAGAAGAAGAAGAAGAAGAAGAAGAAGAAGAAGAAGAAGAAGAAGAAGAAGAAGAAGAAGAAACAGAGGAAGAAATTACTTATTTATTCAGACTCTTACCCGCCCTTCCAGCTCCGGGGGGTATCTAGTTTGAAACTTGACAGATATACCATCCGTGAAATCTCTCTGCACAAAAACTTTAGTGTGAGGTGAGCGTAGTGTGTCCATATTTGATTCTGAGACCCTAGAATCAATGAAAAATTCAAGGCACAGTTATTAGTAATTAATGTTGCAAGTAACCATACAAGAAACTAATAAAAACCAAATTTAAAACTAACAATGAAAATATCTGCCACTGCTGACACTACACAGTATGCAGACCAGGTGCTCTTGTGCCTCCAATATGCAAGAAACTATGCCTTACCAGAACAAAACCTAGTGGTTGAAACAAACATGTGCCCTGAGGCAGTTTCTGGCTATGGGTCTATGATATTTAGGGCCATCACATTTTAGAGGCCTGATTGGACTAAGGAATAGGTGGCCAGCCTTTCCCTCACTTAGCGAAACAATAAATGCAAGCACTAAACCCTCATCTGATCACGGTCATGTTTTTTTTGGTGCTCACTCGCTTTGAACTCAAGCGTAGTCCATACACACTATTCATAGTAGTGATGGACTGAATTTTGCATGTGGATTAGCTTTCCCTATTAACAGTGTCCCTCGCCATCAGGCGAACCCACTCCGACTTCAGAGGTACTTGTAATTTACATCCCCAAGTCAAGGAAGACAGGTCAACATTTTAGTCCAGCTGTCCGGTGTAGGGGTTGAACTGCTTATCTTGGCATCAGCACAACGGATGTTTAAGAACACACGTTCTTACCCATTCGGCCATGTGGACCTGCTGGTCATGATATCTTCTTCTTCTTCTGCGTTCATCCAGAGTTTTTTTTTCCCGGACATGATTGCGTTGTGCCTGTTTACAGCACAGCTGCGTTCTTGCGCCATTAGGCTGACACATCCCACTTCTGCGGGCATTTGTTGGCCAGGTTAACCTTCCTGGGGGGGTCATGATATTATCAGCACAGCTCCCTATCAATTATGCTAACACACCCGCTGGTGTTAAAAATAATTTATTTTATTTTCGGGTACTGCCGCTCAATTACAACCCTGTCAATTGGAGTACTATAGGGTGTATTTTTAATGACTGCAGTGTTTGAAAATATTGCCGGTCCAAGTTTTGTATTCACCCTCTGTAAAGTTCATGCAACATAATAGGTAAATACAAAACTTGGACCGGCAATATTTTCAAACACTGCACAGTCATTAAAAATACACCCTGTACTTTCACGCATGTGTGTTGGAGATAGGCCTGCAGAACATCACAAGTCCCAGTACCCACCTTATCCTAAGCCACATTTAATCAATCACTACGAATCCACACATTCCAGAAATAACTTGTGATCTCCTTATTCTCTTCATTTTATCGTGAATTCCATTATTAATCAAGACTTCATTCAAAACAGTGCATCTAGCGGAAGTGATAATCAAGCAAGGAAAGAAAGACAATCAGATTAGAAGCAAAATAAAATTAGAAATGATAAAAATGAAGTTTATACAAGAGACAACATTGCATATACAGACAATAAATTTCAAGCAAACAAAAGAAAAAGAAGAAATGATTTTTATAAAAAAGAAGTGAAAAAAGTGAGACTCTGACATTAACCTCATGAAGACCTGATAGAGGAGAAGGCAAAAAAGACCTCAAAAGTTTGCATCAAATTAGTTAGCTCATACTTTTAAATATATCAAACAAGGGAGGCTTGGTTTGAAGAGCACTTCACTGCCACACTGGAACTACTGGCTTTGTAAGCATGACTTAATACAGATTATGAAAATATCATTTTAAAATCAAACAAAAGCAGACCTTACTAAACCATTTATTTTGATCTGGTTGGGGGGGGGGGGGGGGGGGGGGGGGGGGGAGAGAATTAACATGTAATGAGTTCATCATTATTCAATATACTTAACACAAGGCAACTATTGATTGTTTCACCTATTCAAAAATGAATTATATAACACAAAATAGACAAGCAATCGCCTTACCAGTTCAAAATGGACTAAGCAATGTAGATCTTACCTGAGAATAGGTAAAGTGCTTCAATGTATTCTTGACCCAATGCACAAGAGTTCTGGGGAAAACCAAGAATCATAGTGAACATGTAAGTTAATATTACAAATCAAAGGAATGTTTTTGACAAAAAAGGATGGAATGAACTAGGACAAACTTTTAGATGGAGGGTGAAGTGGCTTGGAGTTTGTTGCTGTTGCATCCTGTCAATATGAACTGCCCACTAATTTGATCCATGTTTATCATGTACCATGTACATGACTGTCAGGGCAGTCAGGGTGGGGGGGTGGGGGGGGGTGGTTTGATACAGACCTAAAGGGAAGCAGATATCATGGGCTGATTGATGAACTCCATAGCAAGGAGAGTGGGTGGGGTGAATTGAGAGGCTAATAAGTTAGCACAAATAGTTGATATGGGTGATCACCCATTGAGGAAGAAACTTTGCAATGGCAAAGTCTCATCTAAGTAAACAAAGCAGCCTAACATGTGTGGAGATCTCGCTTTAGTATGTGTGTATTAGATAGTTCAGATATTATTTTAGGATACAGTAAAAGTATAATGGAGTGCCAATGTAATCCTGTGATATTTGTAGTGAAATACACTTTTGTTAGGAGGCTGCAATGAGGAATGAGCAAGAGTGAGCAACAGTAGCTTCCTGACAGATATGGGAGCCCTGCTCTTTAAACCCCAAAACAGCATCTCGGAAAATGGTGTCTCTCATTCGATCCAGCAAGGGCACCCTGTCAAAACTTAAATTCAACAATTTGGACCAGCCGCCTGGCAAAATACAGGAATCGCAGATTTGGGCTTCGGCATGCAGACTGATTCATCCATTTAATAAGAACCAAACAGAAGAAAACACATAAATTGAGTCACCATTTTGAGAAAGAGCTCAACAAAAGACATGTGGCAAGATATATGCAGGGAGCTAAAGTTTCAACAGACATATCAACATTTGGCCAGGCTCCTGCAGTGAGGTGCTCTTATCGTTGGGAGGTGACAGGTTGAAATCCTCTCAAGGTAACTATAACTTTCTATTATTACGTTTGTCTTGTATCTCTTCCAATCCCTACTTCTTTGTTGAACTTCTATGAGCGCAGTTAATACTTGTGAATTTAAGTGTTGTACTCCCTTCAACCCTGTGGTATTTGAATGGATATCTAGTTGTCTCAAAGGCAACAAACGTTAAAAAGCTGGTCATATTGACTGCTTCACATGCTAAATTTCAACATTTGAAAAAAGCAACCCTCAAACAGTATATTTATAGAATGTATGATTCTGGTATTCATACATTTTTGTTGATGTTACGAAGTGTGTGGACTGTTTTGATTCTCCTTGTGTGATCTATGCGAGGATACTGGAGCACATATATAAATAATATGTATATGCAATCAAAAATTATCCTTAACCAAAAATCAGTGTGCAAAGTCAAGTGTGCAGTTCTCGGCTGATACTGGTGGTAGGTAGTTAGCATTACAGTGGAGACCATGGTCCACGCTCCGGTAGGCAGACTAATGTCTACCCATGATACTTAAATAAACCATGTGGAAGTGAAAAGTAATCTTAGTCTAGGGAGCCTGTTAGAAAATAGAAGTGTTAGAGAATTATTGAATGTGATGAGTGACATTCACATTCCACTCCTAAAACAGTCACCAGAAATATGTTTATTACAGTAAGCTACTAGCTAGCAATATACTACAGATATCTGTATCTCTATGACAGTTGAATGACTCAGTTCCGTTACTCATCAAACATACTAGTTTTAGTTACTACACATTTTACTAGATCAACGATTAACTTAACGAAATTATGATTCATTTCATTCACTACTCACTCCGAAACAAGAAAATTTCGGGAGAAAATGAGGTCATTTTAATGATAATATTGTACAGTTACTTATAATATATAGTAACGTTCATTTCAATTTTAAACTATTTGTATCATACATTACTTACTACTTACACTGTTTGTGTATAAGAGGTTGTTAAAATGTTAAGAAAATTACAATAAGTGTAAATTCTTCTCTCGTTTCACTTAGCTGGTCTCCATCTTTAATAATAAAATATTTGTTCTCGCTAAAATACAAAACATACATGAAAATCGTTGTGCATAGGGCATATATCATCATCATCAAGTGCCGTGCCGGCTGGCGTAAGCGTTCATGGCTCTCCATAGATCTCGGTCTTTGGTTTTCTGGATCAACTCTGCTGCTGATATTCCTCCATGCCACCGTCTCAATCCATCCAGCATCACTTCTCTTGGTCTACCTCTGCTTCTCTTCCCCTCGATCTTTCCAGTTGTTACGATGTTCTCTTCTGTTGGAGGGCATATATATATATATATATATATATATATATATATATATATATATATATATATATATATATATATTATATTATATATATATATATATATCATATTACTATTTTTTATTAGGATTCTGGCCTAATCAGTTCTTCTTCTTCTTCTTCTTCTTCTTCTTCTTCTTCTTCTTCTTCTTCTTCTTCTTCTTCTTCTTCTTCTTCTTCTTCTTCTTCTTCTTCTTCTTGTCCATGCCGTGTGACGTTGGTGATCATGAATGCCCACAGCCTTCTGTTGAGTTGAGTTAAGTCCAGGACCGACATGACAGTACTACTACTAATTGGGACATTACGGTAGTTTCCATCCCCATATTCAGCAGCCAATCTTTCCTCGCAGTGCTGAGTTTAGGCCGCATTATAAGGTCACTCCCTGTCACATCATTTTTTAGGCAATGATGGTGTATCTCTTCTTCCATACTATACACACGATCCCAGTGAGCCCTGAGCATATCAATATATATGATGCCTTGTCGTGCACCAAAACCTCACTCTGAGGTGCAGATCCAGCCAATTTTTTCGCCTAATCGTTTCCCGACCCACCTGCATGCCCAAGTAAAAAGATCAAACGGGTGATCCCTATCTTTGACTTTTTTGTGTTTTACATTGAAGCATGCCACTCTGCACAAAGCATGACTTCCCTCACCACCTACAACATGCTCTGTGAGTCCGTTACAACCAAGACGAGTGTGATGTTTATCTTGCAGCCAGCGGAACGCACAGTGACCCCCCCCCCTCTCCATTCTCGGACTAGATGTTGTATCATACGTCAGGCTCTACTGCACTAGACATTAATCTTCACTGTGAACCTCCAGGCGTTTCTTTTGCTCTTAGCACAGAGCTGTCCATCCAGATGATTACATAACCTGGGCACGAACAGTCGTGTATCAATCGTTGCACCTCCCATTCAGCGCTACCTGCTGGCTAATTCCCACACTCCTGATCCAGTGTGATTATAACCCTGCACTGTCTGACATTTCCTCTGGCACCTGACCTACTCCTCTACCCTACCAATATTTTCGAGCATACACTTCTTTATTGTGTCCTCTGCCTGAGCACCCGTGATTTTCCTCTTATTCTTATCCCCATTATCTGTGTTAAAGGTATTATGCAGTTGTTCGTTGTCCGCAGCCACTTGCAGATGTGATTTATCCTGCTTCACCTGAGTCTGTCCGTAATCGTTGGCAAAGCTAGTATGTATGCATCTCATACGCCAAATATTGGCGTGTCTCTTGTACTTTCCAAACCATCCACATAGCTTCATTCTGTAAGCTCTCTAGTTGTACTAGTTGACTCTAGCGCTGTGAGTAGTCCCAATCCATACTCAATTACTAAGATAATCAGTAGCTGATAGAGTATGAACCAAATTCTTTGCTATATGCCCATTAGTGCCATAGTCTTCAGTGCACCAAGTCCCTTTTCGGATCTCATAACAACTCCTTCTACACCATCCCATAATGACAAGCTTCTGTCAAAGGTGATTCCAGTATACCGTAGATTACTTTCTCTGCCCATATTTCTGCCATTTATCGTGAGATCTGAAACGTTAGACTTAAAAATCCTTTTTTTCCAGAAAGCAGACGCCTTATCTGGGTTGATGGCACCACCCATCTCTGTGCACCAGTCGATCACTTAATTAACTGTCTCTTGCAACTCTTGTGCAACCCCTGCCTATAAGCAAGGACATCATCTTCAAATGCAGTATTCTTCTAATTCCTGGTGCTTCAATACTTTCAATCTTCCTTGTGTACACATTGAATAGCATATGTGAGATTTTAGATCCTTGTGGTAATCCAAGAGTAATAACTCCGAGGTTCATGAAACTAGGCGGAGAGCTACCCTGCGAGAGTGCAGAGTAGTTGCTGTCCAATTAACCATCCAGGGATTAACACCTTTGTCCACAAGAGTGTCCATTAAGATATTACGTCTGACTCTGTCAAGTGCGTCCTCAAGATCTTGTGCAGCTGCCATTGTTTCCTGTCTAATCTGCAACCCCACATAAACAGCAAAAGTAAATGTTACTGCGTTTGGCCAGGTGTCATTCTTTGGTCGGTAATTCCCCAGCCGTCTTGGTAGTAGCTTTTCCTTTTCCAAGTATTCCGAACCTTAATGGCAAACTATTTCCACCAACACTTTGCCAAATGTATTTCTGCAAGGTAGTAGTCCTATGCCATTGAGTCTTGGGTGGTCTTGCCTAACTTGGGAATTAAATAGCTGTGCACTCACTCTTGGGACTGATGCCACCCTACTGCTCAGATTAAAAGAAGTAACCATCTCTTCCAAATCTCTATGATACATATCCTTCATATGACCCCATCGGGGCCCAGGCGCAGTGTCCTTTGCTGTTTTCAATATGTTCTATATCTTCTAGCTGTATGACATCATATCTGTCTGCTTTGATGAAACTGGCCAGATGCTCTCTCGATGCATCCCTGATCTCTCCATCACTGTGATCTGTCTGTGCTAGAAATCTTCCCAGCAAGGCCTCCCCTTTCTCCTTGTCCGTTGTCATGGGCATGTCGTTATCTCTATATATTGTTCCCATTGTGGTAAGCTGGTCTTTTTTAAACATTTGTCTGTGTAGTTTTCATAATCTAATCAATGTCTTATCATTTCCCAGCTGGCTATTTAAAATTTTTTTTTTTTTATATGAGGGCGGAGCACATATGGACTGTCCTGAGTGTTGTAGCGAACGAAAGAATAAGAAGTCCCTACTGCTGTGATGCCGATTCCTAACTCAACTCAACTCAAACGTGTTTAGTCTCTGCTGCCCAGAGCTTGGACTCCTCTACTTCCTCATTATGTCCCATGCACTGCCAATCATTTCTGATACTGAAATTTTTGAATGCCATGTCACAGAATGTTATGATAAAGTGACAGATAGAAGTGTCTACAGGATGTTTGTGTGAATGTTGTGTTGAACGACTGATCAACAACGATGAATCAATATCGAACAGCAGGCTGCGCACATACGCACGATTTTTAATTAGAACACACTTGATGATACAACACTGCTAATCAGGAACAATTTCAACAGTAAACTCTAGCAATATTGCATATGACTAGTTCCAGCACACTCAGAGAATACTTTAACACAATACGATCCTGCGACCATACGATAGCCGTTTACTGGCCTCACGCACTACACTGTTCTCAACTCTTCTCCACTCTACTGGGCCAGACCTCAGCCCCCCACTGTCTGTTCTCTCTAACTCCGCCACAACACAACTTCCAGTCATTTTCCCAGCCTTGTGTCTTTATTCACTGTTCCCAAACCTCCCAGAAACATCATTTAACCTCGGTAACCATAATTAAAATTCCTCCAACATACCCTTTCTAAGTTTCCCTTTGTGTCTTAGTTTCCAGTCACGTTTTCTTCTGTGCCTTCGTGCCTCCATTGGTTTTAGGGCCCCTCTTTGTATTGAAATTCCTATCTCCACCTTCTGACCTAACATCCGTCGAATTCTTCTCTGACCCAGTTACCCCTGCTATTATAAGAAATTCTTAGCTAGTACAATGACCCCAGTTGTTTTGTACACCCATGCATGTTACATGCCACCATATCGGACAGTCTCTTGATCTTCCTCTGTCTCCCCTCCCCTACAACTTCCCCGTTGTCACGACGTACTCCATTTTCCTCTTTTTATGACATGCCGAAAGAACATGAATTGTTGTGTTCATACGTTATTTACTATGCATCTATAAAATAGTACTTTGCTATTGATTTTCTTCTTTGCAGAGACCATACTGGTTGGTGACCTAGCCATTTTCTCTACAAACAGAAACTTGTGACTATAACCAACAACTCCAGCTCTACCCGCTACCCGATACCATGGCATCAGGCATCACGTCACCCTAGACGTGGTATGGATAGAGGAGGAGTAAACTGGTTCTCCACCTTGCACACTAGTGCCCCGTAGGCTAGCGGTAGAAAGGAGGTGCCTCACTTCTCCTTTGATTGGGAATCCCCGTACTTGGCCACATTAAACAGTCACAATGAAAGTAAATATTAGATAACAAATGTCGGTGATATTTCTGACAACTTGTTTCCTCGCGAACACTCATCCCGCGTGAGAAACAGAGAGAAAAAATATCACTCTTCCAGGTCATAAGAAATGTTACACTAGCAGAATGGTAAACATGTATAATGAAACAGTCATTGGCTTTTCATAATAAACAAGAAAATTACATGACTATAACTCAATAGAGACAACTTTATTAATATATTTAAAGCTAAAGTAACGGTATATCATTCCTAGTCGGGAGATAACATAACAACACTGTATAAAATCTACACAAACCGGATTTAAATATGTAAAGGAATATGTGTGTAATTTCCCTGTATGAGTATGAATTCAAGGATAACATTATTGCACTCAGGAATTCCCGAGCGTACTCCTTGTCCCATTCCTCAGTAGCCAACGAAATCACCATACTATTGGTACCTTTGGCAGCCTGATTAAACCTCCGCTAGCATTTCCCCCTAACTAAGCTTTGAGTGTTAAAAAAAAAGTCGCTTAAAAGTTGCACCGGGTTTTATCCCATATGGCTCGGTCTCTTTCCGCAGCGCGGAAAGCGTCGCACAAAGCACGAACTCCGTAGCTTTTAGCGACGACCCACAGGAGTCTCCGAAATATTTAACTCGTAAACCGAAGGGCGCGGCCCGGAATCGAACCCACAACCTTCGGATCACGAGTCAAACGGCTTGACCACTTCGCCACAGAGACTCCCATTGAGTGTTGTGCTGACCCTCACTCGCGCCTCACTGAATCAGCCTCTTTAGATGTGAATCCTCTGTTTTGTTGCAATTTCCAGCAGTGGCAGCAACGTTTTCATATATATATATATATATATATATATATATATATATATATATATATATATATATATATATATATATATTCCATCGTTTTATCAGTCCTCCCAAACTGTCTGCATATAACTGCGTGCTCTGTTGTCTAAACCACGTTTTCACTTCACATTCAACTTCGGCGTCATTCGCGGAATCGAACCCACAACCTTCGGATCACGAGTCAAACGGCTTGACCACTTCGCCACAGAGACTCCCATTGAGTGTTGTGCTGACCCTCACTCGCGCCTCACTGAATCAGCCTCTTTAGATGTGAATCCTCTGTTTTGTTGCAATTTCCAGCAGTGGCAGCAACGTTTTCATATATATATATATATATATATATATATATATATATATATATATATATATATATATATATATATATATATATATATATATATATATATAATGGCACAACCACGTGTCTTTGGTGAGTGATCGACTAGTTTATTGTGGTGGCGATTATTTTAATTTGCATGGCCTGGATGCATCCAGCTTCTTTCTTCCATGTGTTATCGATGTTGGCCTTCCTGAATGGTTTTGTGGGACGTTCCATTGTCTCATTGTGGTGACGTCCGTTCTTTCTGCGGAGGGAGCATCCCTACAAGCTAGTTCAGAACAGCTACACGCACTGCATTCCTGGCCATCCAGAGAGGTTTCCATTAATATAGAGGCGACACATGATGCTTTGCTTCTGGGCTCACCTTAGGAATCGTGACGTCCTGGGCATGACTGCTTAGCCTCAAGATCTAAATGGACTTTTTTCCCTTTACTTTTACCACACTGATAATCTCCAGTTTATGATCTTATTATTATTATTATAATTCACATCAGTATTTTACGAGGGAGGATTAATAAGTAAGTCACTATGGCTGTAGAAAAATAACTAAATATGATAACAACTTGAAATCAGTTTATTTTTATACATACACTGTCCCTTTATTTCTCAACATAATTTCCACAAACATTGATGCACTTATTCCATCGTTTCATCAGTCCTCCCAAACTGTCTGCATATAACTGCGTGCTCTGTTGTCTAAACCACGTTTTCACTTCACATTCAACTTCGGCGTCATTCGCGTAATGTCTCCCGCCAAGGTTGGTTGTCAGTGTTTATGCTGACGTATGTTTATCCTGTACAGCGGTGCATGGCTGGGCAGAAAAAGTTACGAGAGCGAGCCAATAAATAATTCACACAGTTCTGTGGGATGCTAGGTAAATGAAAACAAAGCACGCATTTCTATGCAGCCGGTTTGGGGGACTGATAAAACGATGGGATAAGTACATCAATGTTGGTGGAAGTTATGTTGAGAAATAAAGGGACCATGTATGTATAAAAATAAACTGGTTTCAAGTTGTTATCATATTTAGTTATTTTTCTACAGCCATTTGTGACTTACAACTAACCCTCGTAGTTACAAGACTAATTAAACTAATTGTGCTATGTTCTCCACAATCGATTTAACCATATTTCTTTGATGGAGCTATATATTCACTGTTGCAGAAGTCATTCAACAATTGTGTTATTAGTACTATATTAAAATCACCAATAACTTTAATTTCTTCGACAGTGATGTTATCCGGCCCTAGAGGTTTGCCTTTCTGAATGTGATGTATAGTATCATTTACTTCTGTTTTCACTATTGGTGGTCCTTCATATTGATCATGGGTGTTTGTTTCTGGTCAGCTTTCATCCTCATATAATTCTTTTATATATGCTGTCCATCTTTCAGTGAGATGGCAGAACATGACCTCCCACGCTTACCGGCATGGCACATGATGGATGGATCTTTCAGTTACCTAGCTACTGTATCCGAATTCAATGGATGATAGCCTAGTAACACCTATAGCATTTACTGTTCCCTGCCTGATGAAATGTTCTTAAACTCTCCTTGACGTCTTTCACGGTAAATAAATTGTGAAAAGACGTGATATGATATGCGAGTGAAAATAGATAGCCTGCCCGTGCTTTTCTTCTTAGCAATGACCACATAGGTCGTTGTCCATAGCCATTGTCTCTATAAAGATTTTCTCTGCTTCCATCGTGAAACTTCAGACCATAAGCAACAACTATCTGTCGGCTGCTCATCAGCTCTATCCACCTCCTGCTGTTGTGACAGGAAAGTAAACGATAAATAGGCCTATCCCGTTGTCTTGGCCACAGCATAATCGGCACAAGGACACAGACCTGATCCAAGACTCTGGTGTTCGAGTTAGATGGCTAACTATGTCTGCCCATCGTTATTGGTATGGCGTATGGTGATAAGTCACACACACACACACAGACACACACAGATACACACAGACACACACACACGCACGCGCGCGCGCGCACACACACACACACATATTATGACATATAATGATAAAGATGTGGTGTTTAATATGGCCGTATAGGATAAACAAAAAAAGTTAGTCGCACATCCTTTACAGGACGTAGCAGTCACCCCAGCATTTTGACTGTTCGTGATTCCCTGGCAAGTTTATGTTTCAGTAGTTTACCATTGCTTTCTGAATGCTTAGGAAGCATAGAACGGAAATTTAAATAATCTGATCATCTAGCAATAATGTCCCTTAATATATAAGCGTCATTATTAGGCTAAGAAATGTGTAAACTGGTTGCACTGTATTACAGAAACATGGTCTGCACCAGCTGACACGACAATCAATAATGATGGAACTATTAGTGTTGGAACTCTTCGCTGGTTGCTGGGGATGGGGACGGAGCGCTTATGGGAATGTCCCGAATGCTGTGATGTCGGTTCCTAAATCAATCAATCAATCAATCAATCAATAATGATAAAATGAGGGGATCAATGTTGCACTTCGGGCACTTCGCCTTTTTATGTTTGGTTTTGATATTTGGAAAACACCGATACCCTTTCAACTCTATGAACTTCGATACTACATTCAACATGGCTGCAAGTAACAAGGTTCTCACAAGGTTGCCTGGTACGTGTTCAGTTATACACCTCCTTTAGTTGCTTTATCACATGAAAATATGCGCTTGGCCAAGTATGTTAATACATTTTATGATTTGGTAAATATATATAGTCTTTTGTACATTTGTGAGCAGGTGCTTTGTGACCCGCTCCACGTTTTTTTTCCAACACCTTCGGCCTTCGGCTTCGGTTTGCTGCGGCGACAGTCTCAGTCAGTGTCGCATACTCACATTGTTATTGATTATTGAATAGATAGATGAGGGTGGTCTAAAAGTTGCCAGTACTAGTCTACTCAGATTATTCTATTATATTATATGTATAATAATTATAATTGCTCTGATATTTTCATTTGTTTGACGAAGTGGAAGTGTTTGTTGTAGGTTTGTTAGTTAAGTTAGTAACTAAAAAAACTTGTTATTGACTTTTGTTGACTGTCAGTCTGTTACTGTTAGTGTGTTAGTGTTAGTTAGTGTTGTTGTTACTTTTATTCATTCAATTCACTTATTCTTATTCATCTAAGTATTCTAAGTAAGACTGAAGACTGAAGAGGTACCTGCTCTAAACTAGAGCCTTTAACTTTACTTTACAAATTACTCGTGGGACAAAGTCAAAGAGGTGTTTCCAAGGCACCGCACCAGGGCTGAGTTCTATACTGGCCAAGACCTATTCACGCGTCCTCACCGAGCATCCTGGGCAACAGGTCCCTTTGGAGTCCTGGCTAACAGGTCCCTTAGGGGTCCTGGCTAAAGTCAGTAGGATTGTTGATTCCTCCGAAGTCGGAGAGTGTCTGCCTCCACGGCAAGGAACCACTAGTCTGCACACCAATAAGCCAGATATGGGACAACGGATACTCACGCAAACCTCAGGTCCTGTATGCATCACACTGATGTTGGACAACAGGATGTCTTCATCCGACATACAGGACTTCGCTCTGGAGTTCATAGCCAGTGAACACAAGCAAGCAAGCAAACTACTCCTGCAACTTAATTTTAATAAATTAATTTAGTGTGAGATGCCGTTTGTTCTACTATATTTTGTTGTGATTCTGACAGTGTGAATGTGACTTAACTGTTGTTTTTGTTTGCACTCTCTGATCTGATTTCATACGACAGATGTACATTTCTAGTGTATTGAACTTCCTCCAGAAGAGATCTGCAGTCAACATCTGGTGGCGTTTGGTCTGATGTTATGAATAATCTCTGTGCGTGCAACAGATTCAGATCTAAAGCTAGCTGTATGTCTTTCCAGTAGCAACAGCCTTTCAGATGATCATGCCAGTTCCTCAATTCCTGATTGCTGCTGATTTATCTGTGTAAACATGTGTCCATTCTTTTTCTTCCTTCACCTTCCATTTCCAAATGGAACATAGACCCTCAGCCATTTCACACCAAGTCTTCAGGAGACTTGTTTATGATTGGTTGAGTTTTATAGCTAAAGTTTTCCACAGGAGGAAGCCAGTCTCACACCAGCCCTCCTTAGTCACCTCTTATGACGTGCATGGTAGGTTACAATGTTACTATTCTTTGCTTTCCTCATAGGCCCTGGTAACACATGGGTATGTCCATTCTACTGAGCTGTATTTAGCTGCATTCATCTCTTGATCTTTTCTCTCGATCCCTGGGATCTCTGTGCAAATAGACATGTTTGTAAGACAGTAGCCAAGCTAAACAAAATATATTAGCATTTATACTTCTGTAGGTTTGTTGAGAAGACAGTATTTGTAATGCAGGCTGTTCAAGATGTGACTTCATTCACATGAGCTTGATGCACTTTCATTTACAGAGCTTGTATGGGAATGTCCTGAATGCTGTGATGTTGGTTCTTGATTCAACATTTTCATTAATTTAACTGGTGTTCTTACAACTTGTCATTCATTTAAGTGGTGTTCTTACAACTTGTCATTCATATAACTGGTGTTCTTACAACTTGTCATTCTTTTAACTGGTGTTCTTACAACTTGTCATTCATTTAACTGGTGTTCTTACAACTTGTCATTCATTTAACTGGTGTTCTTACAACTTGTCATTCATTTAACTGGTGTTCTTACAACTTGTCATTCATTTAACTAGTGTTCTTACAACTTGTCATTCATGTAACTGGTGTTCTTACAACTTGTCATTCATTTAAGTGGTGTTCTTGTGACTTGTCATTCATTTGACTGGTGTTCTTACAACTTGTCATTTATTATGCATGGGTGGAGCTGTGGCTGAGATGTTATGGTGTCCACATCAGGCTCACAAGCCACTGGTTAGATCTCAGTATAGGTCTGAGCATTTTTCCTAGAATCATTGATACCTAATGATATCACGCATACCCGTAATTAACCTCTTGGGTAATGAAATTAAATAGCTAGCCTTGTCTGATAAGGGCAAACACTAGGAAGTTCTGTGAGCATGTTGTGCCTGTTAAAGTTCCAAGGTAGTTGGAAATCACAGAGTAGGCCTCAAAGCCTCTGCCCTGGCAAAATTGTTCAAAAGGAAAACTGCAGATAAACAGAGCCTGTGACCTTGGAGGAAGTAAACTTTACACAAATGCATGCCATAGTCAGACATGCTGATCTTTAAGTCAGACAGGCTGATCTTTAAGTCAGACAGGAATCAGTCACACTAAAGTGTGACCTATTCCTCTCAAATGATAAACACAGAAAAATATGTATGTACAGTTGGCAGTAGTCTATGTTAGAAATAGTGATTCAGGAAGTAAGTATGACACCGCGTCTAGCGTTCGTGTCTCAGATGGCTGTGTGAGGTGCACCAAAATGGGATCCTCCCAGCCAACACAAGTTAGTGAGGCAGGCGTTTCGAGAATGTAACTGCATCGTGCAGCCAGGCAAAAGAGCAAAATTTGTACGACTGTTCGACAAAATCTCGATAAGCACCCACTCTCTCTCGATGAGTAGTGGGCCTGCAGTCAGTAAGCTGGTATAGCTTTTTTTTTTGGTCAGTCCTGCCGGCGTAGCTTGAAAGCTCGTCGGTAGGCGTCCAGTGGTTTTGCATGTATCACCTTGTACCAGGAGGACGCGCTTTAGCGATGCTACTCTTGGTTGCGTGTGCGTGAACGTCTGTCCTGTCAGTCGCCATATGCATTTGTGCGCTGGTGAGGCTCAACCGTAAATCGAGAGATCTGTTCGCAACTTAGACGAACAAAATCTTCTGTGGGCAGCTTCTCGCCGCATATGTGTGTGGTCTGTTCTGGCGGTCAGTCCGTCTTCGGCGAAGGAAATCTGGTTGATCCTATCAGTACTCATACGCTCATTCGCTTGTCGCTACGTTTGTCTTAAAACTGGAAAATAAAGGAATTGACGGAAGGGCCGTTTGCACGAGGCTCTCGAGAGCCAATATATACAGGGATAACTGGCCGTGGCAGCCTAACGTCACTGCATCTGTGTCCGTCTTCCAGTCATCTTGCCATGCTCGCCACTGGAACCAGATGGACGCAGACGAGAGAGCGGGGACGACGGAGTTGCGCGACCACTACCTCGCTATACAAATCTAAAGCGCAAGTCATTCGTTCCTCATCAAAAGATGCAGTGTAATGAATGGTCCTCGTCATTCATGACGGACGAACATCGATGACACATCAAAGCTACAAGACTATATTAAAGACTATTACAAAAAAAAACAACAGCATATGCAAGTTTGGTAAAATATCCAGATAGTGTCCCAGAGAGAGGTCTGTCAGTTATATACAATGAATGGAAACAGAACAAGAGGTTAATCACCACAAATGATGGATTGATGGAATATATGTGGATGTGAATACCACCCTATATGAAGCACACACCATAGCTCTTGTCTGATGTCTTTTCTTAATGAGACACTAATAGGCAGAACAGGGAAGGCAGAGAGGGAAGAACAGTAATAGATCCTTCAGTAACTGTGCAGTAGAATTATTATCATAAATTAGTACAACAATAAAGACTTTGTGGTTATGGCATTCTTTCTCAAATGTGGCACATTTATAAGGCCCAAGTCTGAAGGTCAGAGTCCAAAGAATGACAGCAGTAAACAATGTTTAGTCTGTGGTTCAATGAAGATAAAGTATGTATAATAGGTTTATGCCTAATTTCATTTAGTTCATTACAAGAGGTTTTGTAAATTTCTTAAATACATCTTTAAATAGTTAGAAACTGTAAAAGATACTGACTAAGAAATGACTGCAAGAACCAATTATTGAACTATTTTAAGTTCCTCTTCTGCCCAATTATCTCCCATTGGAGCATAGACTTCCAACAAACTCACACCAAGCTGTTCTGTTCTTTGCTGTCTCTTTCAACTCCTTCCATATCCTCCCCATATTATTCCTCTCTGTCTCTAATTCTCTTCTCTCTGTTGTTGGGTCTCCCTCTATCTTATTGGCCATGTGATTTGTGGACAAGATGATTTCTAGTTATACTATTTAGTTTTCTCATTGTGTGTTCTACCTGGCACCACAGCTTTTCTCACCTCTTTTCTCACCTCTTAGTTCACTTTCATTTGTTTAGTGATGAACTCCACACAGGTTATTCTGTCATACCAGTTTAGCCCTTCTAGTTTGTGCAGGCACCAGTTAAGGAATATTTATAGTTTTGTTTTAGTAATTTAACATTCTCCATGTTTCTGATTTTTTCTTCTTCTTCTTTGCGTTCATCCAGAGTGTTTTTTCAGATGTGATTGCGGTGTGTCTCGTTAGGCTTACTTAGGTCGAAACCCTTAGGTCAACACATCTGACTTTTAGCGTGCATTTTTGACCAGGTTAGCATTTCTGGTGTTTCTGATTTAACACACAGTAGTTCTGATCTTATGTTAGAGTTAAAATACCAAGTTTTGTGCTGCTTAATTTCCTTTGACTTCCACACATTTCCTAGTGCTGTTAAAGCTCCTCTTGCATTTTGTATTCTTATTTTATCTCTGTTCCCTCAACTGCATTGCTACCTAAATAGGTGCTTATAATATTTTTACCAAGGCAGCAGACTTACGGCCTACTCTTTGCAATTGTACAGTTGCAATGTAGGATGTTGTAATATGTGCAACTTACATGTTGGACATTCCCCAAACCATCTGCATCTTGTGTCTCACTCTTTGTATATGGATTTCTTGTTTGTCCTAGTGAAATGATTTCAAGATGTCACTAGTAGGTTTGATAACATGTTTGCATTTTCATTTTCTTTGACAGTTTTAGCTAGACTGGCTGCTAGAAGTGTCTATACGGCTACACGTAGAAATTTGTTGATTAATGAGAATACAAAGGTCATTTGTCAAGGCTTTACTGGAAAGCAGGTATGTTTTATGATGTTACAGACTCCCATTTGGTGTTCTAGTGACTGTTTTCAAATTTGGTTAATTCATAATTTTACAATTGTTGCTGAATATACAAAACAAATGAATGAAAAGAAAAACATAACCAGTTTACACATTTTATATAAGCTCCTTGGCTGAATATGGTGAGATTTCCCCCCGCTGATTTTTGTGTGTTAACAGGGAAGGTATGAAAGGATAAATAGGGGAAAAGTCAGAAGATAGAAATTGAGATATGAAAAAAGCAGTTAAAGTGGGCAAAACGTAGCTGTGCAGTTTGACATTTGGGTTTTATTATAGCCCTTTACAGGGCAGACGCTTGTCTGTTTTTTAGCCCTGAACGGGCAATATTTTTTCAGGTTCGGTAAAATTTCGGGTCGTGTTAGTAAAAACATCACAGATAAGGTGTTAGTCAACCGATTTTAGTTAAATAAACAACACAATGAAGGGAAAAGCATGCAGAATATGTTACTCACGTGATTGTTGTCGGTAATCCATATATGAACACAAATATTTACGAAATACGGCATGTTGTTTGTGATTTTCCATCACCTATACGGCAATTTACAAACACATTTTCAGAATCATAATCACTTTCTTTAAAGTCCGACTCAGACTCCTAATGCAAAGTAACGTTTTGCACTGATATCTAGCTCCGATTAATAGTCAACTTCGTGCCCTTTAATGTCACTTAAATTGAACAGAACGAAATCTCGACTATCACTTGAAGAATCGCCGAAATCCGTTTTGAAAAACAGCGTAAAAAACCCTGAAAACTATAAAAAAAAGTCCGTAAAAGTCCGTTCAAATTCATAGTAGGCGCTTTACAAATGGCGGCCACATTGTCAAGCTATCGGGGAAAGCGAAAGTAGCCGTCGGAAGTATCGGAAAGACGAGAGATCGCGTTTTTACAATGCATAATAGTATCGGCCAGTTTGGGACGTTTCGCCCGTTTACGGTATCGGACGAAAATGGCCGTTCTGCCTTGTAAAGGGTTAAATCTTGGAAGGACAGTAGTTTGGCAGCATATCACATCATCCCAACTAGAAAAAGCATCACATACTTTCAAAGCAATGAATCATATGTCTGTTGATTTAACAAAGATTTTTCTGGAAACAATCCAAACCAGAGACAGTATTATAGAGATTACTCTTGTGCTCCCTGGTATAAAACTCTGTTCAGCAAATATTTTAGATAATCAAGCAGAAACAATTTTCAGAGTGGAGAAGGATCTGCAAGTCCCAGACACAGACCCTTCACAGCAGAGGAAACAAATCTCAGTAGTAGACTAGGGTAGTGAATATTAAAAACAAAAAGAAAATTGTTCACATAAACATGTTTAAAAAAATTTCAACAACTGATCCATGTATCTAGTATCTAGAAGACATGTTACAAACAATAGAAGAAACACGAAGCAACACTGCTGACTCAGTAGTTGTCACCATTCCTCTAAGGCAGGGGTCACCAAACTTTTTTCATGGCCGGCCGGATAACTGACAAAATGACGAGCGCGGGCCGCATACTCACTCTGTACAATGCTTGCACCAGTCTCCATGGCAAAGGTCTTACGGACACGGTTCGGAATCCCGTATACCCGCTTTCGAAAGACAGCTGCGCTGATTTGGCAGCAGACCGCGTTACGCTGGTTTTTCATGCTATGGTAAGGGTGCCGGTCGTTCAGAAAGCAAAGGCAAACTACTGAACATAAACTTGCCAAGACATCAAGAACAGCAAAAAATGCTGGTGTTGACAGCAAACATCCTGTAAAGGATATGCAACTAACTTTAACAATACTTGCAGGCCAGATCGAAAGTTCTGAGAAAAAAGACGAAAAACTAAGTTAATCATGGGTGAGTGGAGCAATGCACAAAAAACAGACCCAACATATTTATTTACTTAAAAAAAAGTAAATTTAAGACACATAGCAGCCAGGAGGTCTCCACACATGTGATTTCCTATTATTCTAAACATAATATTTACATTTAAATTGTATGACAACGCCTTGTGTTCCGTAAGTTATATCAAGCAAGTTCGAGTACTGTCGCGGGCCGGTTGAAATGACGTCATGGGCCGGATCCGGCCCGCGGGCCATAGTTTGGTGACCCCTGCTCTAAGGAAAGGTAACAAGGATATAACCAGTGACATCAGCATCATTCCCCTAAAACAGTCTGAAAATAAGACCACACTGTTGCTCCATTCTGCGCCCTCAAGCTGCTTTTCTTCTTATCTCTCTTTTCACCTTTTTTTTTATCCCTCTCTTTATCCTTCACACCTTCCCTGAAGAATAGGCTGGGGTCAGCCAGCATGAAGATAGACACATGACATTGGAGGGACCTTGGGCATGAACAACTGCACCAGGCAGAGGAACTGACAAATGATTGAGTTTTTTTTGGTGTGGCCATGATAACGGCATTCTGCTACATGATGATCACCTTCCCTGTCAACACTGCTGTCACCATATGTGCAGTGACATAGATGTGCTACAAAAAGTGCTACAGCAGTAATTAATTGGTGCAGTTAATTTATTCAAAAATGTGATGTGGTCTGTACACTACACCTGTAATTAGCAACATCTGTGTAGGCTGAGTTCAGGCTGTTGTCTGACTGCAGCTCATGTGCACAAACTGCATTTCTCTTGTTGACTAGAAGGGCCCCAGTCTTGTGAAGACCCACATTTCACATGCTCTCAGTTTTATTCTCCAGATGTTTTATTAAATGGGAAGAAGAAAGACAAATAAGGAAGTTCAGAACAACACAGTATGAAAATGGCGCCGCTGAAGAAAATAAAAAAACAAGTTAGTTTGGTCACATCAAATGAGATAACAGCCCACAGAAAATCATATTTGAGGGACATATCGAGGACAACAGAGCAATAGGGTGTCAAAGATACACATGGACAGACAATATTGAAATTGGTCATGATACAGCTTAGTAGTATTTACAGTGAAGACTCAGAACATAAACTACTAGAGATACAATACCACCAGCCTTCACTGCCTAGATCACTAGATGATGACATTTTCCCACCCCCTACTCTCTTGGAACAGATGGTTAGCCTTCAGAGACAAGGGGAAAAAAATAAGTCCTATGCTCACGCAGCACACGATAGCCTCTTGGTATTGACAGGTTGTAATAATTTATCCATCCCCTGGCAACATTAAAAATTAGGAAGCCTATCCACAAATATGGCAGCTTCTCTGTTAAAGAATTCACAGCAACTGTTTTTTTTTCATGATGATTGAGGAAGAAGATAAGAGAAAAAAAGCATGCTGGTTATTTGATATTAGCTTGTGTTTGCAAGCAGCAAAATGTTGTGCATTACAAAATAAATGTGGTTAAAACTAGGATTGGTTGAGTTTTGATTGTAAAGAAAATCATAGAATCATCACCCGCAGGTGCCTGGTCAGCTGCTGTCAAAGAGCAGACATTGACTATCATGACTGTCGGCTCCTCTCTGTCATCTGACATTATAATGAGGCTGATGTTGCTTTTTTTAATTATTTGTTATCCGGTCACTCAAGTTTTCCATAACATCTTTCTCTGTCCATCTCTGCCTCTCTTAATTAGTATTTTCCAGTTTAAATTTATTTCTTTATTCTGCCACTTTTGTTGATGTGCCCCATAAATTTAATTTGTCGTCTCCTTATGGTTTTGATGAATGATTGATTCAGTAAAGCCCGCATCTGTCAGTACCTCAGTGTTTTTCTGCTATTTCCACAAAATTCTCAAGTTTCCCCATTATTTCTATGCTTATTGTCCAGATTTCGCACCCGTACAGAAGAGCAGGCCACACATAACTTTTCAGTAAGTAGGTTTTTATGCTTGTGATATTTCTATTGTCATGACGTTTCTTATTCTAGGAAAAGTCTTTTTGGATGTGGTGATTCATTTTTTTTTTTTTTTTTTCCCCGCTTGCTCGCTCTTTGAACTCAAGCATAGTCCAAACACTATTTATAATAGTGATGGACTGAATTTTGCGGGTGGGATAGCTTTCCCTATTAACAGTGTCCCTCGCCATCCGGCAAACCCACTCTGACTTCAGAGGTAGTTGTATTTAACGTCCCCAAGTCAAGGCTGACAGGTCAACATTTTAGTCCAGCTGTCCGGTGTAGGGGTCTAACTGCTAACCTCGGCATCAGCACACCAGATGTTTAAGAACACGCGTTCTTAACCATTCGGCCATGCGGACCTGCATTCATTTCTTTATCTCATTGTCACATCAACCATCGGATGTTACTGTAATCATGGTATACAGACCTATTTACATGCATACATATTTACAAGTGTGCTATAATTTGTTCAATCAAAATTAGACACTAGAGTGTGTAATCGATATACTTGTATCACATTGTTACTTTTGTTTGTATCTGTCAAATATAATAAATTTTTATTTTTTCTATTACAGGGTACATTTCATAGTCAACAGGCCATTGAGTATGGGACAAAGTTAGTAGGTGGAGTTTCGCCAGCTAAAGCCGGACAAAAGCACCTTGATCTGCCTGTGTTTGCTTCTGTGAAAGAGGTATGTGCTAAAACAGAGAGTGAGGGTTAGAAGAGAGAAAGAGGGAGAGAGAGAGAAAGAGAAGGGGGATGGAAATAGAGGGGGGGGGGGGAAGCGAGAGGGCTTACACCAGAGCCATACTTGTTGCCACAACTAGGGATTCAACCTAGAGCACTATACTAGTAAGCAAGCACACAAACCACTATGCTACCACAGTTAAAACAATTAGAAACAAAATCAGCTTATTTCAGTCTTGTGTATGAACTGGCTAGATTGATATTGCCTTAAAATTAAAGCTGCGTTGAATAATTCTGATAAAATTGAAGATCCTGTGTTCTTTAGTCACATAATGAAAACAGAGCGAAACTATTATGATGACTGGAAAATCAGTAGAAGAGGCAGACATTGAAAAATTATGCTGGATAACTTAAGATGTGGCATGGAGAATTATTACTTGTACTGATCAGGTACCCAAGTGTTGAGATCTGTGAAGGTTCATAAATGCAGGACACATGATGAGGTCGATTAGGGAGAGTGATGAGTTTGAATCCAGCTCAGAATAGTATTTTTTCATAATGCATTATGACCTAATTTTAAGGCAATATCAATCTAGCCAGTTCATACACAAGACTGAAATAAGCTGATTTTGTTTCTAATTGTTTTAACTGTGGTAGCATAGTGGTTTGTGTGCTTGCTTACTAGTATAGTGCTCTAGGTTGAACCTAGAGCACTATACTAGTAAGCAAGCACACAAACCACTATGCTACCACAGTTAAAACAATTAGAAACAAAATCAGCTTATTTCAGTCTTGTGTATGAACTGGCTAGATTGATATTGCCTTAAAATTAAAGCTGCGTTGAATAATTCTGATAAAATTGAAGATCCTGTGTTCTTTAGTCACATAATGAAAACAGAGCGAAACTATTATGATGACTGGAAAATCAGTAGAAGAGGCAGACATTGAAAAATTATGCTGGATAACTTAAGATGTGGCATGGAGAATTATTACTTGTACTGATCAGGTACCCAAGTGTTGAGATCTGTGAAGGTTCATAAATGCAGGACACATGATGAGGTCGATTAGGGAGAGTGATGAGTTTGAATCCAGCTCAGAATAGTATTTTTCATAATGCATTATTTTCAGAGGTAGCTGACAGTGTCTTTCACCTCAGCCCCACTGACATGATATGCGGGTAATGTGTCAGATGTCTAGATATCTTGAATTTTTATGAAAATAGAAGATCCTGTGTTGGAAATTAAGAGTAGGCCATAAGGTCTGAGTTCTGGCAAAATTTAAAAATGCGCCTAAAACATGTTTTTGGTATATGTGGATTCCAGTGTTTACATTTCGGGATCTTTGTTAGTGCTACAGAGTTTGTGTGCTGAACTGAGAATCTCATAAATGTTATCTGTAGAAATAATAATTTTTAAGTTTCACATTGCTATGAAGATGGTTATGAAACCAGTCGGTCAGAGTTGAAGCAGACATTGCAATTATAAATGCAGCTCATTAATATATAAAAGGTCATGGGCTTTGTGTCCATGCCAACTTGGCATATAGGAGATATATTTTTCTGTCTTTTATCTGGCACCTTCTTCTTTTATTCATTTGAAATATCCTATATTTGCGATAGTGTATCTTGTACACATTTCACTGTCATTTTCAGTTCACTTGCTGATTGGGACACTATTCCACATGTGCACTTGATTGATTTACCAATCATAAATTTCGTATATATGTCTCAGCATAATTGACTGTTTGGCTCTGTGATGCAGAATAATGATTTGTTCTGGTGTTTCCATAACATGGTAATAGTCTTGTGCTAGTGTTGGTGGCTTTCTGATTGATTTGATGCTTCTTTTCTTTTGGTGGTATGTGACTGTTACTTCTGGTTGCTCTTATATCTTCCTTAGTTAGTTGATTAGTTTTCTTATTTTCACAGAGAGACAGCCACTGTATGTTGGCTAGTTCAGTCAGTAGCATGTATCTGGCTTTTAAATGTATCATGTTTGAGATTGAATTATCAGTTCCCTTCTTTACTGCATTGGCCTTCTTGAACTATGAACTTTGTAACTGGGTGCACAATAAGTAGGGTTGCCAGACGTCCGGCAAAGAGAGGACATGTCCTCCTTTTTAGCCTTGTGTCCTCCGCCCGGCAGGCAAAGCTAAAAACCTTTAAAATGTCCGGCTTTTTAAATATTTTATGTTATCATTTTTTATGTATTGTTGTTACAATTTACAATGTATCTACACTCTACCACGTGTTTACATTCTTTATTAAAACCATTGCTTAATAATATTTACTTAATTTTCCTATGTATATACCAAATGTGAAACACCAATTATTTGTATAATTTTAATCTAACTGTTGCTCTATTCGGCAACACTGGCAATGCTGTAGTCTCTATGGTCAAAATGTTAATGTTATTTCTGGTTCTGGTAGCAGAGACACCACTTAAAATTGTTTCTTTAATTTGTAATGTTTGCCGTCTATGTTTATGAAAATGGCTTCTGCAAAGAGAAAATGCAAATTCTCGAACACTATGAACAATAAGTTTCCATGCTTCGTTGAAGGACGCAATGAGAATGAGTTGGAACAAAAGAAAAAGCAGCGGTTGCAGCGGGATATAACAATATGAACTGGAAACAATTAGGTATATTTAGCTCCTGTGAAAAGAAGAGACATACTAAACACACACAATGCACATTCACATACCTCACAAGGAAATCCATAGTTCACAGGTGAAAAACAAAGTGTGACATCCAAAATCAGAAGCAATCAATAAATATATAAAAATAACAAATAAGTACAATAGGACAACAAATGTCGGCCGACGTTTCGATTCTGAGAATCCTTATCAAGGACAGGACAACACAAATAGATAAACAAACGAAAAAGACACAAAATAAATTGACTCAACTATTATGGTGGTTTGAACCGGTTCAAAGCACCATGGTAGTTGTGTCAATTTATTTTGTGTCTTTTTCTGAAGCTGGGATCGGTCCTAATTATAACTTTGCTTATGAGGGTGAACAGGGTAGGGGTAATGGAAAAATGATAAAATTAATGTAGTCCATATTTATGTCCTGTTAATTTACATCCTTTTTAATTTGACAGGCAAGAGATGCCACAGGAGCTACAGCCACGGTTGTTTTCGTGCCTCCCCCAGTTGCTGCATCAGCTATTGTGGAAGCTATAGATGCAGAAATCCCTCTTGTTGTCTGCATCACGGAAGGCATTCCCCAGCAGGATATGGTCAGAGTCAAGCACAAGCTTGTCCGCCAAGGCAAGACCCGCTTGATAGGCCCCAACTGCCCAGGCATTATCAAGGTGAGGAGAATGTTGAAACTGCTGAGATGTGTCAGTACACAAACACACATTTATATGTGTATTTGATCTGTAGTGGGCTGTGAGCTTCTGGGGTTAAGAAGATAATGGGTTCAAATCTCAGCAGAGGGCGCTGGACATTTTCAATGGATTTCTAATGATATCATTTGTGCCCTTGATCTCTTGGGTATTGAGACTGAATACTTGACTTTCTTGGAAAGGGTGGAAACATCTGTGATTTCTTCTAATGATTTCAGGGTTCTGCTTGTCAAAGTGGTCAAACATTTTGCTTAGTTTGGTTTGTCTTTAGCTTGTCATTCAGATGATGAGTGCAGTTTATATGGAAACCCCTGAAAGTCATCACTGAAGCTACAAGTTTATGCTTTGTGTGGTGCTCTCTGAGCGAGATCGAGCAAGATGTGTGAAAACGCTCACATTGGAATCGATCCTTTCACCTCTAACCCCTTTTTATTATTTTGATCATGCTGATAGATAAATATCTGTCACCCTACATCTGAGGGCTTACAGATTGAAAGGGTTAAATAAGCATCTACAGGCTACATATGTTTGTTGTTTTTACCTCTTCTTTGTTCGTCAGAAGTTTTTTTTTTTATGTGGTCACTGTGGACATTAGAACCATATGTCGGATTAGTAGAGCACACCTTCAATGGACACCATTTACCCATGATTTGGAGCTAGACCGAGGGTGCCAGAAACTTGTCCACTTCGTGGTTTATAGTCACTGCATCTCTAGGAACCACCAACTTCAAGATTCCCTGCCAGTTTGGATCATGCCTATAATGGTTATTTATCCATAGTATACAACAGTTTGTATGGCAGAAGTCTTGAATAGGGTGCCATAAAACCAGCAGAGAGCCCATTGGTGCTTGAGATGAGGTATCGCAATATATGCTGCACAACATCCTTAACTTTCCCCCATGCCTGTGGCTGAAATCACAACACTATAAAAACAGTAAACTGAACTGTAAAGATTAGTGGTGCAACACTGCAGATTTTATTGCTACATATTTTTCAGGGAGTGGGAGAAAGTTAATAAAGTAGGTCAGTTAAAGAAACTGAGAAAGATCAGCTGCTGAGATGAAGCATGTTTTTCAACAGTTTCAAAAGATGATGTAGATAAACAAAATATATGTGTGCATTGTATTATGGTCAGTCATGCAAGTAAAATTCTACTAAAAATCATAATGGGAAGACTTCATAAGAAAATGGAAGATGAAATTAACATGATTCAAGCCAGATTTAGACAAGGAAGAGGAACAAGAGATCACATACTCAACATGCGTTTAATAATAGAGAAGTGCAGAGAATTTAATGTAAAAAGACTAAAATAACTGAATAAATTGTGGAGAGGGACAGATAGAACTTAAAAAATCAAAATTTTAAGAGCATGCATTTTTCCCATTGCAACATACATCTGTGAGACCTGGACACTTACTAAACAAGCTCAACAGCGCATAAATGCCTTTGAATATAAATATTATAGACGAGTTCTAAGAATATCTTGGATAAAGAAAAGAACAAATGCATCCATACTTCAAGAGCTGAATAATGAAGACAGCTGGCTATTAAAGATGATAAAACAAAGAAAATTGAAATATTTTGGTCACTTGAAACGTCACAAAAGTTTGGAGAGTACAATAATGGAGGGTATATGCCTGGGAAGAGAGGAAGAGGAAGGCCAACGAGATGATGGGTCAGGATGTGGCGGATGATCTCCAGATGGGTGTATCGGATGCGTGACATCTTGCTTATGATCAAGAGATTTTCCGGAGGGTGGTTATGGGAGCAGGGTTCTACAAGGGACATGTTACTGAATGAATTGTACAATAATGATTGTTAAGAAATGAATGTTAATGTTGAATACATTGTTTTTGGATTATAGTATTAGTAGTCAGGTGGAATGCTTAGTTTCATTTTAAATGGAATATGCAGAGGAAGAGCACTGATCATGTATAATATCTCTATCTGTTAACACATTTGAAGAGAACTTGGTTTGAAAAAAAAAAATGCATTTGTCTACATTTCAGCCTGGAGCATGTAAAATAGGAATTATGCCTGGGCATATACATAAACCAGGAAAAATAGGTGAGTATTTTAGCTGTTAATGTTTGTTCTGTTGTTGTTGCCGAGGTGAGTATAGCAGCAACTTTTCTTGTGCTCTGCTTATTTAGAACTGAGATAAAGAAGAGTGGAACTAGAGACAGAGGTAATAGTATTATATGGATTATTATTGGTTGGAATTGGAAAACACATCTAACACATTTGTGGTTTTCAAGTTAACAGCAGTGGAAAGTCTGAATCAAAAGCTCACTGTGTGAGCTTCATAAAAGGTGGAAAAAGTGTCCTAGTGGCACGAAATGGAATATTGCTTGGATAGCAAATCCATTATGTGGAAAGTCCGAATCAAAAGCTCACTGTGTGGGCTTCAAATAAGGTGGAAAAAGTGTCCTAGTGCCACAAAATGGAATATTGCTCGGATAGCAAATCCATTGCGCGGAAAGTCCGAGTCGAAAGCTCACTGTGTGGATGTCATCTGCACACTGCATTCTTCTGGTTTCCGGAAGAACAGCCTATGGTGAACGGAAGGCCCAATATACGGAAGTGAGGCTAAGCAGCCATGGGCAGGACGTGACGATTCCGTGGGTGAGCCCAGTACCAGAGCGCTGTGTGTTGGCTCTGCAATTATGGAAGCCTCCTTGGATGGCGGGGAATGCCCATGGTCTGCCTCTGCCTTCCCTTGAGGGCTGACCAGGATGTCTTTGGCTGTTCTATATGGGCCAGCTAGGATGGGAGATAACACCACACCAGTGAGAGTCAAACGTCCTAAGAAACCCCCGGGAAGGTTAACCCGGTCAACAAATGCCCGCAGAAGTCGGATGTGTCGGCCTAACGGCGCAAGAACGCAGCTCTGCTGTAAACAGGCACAACGCAATCACATCCGGAAAAAAAAAACTCTGGATGAACGAAGAAGAAGAAGAAGAAGTTAACAGCATGTACCGAAGCAGGGACTTCCCGTGGATGTGTGATTTGACAGGACTTACATTTAGTAGGTCTGAATGCATGGAAGAATAGATGGCCAGTTGCGTTCCTCTGTTGGAGACCGACGAACATAGGGATTGAACCCCCAACTAACCACGCTCATGACACTATCAGCATGGCCACTCTATCAGCTGCACTTATGTGCCCACTAAGTTTTGTTGTTGTTGTAGTTACTGTATCTTATTTCTTTGTTAATTAGTTCCAGAGGAATTTAGAAGCAGGAGATGTTCAAGAGTTGTGCAAAGCTTTCTGTGAATGTGGGAATAGAAGCTGCTAACCATTAACCTGATCTAGATGTCAAGCAACATGTATGTTCTGCCTGCTGAGTAACCAATACTTGAGGGTTGTCTTGCACTTCACACTTGTGATTCCTACTGTCATTGAGGGTTGTCTTGCACTTCACACTTGTGATTCCTGCTGTCATTGAGGGTTGTCTTGCACTTCACACTTGTGATTCCTGCTGTCATTGAGGGTTGTCTTGCACTTCACACTTGTGATTCCTACTGTCATTGAGGGTTGTCTTGCACTTCACACTTGTGATTCCTACTGTCATTGAGGGTTGTCTTGTACTTCACACTTGTGATTCCTACTGTCATTGAGGGTTGTCTTGTACTTCACACTTGTGATTCCTGCTGTCATTGAGGGTTGTCTTGTACTTCACACTTGTGATTCCTGCTGTCATTGAGGGTTGTCTTGCACTTCATACTTGTGATTCCTACTGTCATTGAGGGTTGTCTTGTACTTCACACTTGTGATTCCTACTGTCATTGAGGGTTGTCTTGTACTTCACACTTGTGATTCCTGCTGTCATTGAGGGTTGTCTTGCACTTCATACTTGTGATTCCTACTGTCATTGAGGGTTGTCGTGCACTTCACACTTGTGATTCCTACTGTCATTGAGGGTTGTCTTGTACTTCACACTTGTGATTCCTACTGTCAGTGAGGGTTGTCTTGCACTTCATACTTGATTCCTGCTGTCATTGTGATTCCTACTGTCATTGAGGGTTGTCTTGTACTTTACACTTGTGATTCCTACTGTCATTGAGGGTTGTCTTGTACTTCACACTTGTGATTCCTACTGTCATTGAGGGTTGTCTTGTACTTCACACTTGTGATTCCTGCTGTCATTGAGGGTTGTCTTGCACTTCACACTTGTGATTCCTACTGTCATTGAGGGTTGTCTTGTACTTCACACTTGTGATTCCTACTGTCATTGAGGGTTGTCTTGCACTTCACACTTGTGATTCCTACTGTCATTGAGGGTTGTCTTGCACTTCACACTTGTGATTCCTGCTGTCATTGAGGGTTGTCTTGCACTTCACACTTGTGATTCCTACTGTCAGTGAGGGTTGTCTTGTACTTCATACTTGATTCCTGCTGTCATTGTGATTCCTACTGTCATTGAGGGTTGTCTTGTACTTTACACTTGTGATTCCTACTGTCATTGAGGGTTGTCTTGTACTTCACACTTGTGATTCCTACTGTCATTGAGGGTTGTCTTGTACTTCACACTTGTGATTCCTGCTGTCATTGAGGGTTGTCTTGCACTTCACACTTGTGATTCCTACTGTCATTGAGGGTTGTCTTGTACTTCACACTTGTGATTCCTACTGTCATTGAGGGTTGTCTTGCACTTCACACTTGTGATTCCTACTGTCATTGAGGGTTGTCTTGTACTTCACACTTGTGATTCCTGCTGTCATTGAGGGTTGTCTTGTACTTCACACTTGTGATTCCTACTGTCATTGAGGGTTGTCTTGTACTTCACACTTGTGATTCCTACTGTCATACCTGTGTTCGCATCCTTGTACAGGACATAATGGTTTCTTATGAGATAATGAGGAACATCCACTTGCTGCTGCAACGTTTCCTTGAAAATCAGATCTAAATCATTGAAGCAGCTGTGAGTGGGATCAGATTAAAATACTTATGACTTCGTGGTATCAAGGTATTGATAAATATTATTCAGCAATTCTAGATCTGTATGATAATGTCAGATTAAAAACTTCCAGGGACTGGCTTTAAAGCAACTAATTTTAGCACCCTAGCTGACATGCTCAACTAAATTTTAGCACCCTAATTGACATGCTCAACAAAATATTAGCACCCTAACTGACATGCTCATCTAAATTTTAGCACCCTAATTGACATGCTCAACAAAATGTTAGCACCCTAGCTGACATGCTCAACAAAAATTTAGCATCCTAACTGACATGCTCAACTAAATAAGCATGAGGTCAGCTTGGCCAAATGGATAAGCGCGCACATTCTTAAACGCCAAAAAGAGGATCTAAATCATGAGGCAGCTGTGAGTGGGATCAGATTAAAATACTTAGATTTCGTGTTATCAAGGTTTTGATGAATATCAAATATCAGATTAACTACTGACCAATTCTAGATCTGTATGAAAATGTCAGATTAAGAAACTACCTGGGACTGGCTTTAAAACAACTAATTTGAACTCCCTAGCTGACATGCTTAACAAAATCAACTCATCTAATAATGTTTGCAATAGTTACACTTTCTCATCTGCTCAAGTTTGTCACTAGTGGGTTGTACACTCTTGTGTTTTTTAGCAGTAACTTTATTCTTCATTATATGTTCAATTGTGGTAGTAGATGGTTACATTTAACTATAATTTTAAAAACTACATGTATCTCTTTGATTTTAATTATTATTGGTTTAATTGCGAGTAGTTTTTACACAACATATTTGAGTATCATCATTTTGGGGGAAAAGGTGGGATGGGTGTCACAGTGGCATTGATGGATTCTCGGCTGAAAAAATATCTAGTTCATACCCCAGCTGAAGGACAATATTTCCAGACAAATCTGGTGGTGCTACACAGACCTTTGATCTCTAAGTAGTGGAGCAGAGGTCTAGCATTGTTGGGGAAAAAGTTATAAAAGCGGTCCCTTGTGAACACAATATAGATCCATAGCCACTTGGAAATCATAGAGAGTAGGACTGAAAGTGGCTCTGCCATGGCAAAATCTCAAAATTAGAAAACCTACCTGCAACAGACAAATTTGAGCATCTGTGAAGTTGAGGGAAGGTAACCATGGTCCAAAAATTATATGCTGAATTGATATGTTACAGTTTAATTGTCAACAGACATATTGGTGCCAGTTTCTTGCTGAGAACGGATCAGGAAGATGTCATATTATCTATATATGAAATCACCTAACATTATATAGAACTATAAGAAAGCCATGTGATGAGAAAAGAGGAAATAGAGAACATCATGATAATTGGAAAGACCAGTGGGAAAAGAGGCATAGGCACCAAGAGAAATGATGCTAATGGATTAAGATGGAGGAATGTCATCAGCAGAGTTAATCCGGAACCTGATGACTGAGAGCTGTGGCAAGACATAAACACTGAAGCCATTTGGCAGGACACATAATGATAACGATAAGAAAATGTGTACATTTGGTCATAGAATTACAAGAGAATATTGTGATGCCTACAAAGGTTAGCAGTAGAAAGGCAGAGATACACCAAGAGAAATACTTGGTCTAAGGCATTGACATAAAGGAATATCACCAACAAAACTGATGCGGAATACCAAGGACCGAAACATTAATGTCCATGCCAATTTGTTAGGCAAATATTGGTAATGAGTTAATCTGACAATCTTTATTCACAGGAATTGTGTCAAGATCAGGAACTTTGACTTATGAAGCTGTTCACCAGACAACGCAAGTTGGCTTAGGGCAATCCCTGTGCATAGGCATTGGTGGTGATCCCTTTAACGGAACAAATTTTATTGATTGCCTTGAAGTCTTTTTGAATGACCCAGAAACTGAAGGTAATATTTCTTTTGTTCTTGTCACATCTGTAGTATTGTAATGCAGTGCAGACATTCTCAGGTGAAACATTTGTAAAGTATTACGCTATTTGTGCTTGTTAGATTTTGTGCTTTAAATTGCTTGTGCAGATTGTGTAGTGTCAGAGATGTTATGATCACACAGTGGATGTCTTCTGATGTATAGCAGACGTTGATGATCATGACTCTTGAATTCTCTGTCATTTGATAATTTGAAGAAGTTGGTGTTTCTTTCACTGTTTCTTGTTATTGCCTTACTATTTAAGCTCTCCAAATATCTTTCTCGGCCTCTCTTGTCCAGTATTTTCACAGATAAGGCTATTTTTCTCTATTGCAGCTTTTCTGTTGACCTGCTGCATACATTTCCGTTGCCTTTTCCTACTGATTTTGAAGAGTTATCTTGCAACATAGTGGATGATATACAGTATGGACATTGTAGTCTAATGCCATATCATCTAGAGCAGTATGGACATAGTCGTCTGTTGCCATATCATTAGGCTTTCTGATCGTGATTTTCAAATTGATCATTTACTATTGGGAGAACCACAGATAGATAGGCCTTGAAAAACCAAATCTAACGGTACCTCAATGAGTTGTGTGTCTCAATTCTAAGCTGAGTTATGTAAATTTGAGTGTCGTGACCTTTTGACTAAAATTTTCACAAAAGAGTGCTCACTGGAGGAATTTTTTGCGTCCTGGTCAAAATCTGGCCCAGATTATCAAAATTTTGGTGTTTTTTGAGACTATCTGTTTTGTTTATAAACGAACATCTTAGCAACCATACATCACTGTGATCGGGGTTGCAAGGCCTAACTGGTCATGTCATTTATTTTTTGATATGATGTCTGGTGACCTAATTAGGAAGTAAAAATGGCCGCAAGTTATTTTGCTAATTAATTACTATTTCACAAATTAGCGTACGTTTTCTTAATTTTAGCTTTAAAAATTACCAGATGAATTTGGTAATATGCGGAATGATGCTACAGACCTTATGGTGTCTTTGCTGTGTCAGTATGATGTGTGGTGACCTAATTAGCAATTAAAAATGGCCGCTAATTAATTACTATTTCACAAATTAGCGTACGTTTTCTGAATTTTAGCTTTAAAAATTACAAGATGAATTTGGTAATATGCGGAATGATGCTACAGACCTTATGGTGTCTTTGCTGTGTCAGTATGATGTGTGGTGACCTAATTAGCAATTAAAAATGGCCGCTAATTAATTACTATTTCACAAATTAGCGTACGTTTTCTGAATTTTAGCTTTAAAAATTACAAGATGAATTTGGTAATATGCGGAATGATGCTACAGACCTTATGGTGTCTTTGCTGTGTCAGTATGATGTGTGGTGACCTAATTAGCAATTAAAAATGGCCACTAATTAATTACTATTTCACAAATTAGCGTACGTTTTCTGAATTTTAGCTTTAAAAATTACAAGATGAATTTGGTAATATGCGGAATGATGCTACAGACCTTATGGTGTCTTTGCTGTGTCAGTATGATGTGTGGTGACCTAATTAGCAATTAAAAATGGCCGCTAATTAATTACTATTTCACAAATTAGCGTACGTTTTCTTAATTTTAGCTTTAAAAATTACCAGATGAATTTGATAATATGCGGAATGATGCTACAGACCTTATGGTGTCTTTGCTGTGTCAGTATGATGTGTGGTGACCTAATTAGCAATTAAAATGAGCAATTAGGCATGGCAACCCCGGTCGCAGTGATGTATGGTTGCTAAGATGTTCGTTTAAAAACAAAATTGATTCAATGAAATAATACTCTCGCTTTGACTCGGCCTCACCAAAATCAACTCATTGAGCACTGATTATTATTGGTTATCACAGGTATATTATTGGGACAAATGGTTGTTATGAGGTTCGTCTAAAACAAAATTAGTAAATTTGCACACAAGTGTCAACAGATGAATATGTACTCGTATAGTTTGCCGTTAATAATCTTTATTAATATTATATAACAGATTTATATTTTTATTATTATAATATATATGCAACTTGACATCAGTTGATTCTGAAAAGAGCCTGAAAAGAAAGAAGAAAAAAAAGATTAATAAAATGCTGTAAAATAACATGAAGAAGTTGTAAATTATTTCAGATTTGAATCTAACTAGACAGGAACTACAGACAGAGGGTGACACTGTCATTGCAAAGAAAGGTTCTGGTGCTTTTGCTTCGATCACAAGTAGCCTGACTATGGAAGTAACCAAGAACAGTATGCAGAAAGCCAAAGAAGATTAATAAACTGAACACTTATGCACTGAATTGTTTGATGTGCAATGAGGATGATTTGTCGACTAACTAACTGTGAACTTTAACTCAGTGAAGAAATGAAAAAGAAATTAAAGATAGTGTATATTTATTTGTTTAAAGTTGTACATAATAATAAATAGTTATTAAAACTATAAAGGTAAATTCAACTCACCGTAGAAAAATATCCTTAATTAGGGAAATACTACCTCTGTTGGCTTATCATCATTTGCAATCAAACAGACAATTCTGACAAGACCTGAAAAGAACGAGAAAAAAACAGATTACTAAATATGAAAAAAATATGCTGTAAAATCACATGAAGAAGTTATAACTATAAAGATAAATCTCAACTCACCGTAAAAAAAAATGTCCTTAATTAGGGAAATACTACCTCTGTTGGTGACTGATCCGTCTTGGCATTCAAGCTTTCTTCTCTCTTCATGGCAGCTACATTACCTATGCAGACAATCAACGATCGCATCAGTTAGTTTAGCAACATAGCTTCAGCTTATCATCATTTGCAATCAAACAGACAATTCTGACAAGACCTGAAAAGAAAGGAAAAAAACAGATTACTAAATATGAAAAAATATGCTGTAAAATAACATGAAGAAGTTATAAATTATTTATTATGAACTTTAAATCTGTGGAGAAAAGAAGCAATTAAAGATACTGTATATTTATTTTTAAAAAGTTGTACATTATAATACATAGATATTAAAACTATAAAGATAGATAACATAAAGAAGTTATAAATTATTAATTGTGAACTTTAAATCTGAGGAGAAAAGAAAAAGAAACAATCAAGATACTTTTTTTATATTAAAAAAAAACATTTGTTTTACAGTATAATAAAAAGATCTTACAACTATAAAGATAAATTCAACTCACCGTAGAACCATGTCCATAATTAGAGAAACACTACCTCTGTTTGCGACTGTACCACACAACTACCTGTCTCCAAAAACCATACAGACACATAAAAACTGTTAAGAAAACAAATGAGTAAATAACATTGTACATAATAACAATAAGAAAAAGTTTCAACCTGGAAAAATAAAGCAAAAGAGGAATTATACATAGAGATGAATTGTATACATTATATAACAGGAATTACAAATAAAATAAGTACTTACAAATTGTTTCTTACCTCTGAAACAAGTGACATCAGCAGCGCTTACAATCTAAAAAATAAATACTACTTACTTATCAAGTCAAATAATAATATATCCAAAAAAAAAAAAAAAACAAGATGCCCAACAATAAGGCTAGAGAAACGATAAATAACCATTGGCGAAATCTACTAAGAAATGCTTCAAAGTAATTGACCAGGTGATGGCAACTGATGGGTCGTCATCCTCCTTCCAGTGAAACAGGTCAATTCCTTTGTTTAACTTATCTTTCCTTACACGGGTGTCCACGTCCATCACCATCTCATGGTACACAACATCTTTGCCATCCTCCTGCCACTCATGACGCAACAACAGATTAGACAAAGCGTGGTCATCAACAATAAATTTTTTCAGTAACTTTCTGGACTCTAAATCTAAATTGCTAAACATGTCTAAATCAAGTAATGATGGATTTAATCCAACCCTATCAACTACAGACTTCAGCTCTTTTTCGCAATCTTCTCTGATTTGTTGATCCAATCTTTGCAATATAATCTTTTGAACAGCTTTCTGTCTCTCTTTATTTTTCTTCGTAACGTTAGGTCCTTGCCGAATTGCAAAATCAACTAGTTTCTCTTGCTCATCTGCTGGATGTAACCTCAGCCACTGCAGAGTTTTATTTTGCCTAGCCTTCACCTTAGCATCGATGAAGCCAATTTTGGCGTGCGGAGCTCTCCGTATTAAAGCATCCGTCATACCTAGAGTCCGCTCTGCATGCATGTTATGCATCGGAGCTGAAGCTGTCATCGCTGTAATCTCAAATGATTCATTACTAGACTGCCCATCACTACCGTCACCTAACTGCCTAGTAAGTGTTTCTATAAAAGCAGCTGCTAATCTTTTCACTGTTTCCAGGAACTCATCCATATCGTCATTGGCCACCTCCAGGTGTTCAAGTTCTCCAGGTGTTTCGTTCAGCATTGTATTACCAAATACATCAGATGTCATGGTGATCAAGTCCTCCGGTGTCGCAAGTATTCCTCTCAGTCTCCGAATGCATGGTTGGAATTCTGCAGCCTGGATGAAAGGAATGATACAAATAAATATGACATTCTGCAGCCTGGATGAAAGGAATGATACAAATAAATATGACATTCTGCAGCCTGGATGAAAGGAATGATACAAATAAATATGACATTCTGCAGCCTTGATGAAAGGAATGATACAAATAAATATGACATTCTGCAGCCTGGATGAAAGGAATGATACAAATAAATATGACATTCTGCAGCCTGGATGAAAGGAATGATACAAATAAATATGACATTCTGCAGCCTGGATGGAAGGAATGATACAAATAAATATGACATTCTGCAGCCTTGATGAAATGAATGATACAAATAAATATGACATTCTGCAGCCTGGATGGAAGGAATGATACAAATAAATATGACATTCTGCAGCCTGGATGAAAGGAATGATACAAATAAATATGACATTCCATAATCCATACTTACTCCAAGCTGATATCCTCGTCCTCCGTCTGGTTCATAAAAGAACTGCATCCAAGGCCCGGTCAAATATTTGGAAAACAATCCAAGCACTTGCACTTGAATCTGGATGCTGCGGTCACTCAAGCCATTCATGATTTTATTACACAAGTCTCTGGTCTGCCTGGATCTCACAAACTTCATAATAATGTCGCGGAGACTGTGCACGGTGGCCGCCATGTGGAACATGACATTGAGGCGATTGCCCACATACCGCAGAATGATGCTAGGCTGGACGTTGTGCATCTTCAAAAAGTTCCAAAATGCAGCTGGATCACCTGAACCTTCTTTATACCTGCCAAACAAACATTGTACACATTTAAACACTAGTAACTCAAGTTTTTTTTTAAATAATCTAATATGAGATTTACATTTATGTTGATAGAAGCTCTATAAGAATTACCTCAGTAATTTTTAAAAAGTACATTGTGTCAGGTAAGTAAATCAAGTTTTTTTAAATTCTAAATATGAGATTTACATTTATGTTGATAGAGAAGCTCTGTAAGAATTACCTCAGTAATTTAAAAAAATACATTATTTATTAAATACTTGAAGTTTGTAAGGTAAGTAAATCAAGTTTTACAAAAATCTAATATTTAAAAAAAATATAATATGAGATTTACATTTATGTTGATAAAGAAGCTCTGTAAGAATTACCTCAGTCTAGATATTTGATAGATCAGTTCAACAGCACGGCATCCTAAGGGTGGTAGACCATCTGAAGAGGATCTTCCTTTCTCCACATCCATCTGATGAAGAACTTTTTTTGCAGCATTGGCCAGTCCATCCATGGGGTGTAAGCTGCATTTTAACTCAACAATTTTCCCCATCCCCATCGTCCTCTCTAGTTTTGTGTGTACACAGTGATTGGCCGCTGCCCTGTCAGACATGGTGCAGCAAATTTTTTTAAAAATTCTGTCTCTGACCTCTGCATCATCCAGGTTAAAAGCACAGCTGTATGTTTTACAAACATCTGCAAGAGCCTGGTTAATATGTTCATGTATCTGCTCTGTTGCTCCACATGCAATATAACTAACATTCATAGTTAACGAACGTACTGTACCATCTTGGTTGGCCACTGAGACGTGCACTTCATTAATGTGCATCCCGCCCTTGGTTGTGGCATCCCAGGCTAATGTAGCACTGACGCACTGATCCAGTGCTTGACCGACCTGCACCTCTGCCAGCACGCCCAGTTCAACAGCCATCTGTGCTACCGTGCTAACACAAGGAAGATCTGAAAAAGTACTCTCAAAAAGAGTTAGTCCTATGCTACGAAACAAGTCGCATACATTTCCAACGCTAACATTATGTAGTAAAAAGTCGTAAACGCACTGACGGAAAATAAAATCATACTTTTCTTTTTTCTTTGTCTGGATTATTTTCCTACCATTGTTGTTTTCTGTGTCTTCAACCTTTTCTTCCAATATGGAAACCTGATTTTCATAATAAGAATGGATTTTTCCAATATCTTTTTGGTATTTGCTTACCACCTTTTCATGCAACTTTTCCATCTGCTCTCTTTCCATGATACCAGTCTTATTTAAGTCTTTATACTCCATCTTCTGTATTTTACCTGTTTCTACAACCTTGACAATCTGGTTCTCCAGACGCCTGTTGTCCGCCAGCAATGTCTTGTTTTTCTCGAGACTGTTATTCAGGAGTATTTCTTGTTCATCTACTCGCTGTCTCAAAAGGGCCAGCTGCACCAGTTTTCTCATTGCATCATAATTTAGTTCCTTCAAAGCTAGATATTTTGATTTCCAAGTCTCTGCTGACTCCGTCTTCCTTTTGATTTTCTCATTGAGTCTTTTCAATGAAAACTGTGGTTGCTGTTTTCTACGTGGAATTTTTTCAAGTTCTCTTACCTGTTCCTTTAAACGTCTGATCTTACCGTTCATATTCATAATCGCCCTTTTCTTGTATACACAGTTTGGGCAATCTCTTTTCAGTTTCCTAGGTGATGGCAAGCCACTGCACACTGGAAAAGAAGGCAACATTAATGATGCAGCAGATTGAGTTGTTGGTGTTTGTGCAGTGTCTGTTTCAATGATCAGTGTCTCATGTGGTGGTAGTGGTGTGGATGTGGGTTCAGGGTGTTTTGGGGGCGATGTATGTTCAGGCTGTGAAGAAGCAGGGGCAACAGGGAGACTCTTGAATGTGATACGAAGTGGTTCAAGGAAGAGACTAATAAGTGACTGCCATTCTGCTGCTAAATTTAATTTTTTACGTAATATAATTTGTTTTAATTCATACAAATGAGTTGAAAGACTTCTCTCATGTAACTCCTTGCTGGGATTATTCGCCTGCACAATGGCTCTCACTTCATTAAGCACATCTGTTACAGTACGACCATCCGCAATCAACCGCCGAGCAGCGTAGCCTTTCTCAATGGGATATTCAGGTTCAAACACCGACAGATGAGATCTTAGATGATCAAGATTCCTCTTCCTTGCCATGATTGATTAATCTAAGAGAAATAGAAAATAGAAGCACAAATGTAATAATACAACAAATGGTTGCAGATTTAGAAAATTTAATTCTAATGACTACTGATAAATCAAGCAACAACATAAATTATCTGAAGAAATTTCTGATATGCTGGCTGGGATGCCGCCATTGTGAATTTTCCCTGATCATAAAAGTGTAACCAGGCGGTCTCATAAAATATTTTTTTCTACACCCTAGAATAATGAATCTTGTTAAAACTTCAATATAATGTGTAAAAATGGACAAAGAATTCATAAATGCAAGAAAAAGTACAATGAAGATAATTCAAATAATAACAGAGACAAATAGATCTGTCAGGAAGTCAATTAAATTCATCCATGGACCTGTGAAGGGGTTTGAAAACTGAATTGACTTCCATAAATTTTAAGGCATTTGGCATGATTAAAGCAATAAAATAATTTATTTATAAAATTTAAACGTACATTGATATTCTGTTTAATTTAGGATTCTAAATCTCTTTGTTTCATTAATAAAAACAGAAATCCAAGAAATCCATCCAATATGTCACAACTCGGCCATTGGGATCATTGAATAATCTCCCTGTCATGAAAAGTACCCACTGGGTGGGCAACCCCATCACACAAAACATTTTTATTTTACACCACTAGCATAACGCAGCTTGTTGAAATTCTACATTTAAATGTAAAAATGGGCACAGAATTCAAAAATGTGGTATAAAATACAATGAATTCGATAATAGACAAGGCAAACTATAAACTTTCTTACCTTGAGCAGTAGAGTTCAACCTGTTCTCGAGAATGAAAACCATTCAAGTGCTCTTTGCCACGCTAGGTGAGATTGACCTTTGAACCATCGTTAAAGTTGTCATTCGCAATTTTCATAAAAATAGTTTCGCATTTATCCAATAGGAAACACGAGAAGGTAATTTTCATATACTGCACTCACGGCCACAGGAAGTCGTCTGTGAAACCCAATGACCTTGAACTTTCTGAAAACAGCGTCCTTCCCTAGTTACGAAGTCCCTAATATCATCTTGGGTAGATTCATAGATGATCTGCACACTCGACAGATGTTGCATAACTAGTTGCTCATTGTTCCATTAACACTCTGGCTGTAAACACTTTGGACATGTCCTCTCAGGCATCCATCTCAACTGGAACCCCACTAGTGAGGTTGAACCAAGTGATTGAATCACTTTCACATACACCAGCAAAAAAATATGAGGTGCTGAAGAAATAGAAGTTCGTCTGTTGCATTGTTTTAGCACTTTTTCTGAGTCTTTTAATTTAGCCATTAAGACAGTTGTAAAGATTTTGAGCATCAGTCAGTCAATCAATCATTCCGATGCCGTCTCCACAATGAAGGTTGGCTCCAATGGATCTCTAACATTGTCTGTCTCTCACCTTGATTGTACATTCTGTCAGATTGATATTCGCCCATCTCTTGATGTTATCTGCCTCTTGCCTTCAACATTGCCCTCCAGTATGGTTTTTATAAGAGTGTTATGTATTTTTAATATGGCTAAAATATTTCAATATTTGGGCATAGTTAACTTAGTTATGGCCAGTAAATGCAAGCACTTCAGAAAGACATTCACTTTTTCCCGGGCTTTTAGGGTTGTGAAGTGAGATTGTAGTTTAAGTATTTGGTTAGCGTACTACTAGTCTTTATATTTGAAATTTGTTGCTTACTGTTCTGCTAGTCTTTTTTTACACCAGTTTATCACAGGCTTCCTAATGTTGGCTTATTGTTTTTGTTAATTAAGATCTTAATTTTAATACATACTAACAAGGAAAAGTATATTTAAACAGAATTTGCAATTGTTAGGGTTCAAATTAATTTATGCCACAACAAGAATTATCTCCCCGGGAAGGTTAACCCGGTCAACAAATGCCCGCAGAAGTCGGATGTGTCAGCCTAATGGCGCAAGAACGCAGCTCTGCTGTAAACAGGCACAACACAATCACGTCCAAAAAAAAACAAAACTCCGGATGAATGAAGAAGAAGAGGAAGAAGAATTATCTTTTTTGTGTTGCTGTATCTTATAGTCTTCTAATAAGTTTTTAAAAAAAATTTCTTCCACAGGTATCGTTTTGATAGGCGAAATTGGAGGACAAGCAGAAGAAAATGCAGCTGAATACTTGCAGCAGTTTAACACAGTGAGAAACAGAGGATTGAGAGTATATTTTTCCAAAATAGAATGAAGAATGTTTTATTGCAGCTCTGAGATGTTGGTGGTAAATCAGGCTATCTTGCCGTATAGTAGTAAATTAGTCAACCGACTCTATTGTTGAATGTTTGTGCTTTATCAGAAGTGACAGACTGAAAGTCTGCAGCTTGACAGAAAACAAATGATAAAGAATTAACATTTAAATTGATAGCAACATATTATTGTTGACACCTAGTTTCAGGTGGATTCTTCTTTTGTTCGCTATTTCATGGTGTGATTTCTAAAAGAAATATGCCACAATGTGGAGAAAGCTGCAAAGAGTCTGGCTCACCAACATACCTCCCTTCACCTTTGAAATCTCCAGAATTGGCACCTGGCATATTAAAAGAATGTATGAATTGGGAAAGATAGCACTGGTAGCGTCTTTTAAAATTGATGGGACGCTACGGAATCCCACAGAAAATCATTAACTTAATAAAGGCAACTTATAATGACATGAAATACAAAGTTCTTTATTAATTTAAACTAACAAATACATTTTACATAAGATCAGGAGTGCGACAGGATGCCTTTTGTCATCTTTATTATTACTGACTATCGACAGTATTAGGACAACAACAACCGTCAGAAATAAATTTCAGTGGACTTTGACAGAGCAGTTTGATGACTTAGCAGACGACATTGTCCTCCTGTCTCACACAGAAAATCAGATGCAACATAAATATGTTCTGTCTAAAATCCCATAAGGAGAAGTCAGAGGATGAGAATTTATCAAGCAATTTGTAATCTCATCTTCCTTTGATGAAACCTTACTTCACAAGGTGGAATCATAGACCTAGTTAGGTGGCAATGTACACAAAAGATGGGAAAGCAGATAGAGATATTAACATGAGAATACAGGAGGCAAGAGGACTAGTCAAAAGAAATACAATCTAGTTCCAAAGTTAGAATATTTAACTCTAAGGTTAAATCAGTATTGTTGTAGAACGACTAAAACAACTACTGGTATAAACTACATACATTCATTCATTGGTGCTAGTGCAGAATAGGACTAAAATAGTATAACAGAATCACCGATGCTGTGCTTTGGGAAAGATCTAGACAGATTCCAGCCAATCAAGAGGTGACGGAACAACACTGGTGTTGGATGAGACAAACATTGAGAAAAACTTGGTAATGCTCAATTAGAATGTCCTTTCTCTGGAACCCTTGGGGCAAATGAAATAGAGAGAGAGACCTAATAACGTATAAAAAGGAGAATTAGAGACAGAAATTAATCAAATGGGGAAGAGCTGGGGGAGATAGCCAAAGATAAGGCAGCTTGGCATGAGTTGATTGAGGGCCGATACTCTAATGAGGAATAAAGGGCAGAGGAACTGGAGCCAAATTTAGCACCGTGGCTAGCATGCTTGCCTGCAAACTGTGTGGCTGTGTTCAAATCCACTTTAAGGTGGAGATTATTTTCATTGACCTGAGCTCCACGTTGACGCAGCCAAAAATCGGTGCTAGGAACTTTTCTATGAAGTAAAAGTTGAAGCATGAAGTAATGATGAACAGATGACCTATCCATGCTGATTGATCTAATTTATAGGCCTAGCACCATTTCCCTGTATGTCTCCTGACATAAAAGAGATCCTTTACTTATTATTTACTAGTTATGTATGTTTTAGATAATATAAACAATGTTTTGTAATTATACAATTTGCTAGTATTGCCTTGATTGCATCTATTCCTAGATAAATTGTGTATACACTACATCTGTGTAGAGACAAAATATGTTCAAAATCAGCTACTGTAGGACAGATTGTGTATTTAGCACATCTACTCATAGACATTGTATATACACTACATTTGCTCCTAGACCACCTGCAAATAGTCATCTGTTTATTTTGCATCGGTTTTTAATAAAGTATCATTCTGCTCACAGGGACCTAAGGCCAAGCCAGTGGTGTCTTTCATAGCAGGTCTGACTGCCCCACCTGGCAGAAGAATGGGTCATGCTGGAGCCATTATTGCTGGTGGCAAGGGTGGAGCAGAGGAGAAGATAGCCGCATTGAAAGCCGCTGGTGTTCATGTGACCATGTCCCCGGCAAAGTTAGGAATCACGATGCTAGAAGTGAGTACACTTGTCCTTGGGGATTCTATGATTTGTAATACCTTATGATGGTTGACAGACTTGTCAGCACCTAACTTTGGGTAGATGGTTGAGATTTGCCAGCACTCATCTTTGGGTGGATGGATGACATGACTTGCCAGCACTCATCTTTGGGTGGATGGATGACATGACTTGCAAGCACTCATCTTTGGGTGGATGGATGACATGACTTGCCAGCACTCATCTTTGGGTGGATGGATGACATGACTTGCCAGCACTCATCTTAGGGTGGATGAATCACACAAATTGCCAGCACCCAACTTTGGGTGGATGAATCACACAATTTGCCAGCACCCAACTTTGGGTGGATGAATCGCACAACTTGCCAGCACCCAACCAACTTTGGGTGGATGAATCACACAACTTGCCAGCACTCAACTTTGGGTGGATGAATCACACAACTTGCCAGCACCCAACTTTGGGTGGATGAATCACACAACTTGCCAGTACCCAACTTTGGGTGGATGAATCGCACAACTTGTCAGCACCCAACCAACTTTGGGTGGATGAATCACACAACTTTCCAGCACTCAACTTTGGGTGGATAAATCACACAACTTGCCAGCACTCATCTTTGGGTGGATGAATCACACAACTTTCCAGCACCCAACCAACTTTGGATGGATGAATCACACAACTTGCCAGCACCCAACTTTGGGTGGATGAATCACACAACTTGCCAGCACCCAACTTTGGGTGGATGAATCACACAACTTGCCAGCACCCAACTTTGGGTGGATGAATCACACAACTTGCCAGCACCCAACTTTGGGTGGATGAATCACACACCTTGCCAGCACATAACTTTGGGTGGATGAATCACACAACTTGCCAGCACCCAACTTTGGGTGGATGCATCACACAACTTGCCAGCACCCAACTTTGGGTGGATGAATCACACAACTTGCCAGCACCCAACTTTGGGTGGATGAATCACACAACTTGCCAGCACCCAACCAACTTTGGGTGGATGAATCACACAACTTGCCAGCACCCAACCAACTTTGGGTGGATGAATCACACAACTTGCCAGCACCCAACTTTGGGTGGATGAATCACACAACTTGCCAGCACCCAACCAACTTTGGGTGGATGAATCACACAACTTGCCAGCACCCAACCAACTTTGGGTGGATGAATCACACAACTTGCCAGCACCCAACTTTGGATGGATGAATCACACAACTTGCCAGCACCCAACCAACTTTGGGTGGATGAATCACACAACTTGCCAGCACCCAACTCTGGGTGGATGAATCACACAACTTGCCAGCACCCAACTTTGGGTGGATGAATCACACAACTTGCCAGCACTAAACTTTGGGTGGATGAATCGCACAACTTGCCAGCACTCATCTTTGGGTGGATGAATCACACAACTTGCCAGCACCCAACTTTGGGTGGTTGAATCACACAACTTGCCAGTGCCGTAAAGTTGTGGTATATATTATTCCAGCTCGTCGTCAAGAACAACCGTCCAGCAGAACTGCTGGAGCAACGTCAGTGAACATGTAATGATTTAAGGCAGGCGGACATTTTCTGGCAATGAAACTTTTATTGATACAAAATGGCTTGTAGCGCCCTCAAATATTATTATACACCGGTCTGCTGCTGCTGCTTGGAGGCACTGTGTGACGTAAATAGGCAAAACGCACAATGCTCATGATATATAATTAATTAATTAAATGCCAAGATAAATGATTCAGCCACCCAGAGTTATTCAAAGCGTATCGTTGTCGTTTAACCTAACAATACCGACTTACGGTGGTTGTTGACATTTGCTAACCTTGAGCCATGTCGTCGACTTCTGGTTTAATATCGCTGGCCATTCGCCTGTCCCGATTTTGAAGCGTGCCTTAATTACCTCTCCTTTATGAACAATGGTTCCCTGTTACTATTTCCATCTTCCCGATTGATTCACTTTGATAATTCATCTCCGAGAATGTTACGCCGCCTGTCCTTGTTGTCAGCCCAAACATCCTTCTTTCTCTCTAGTTGCTAGTGTGTCATGCCGTGACGTTTTTCCCATTGTGACGTCACTTGGCGATTTTTGCTGCTTGCTTCTTTGAGATTAACTCTTCAATAATCTCCCTCCTTTATAAATTCTGTATCTCATTCTGAAGTGCCCAATTTTTAACCCTTTGAAAATAAAGATTTTCATTCGTTCGTTCGTGCTACGTGGCAGTAAGCACCCAACTTTGGGTGGATGCATCACACAACTTGCCAGCACCCAACTTTGGGTGGATGAATCACACAACTTGCCAGCACCCAACTTTGGGTGGATGCATCACACAACTTGCCAGCACCCAACTTTGGGTGGATGAATCACACAACTTGCCAGCACTCAACTTTGGGTGGATGAATCGCACAACTTGTCAGCACCCAACCAACTTTGGGTGGATGAATCACACAACTTTCCAGCGCTCAACTTTGGGTGGATAAATCACACAACTTGCCAGCACTCATCTTTGGGTGGATGAATCACACAACTTTCCAGCACCCAACCAACTTTGGATGGATGAATCACACAACTTGCCAGCACCCAACTTTGGGTGGATGAATCACACAACTTGCCAGCACCCAACTTTGGGTGGATGAATCACACAACTTGCCAGCACTAAACTTTGGGTGGATGAATCACACAACTTGCCAGCACCCAACTTTGGGTGGATGAATCACACAACTTGCCAGCACCCAACTTTGGGTGGTTGAATCACACAACTTGCCAGCACCCAACTTTGGGTGGATGAATCGCACAACTTGCCAGCACCCAACTTTGGGTGGATGAATCACACAACTTGCCAGCACCCAACCAACTTTGGGTGGATGAATCACACAACTTGCCAGCACCCAACCAACTTTGGGTGGATGAATCACACAACTTGCCAGCACCCAACTTTGGGTGGATGAATCACACAACTTGCCAGCACCCAACTTTGGGTGGATGAATCACACAACTTGCCAGCACCCAACCAACTTTGGGTGGATGAATCACACAACTTGCCAGCACCCAACCAACTTTGGGTGGATGAATCACACAACTTGCCAGCACCCAACTTTGGATGGATGAATCACACAACTTGCCAGCACCCAACCAACTTTGGGTGGATGAATCACACAACTTGCCAGCACCCAACTCTGGGTGGATGAATCACACAACTTGCCAGCACCCAACTTTGGGTGGATGAATCACACAACTTGCCAGCACTAAACTTTGGGTGGATGAATCGCACAACTTGCCAGCACTCATCTTTGGGTGGATGAATCACATAACTTGCCAGCACCCAACTTTGGGTGGTTGAATCACACAACTTGCCAGTGCTGTAAAGTTGTGGTATATATTATTCCAGCTCGTCGTCAAGAACAACCGTCCAGCAGAACTGCTGGAGCAACGTCAGTGAACATGTAATGATTTAAGGCAGGCGGACATTTTCTGGCAATGAAACTTTTATTGATACAAAATGGCTTGTAGCGCCCTCAAATATTATTATACACCGGTCTGCTGCTGCTGCTTGGAGGCACTGTGTGACGTAAATAGGCAAAACGCACAATGCTCATGATATATAATTAATTAATTAAATGCCAAGATAAATGATTCAGCCACCCAGAGTTATTCAAAGCGTATCGTTGTCGTTTAACCTAACAATACCGACTTACGGTGGTTGTTGACATTTGCTAACCTTGAGCCATGTCGTCGACTTCTGGTTTAATATCGCTGGCCATTCGCCTGTCCCGATTTTGAAGCGTGCCTTAATTACCTCTCCTTTATGAACAATGGTTCCCTGTTACTATTTCCATCTTCCCGATTGATTCACTTTGATAATTCATCTCCGAGAATGTTACGCCGCCTGTCCTTGTTGTCAGCCCAAACATCCTTCTTTCTCTCTAGTTGCTAGTGTGTCATGCCGTGACGTTTTTCCCATTGTGACGTCACTTGGCGATTTTTGCTGCTTGCTTCTTTGAGATTAACTCTTCAATAATCTCCCTCCTTTATAAATTCTGTATCTCATTCTGAAGTGCCCAATTTTTAACCCTTTGAAAATAAAGATTTTCATTCGTTCGTTCGTGCTACGTGGCAGTAAGCACCCAACTTTGGGTGGATGCATCACACAACTTGCCAGCACCCAACTTTGGGTGGATGAATCACACAACTTGCCAGCACCCAACTTTGGGTGGATGCATCACACAACTTGCCAGCACCCAACTTTGGGTGGATGAATCGCACAACTTGCCAGCACCCAACTTTGGGTGGATGCATCACACAACTTGCCAGCACCCAACTTTGGGTGGATGAATCACACAACTTGCCAGCACTCAACTTTGGGTGGATGAATCGCACAACTTGCCAGCACTCATCTTTGGGTGGATGAATCACACAACTTGCCAGCACCCAACTTTGGGTGGATGAATCACACAACTTGCCAGCACCCAACTTTGGGTTGTATGGTTTACAGACTTGCTAGTATCTAGTTTTGAATGAATGGTCGAGTATCAAGTTTTGGATGGATGACTTGCTGGTACCCAGCTTTGGGTTGCATGGTTGACAGGCATATCAGTACCTAACTTTGGATGGATGGTTGATAGGCCTGCCAGTACCTAGTTTTAGGTTTCACCCACAATTCAAAAGGAATTTGTCCCCACTGCAAACAGCTCAGGAATCATCCTAATTAGTACCAGATGTACTCTCAGAAGCAAAGGCACAGAGGAATGAAGCTGTTCACTCATCCCATAGTACAGTAATTTAGAATGAAGTGAAGTCGTGTCACTTTGTTCTCCTATGGAAAAATCCTCTATCTTTTTTGCCTTAACAAAATAGTCATTGTGACACCTCTCTACTGAGGTGTTGTGGGCAATTTCCAGGTCTAGTTCACTCATCCCATAGCACAATAATTTAGAATGAAGTGAATTTGTGTCACTTTGTTCTCCTGTGGAAAAATCCTCTATTCTTTTTGCTTTAACAAAATAGTCATTGTGGCACCGGTCTACTGAGGTGTTGTGGGCAATTTCCAGGTCTAGCGGAGCTCTACCCTACCCTGTCAAGGCAGAAGTTCAGACATTTGTCATGTGTGTGAGTCAATTCTGAAATACCTGAAACTACTAGTTTGTGTTTCAAGATTTTGTCTAATCCACTTTTGTTTGTTTGTTCACAGGCAATGAAACAAAGTGGCAAGATTTAGCTCGTTACATCTCCAAACCATGGACAAGTGACTTTAACTGCAAATAGAAGTTTTTCATAGGACACATAGTTGCTAGGTCATCTATTGTATGACACTTCATTTGGGAAATTACGCACTGTCTGAGGGAACTATATTACCCATCATGAAGGCATTTGACAGAAACTGGGGTTGACATATTTATCGTGTTGTTACCATGTGGAATGTATTAATCTGATAGTGACGCAGTATTGGTGGAAACTATAAAAGCATATTAATTTTAATGTACCGTATATGTATGTCTATACATTTCTCTATTTGTTAGTATCTTTTACGCAGACAGGATGGTTTTGTTTATTTTACTAAATAAGTGGTCATGAAGGTTGTGTTACTGGAAGTGTGATAAATGCCCTAGCTTGGGAATGGGGTTTTGGGACAAGTGGAGATGACTAGTTTCTGCATGTTAGTTTGCTAGAAGTTGGATGATGGATTGGTTTGTCATGAAGTGTGTCTTTCTGCTTGATTTAGTAGGGATTTAGATATATACAGATTATCATTTGCTTATTTTATTTCAATGAGAGGGCCGTTATATACTGATTGCCACTTGTGTTATGCTGTCACATTGGTCATTTCTTTTTCTGTCTATCTCTGACTATATCTAGTATTTGAGTGCTTTTAAATGACACCTGGTTTCTTTTCTTTTTTTCTCCCCTGCTCTGTTCATTGCCTCTTGAATTCGTAGTTGTGGAGAAAGAAGATGAAAAATTAAATGAAAGATGACATATTCTAGAGACACATATGATAGTATAATTCACAATTTATTTATGTTATTCAACAAAATAAACTCCTTTAGGAGCTCAGAGCCTTGACTATAGCCTAGCTCCATGCCAGAGACTAATAACCATGCTAATTTGTATAGTAGTTTGTTTCCCATGATGAATTTGTGAATTCCATCATTTATGTAGATATGTTGTTCTCGTGTTGGGTGATATTGTAATCTGTTAGCTTTGATTTGTTTGTACTAACCTATGTGTTCAGTCTCGTATGTTTGTATTTGCTCAGTTAAAACACCAAGTATTGAAAGTCATAAAAGGTCAGTTTCTCCATGCAGTTTTGACTTAAATAATAATGGCACCAAGTATAATGCTTGATCATGGTCAGGTTTTCTTTATATCATCTTATCTCCCAGAATAATTATATGCAGGTGGCATTAGTTTACTTTCATTTTACTTTAGTTTTGGACACAATAATATGTTAGTTGTCTCAGGATTGTGCTGGTTATAGGTGCATCTATAATATGTTAGTTGTCTCAGGATTGTGCTGGTTATAGGTGCATCTATAATATGTTAGTTGTCTCAGGATTGCGCTGGTTATAGGTGCATCTTATCTTGTATTCATGATTATATATCATACCTCACACCACACACAGCTCATATATATATATATATATATATATATATATATATATATATATATATATATATATATATATATATATATATATATATGTTAATTTAGTGAGAAGTCATGTTTAACCATGTATAGTTAAGAGAGATTACTTCTCCAGGCTGCCCATAAAATTTGTCTTTGTGAGACCTGTAATTAACACGTACCTATGTGAATATTATGAATGTGAATTTAACACATGGAATACAAGACATAATGGCATTTGAGTATTTTAATTTGAATGATGGTGAGTTGCTGTAAGTGTATGTTGAGTGTTGTGGTTTTGTATGATGGTGTTGTTTGTGTTTATTTTCTCAGTGGTGAGATAACAGTTGCTGCCTTGGCTATGTGAAACTGTTTGCCTGTTCTTGGAGATTTCTTTGCTCCTATTAGTGTACAACATATAGACACAAACCATTACTCTTGATGGTGCATAGATATTTTGCCAGAAATGCAACAGAGAAGCAATGAATAGTCTACTTGAACCTGCCAGGCGTGTCTGAAGAGGTTTAGCATGGAGCTAGCCAACTCATCTCATAGGAGACTACAATCATGAAGTGCAACCACCCACACAAATCTTTAAAAAAAAAAAATGTGTTTTAAATAATTCAGCCAATCAAGATTGAGGAAGGATCTTTTCTGTAATTTTTAGAAAGACGGGAAACACAAGAAAGCAAGAAATCAAAAGGCTTGGAATGTGGCGGTTGCGTGCCAATACATGGTGGGCAGTTAAAAGACGAGAAGATGAAGAATATGTCAAACTTGTTAACTATTATCTGCAAAGTTAAAGCCATTGCAGGTACTATGACAGGGATGTGAAAGTTAATTTTGTGGGAAAGCCAGCATGTTATGCCACTTTACCAGTTGAACCCAGCAAAGAAAAAGTACCCTCATTTTTCTGGTTTCTCAACAAACCAACTTCTTTAAAACTACTGTTATCAATCTCTCAGAAGAAGATAGTTTTGGCCTTACTTGATTGATTGATTGATTTAGGAACCGACATAACAGCATTCGGGGCATTCCCATAAGCGCTCCGTCCCCATCCTTAGAAGCCAGCGAAGAGTTCCAATCCCAATAGTACCAGTAGCAATCTGATTTTATGTGCATCTCGCCTTTCTTCTAAACGTTGAACATCGGCCAGATCCCCTCGTCACTCCTCGCTGTCGCATTCTTGCCAGACCATGGTGATCCATTTGCTCCTCCGAGGTGCACATGTGCAACCACATCTGCCTTATCATGCATCAATACTCCACCAAGTTTTGCAGAGCCAGCTTGGCCTTATTTAACTGTCATTATGGGACTTGCTATGTTTGGGGCCTTTATGGTGTGTCTTTTCCACATTAGTTTGCAATTGAGCAGAGTTTAGTAGCAGTTATTCTGATAGTATGGTTCAGGTTGGTTTGAAAGATTGGCATCTGCTTTTAATGTACGAAGGCCGAGGTTTATATCAATTTAGAACACATACTGCAAATGTGTGCTGTTTCTTTGTTGACTTGAGCGCCCAAGCGTGGTCTCGCTAGGTTAAAGTGGAAAAGAAATTGTAGGGCACCTGGGATGGCATGCTGCTGAGACTGAATTCCTGGAGGAATTCATTTCTTTGTTTATGAAAAGCGACCAAAAAAATGTGCACTTTATTAAGAAGTTATTGAGATAGGTGGGGGTCCTGTGATTCCATGTAAAGCACAGTATTGTTTCACACCACTTTTCAGGTATATTCCATGATTTCTTCATGCTAAAGTGCAAAACTTTTAGAGTGCTCTTAGGCTGTTGAACATAGGACATTGATCACTGCAGGAGAAGATAGCGTTATTGTAGTGGCTAGATGCTACTCTGGTGGTCATATGCTCAAATTCGCATAGGGAGCAATTGTATCATGGACTTTTCCTCCCAGGGTCAGTCAGTCAATCAGGTGCCGCCTCCGCAATGAAGATTGGCTGCAATGTTATCTCCAGTTTCTTTTCTGTTTGTGGTAGTCTCATCGCTGTCTTTGGGATACTACATGGTGAGGTCTTGATCTCTTCCACGATGGCCAGCCATGTTCACTATTGTGTCCTGATCACTCATCATGTGTGCCACACTCTGCTGTTTCACTTTTGAAGCCATTGATCTATGTAGATATATCCACCTTGTTCTCCGTCCCAGTTTTTGTGTACTGGGCATGGACATTGCCAATTTAGCAGGATATTACCCCTACTTCAAACTCAACCTCAAATGGATACTAAGTGAACAAAAGAAGGATATTAGAAAATATTTTGGGAAGTAATGGTGATTGGCGTGGTACTGACCACATCACTCATTGTTTACAGGTTGGTGAATACAAATGTGGGTCTAGCACCATGTGCCTAAGGCCTGAAAAGGGTTCTTTACTTACTAAAAGAAGAAACCCATTTAAAGACAGGTGTTTCAGAGAGCTGTGATCATTGCTTTGTGGATCACATGCTTGGCTATCTTGATTAATGGCCAAATATAGGCCACAATTTAACTCTGCAGTGATATCAAACAATCAGGCCAAAGACCAGGATGTTTTTGTGTGCGATAAATTATGAAAATTTTAAGACGAAAGATAGTCGCATGGATAGCAAACGTAGAGCCAGAGACTAGAAACTGTAGGGTAATAACAGTAGGCCCTTGGCTCATATCTGGAAACAAAAAATACTATACGCTAATATTCTAATAAAATCATCTTGTTCCTCTTGTAGTTTGTGGTGACGAGTTGAAGCATGAACAGTGGGAGAGTGCCCGGTTATGAGCTTCATATGTCATGATTCTCATGGATTCTGTTATTTCTTCTGTTTACTTGGTCAGCCTCTTCTTCTGGTCCCACTTGTTAAAAGCTCCTAATAAATCTGTAAAGTGAATATATGAAGTGTAGGGCAGCTTTACAAAATATAATTAAGGAAAACTAAGGACGTTATTTTGACAAGCCTTCATCAGCTAATAAGAAGGCAAAAACAACAGAAAACCGGGAGATGACAAAAATGAACACATCGACATATTCCATGTTATACACGTTTGTGATATGTGTGTGTTGAGCTTTCTAATCATACTTCACGTGACCACATTAAGACAGAATATTAAAACATGAAAAAAAATAAATTATGGCACTTATCTCATATGCTCCGATTATGAAGGAAGTTGCCCTTCACTTTGTGTTTCATATTGTTTATATCCACACAGCTTTACATCAACTTTAACCCATTTATTGATATTGATAAATCTAAGGTAAGATGGGTAAAAAGTAAAGGATTCTTCCACACACCTTGAAGCATATTGAGAAGATACCAACCCCCATATACGTATGGTAATGTGATGATGCCAATGTCATAACGGACAGGTCAGTTTACCCAAAAAAAATCCATTCGATGGCAATTCATACCGGGCCGACAGTGAAACGCACAAGACTTGCTAAAGCGGCTCAGAAATGTAGATATAGATAAACCAAAAAGGTGTAGATAAACTAAACGTTCACACAGCTACCAAAGTATGGAAAAATAGGGGGGGGGGGGGGGGGGGGGGGAGGGTGACTGCTATCGAGATGACGCTAAAAGTGAGTGAATGTGAAATGTAACTTGAGAGCTATTCAAGCTATCGACACGAACAACTACAACAATCTGGCGCTTCGACGCCGTCTTCGATTTTGTGCACGTTTATGCTATAGGCATGTTCAGTTTTCTAGTCACACTTCGCTTGAAGCCGACAAGCTCAGCATAAAGCTGATATATCGAAGGGGAACAATACGTGAAATGCGGTATCTGTAAATTATAAATAACGTTTACTTCCCTTCGTCTACTTCCTTACGGGCACTCTCAAATTACAGTGTTATACGAGATCACACAAGCTCTTGAAGTAGTACTGATGAGTCCGATGTGTTTATACAAATCACTGTTTAAACTCGCCTTCACATAGAGTATCCTGTTGATCGAACTACCTCTAGAATATCGAGATAAGTATGGCTTTTCTTAGTGTTTAGTTCTTGTTCCGTCGATAAACAGCCCAGTTTTGTTGGTCGGACAACCGATGAAATATCGTGACAGGTAATCATTTTTGTTGTCTGCTTTATATTTAATTTTTATTTTGCATTGATACTAAAATGGGAAATGGAAATAGAAGGGAAAATTCTTAACCAAGTGGATAATTTCAAATACCCAGGGGCATTTATAACATCAGACGGAGGTGCATAGCAGTGATTAAGAGTAGAATAGGGCAAGCAAAGGCTGCATTTCACAAAATGAAAGACACGGTACTTCCGGTTTCAAGATGGCGACGGACGGTCGTGTTGTTTTGTGTTCGTTAACTTTTTCGCGTAAGGGATGGATTTATTCATCTCTTGCGTGTAATTGGTGTGCCAGGATGTAAAACCAGGAGTTTCTACTCAAGATCTGCGCGGGTGCTACGGAGTTCGTGCATCGAGCGAAGCCAACCTTGAGTGAATTTTCAGCAGCGTGTGTGGTTATCAGCAGTCTGTGTTTACGTTTTTTCAACATGGCGAAAGAACGTCTTCTTTCCGAGCGATCAACAGTCAACATAACGAAGCGGCGTGGTAGCCGCGCAGGGACAAAGAAGCAAGGTAAGCGCGGGGGTTTGAGACGTTTTAGACTCAAGTGTCACCGTCTAGGACTCAGGAACATCCGTATTCTATATTGGAACTGTGCCAGTGTAAAACAACTGGTCTCTATTTTAGAAACCCTAGTTTACAGGAACGACATTGTAGCACTCCAGGAGACGAGACTGGGCGATCAGCTACTCCAAATTGCCGGCTTCAAATGTTTCTACAACCGACGACATCTGGGAACGGCGATTCTCGTTCGCGACAGCATGGTGGCGTCAGAGCTAGACATGTCCAGTTGGGACAGTGACGATATACAAATACAGGCGTTGAGAGTTCATTCCAGTATACCATTCGTGTTGGTTAATGTTTATGCCCGCAATGCGAGTGTGGACGCCCAGAAGTGGCAGTGCTTAAGTGGCATATTAGGCCACGAGAGAAATGTTATTTTCTGTGGTGACTTCAACGCTAAAGGCAGATCATGGGGAAACACTTCCTCCAATACACAAGGGGAGGAGCTCGAGACTGCACTGGAAACCATCGACCTGGTTTGTATCAACAGTGGCTGTGTCACCAGGACAGCAAGCCGTCCAGGCGATGAGGACAGTGCTATTGATCTGGCGCTAGTTTCACCTTCACTCACTACAGTGTGTAGATGGGGTGTCCTAGGACACCATGGCAGCGACCACCACCCTTGCAGCATATTGGTGGAGAAAGGCAGAACCAGGCAGCACAAGCTAAAGGTAAAGACGTTCCAGTATGACAGTACAGGGCAAGATGTGGTGAGCAAAATAAGACGTGACAAGCGCAGAACGTTTCAGGGCAGGAGAAAAAGCTGGGAGCAGCCACCGTGGTGGAGTTTCGAGGTGGAGAAGGCTTGGGTGGATAAGCGTAGTGCTGTAAGGAGATGGCAAAATGCCAAGAAGAACAGAGCTGGTCATCCTAGTCCCTGCTTGCACTTAGAAAGAGAGATGCACACAAAAGTAAGCTATTTCAAAAAACTGGTCAAGGTGGTTAAAAAAAATGAAAGCTATCTAATGCAATAAGTCACTATCAGTGAATGTAAGAGAGTGCTGGAATGCTATATAGAACCTGTTTTGCTGTATGGCAGTGAATCTTGGAATGTAAATGAACAAATTAGCAAAAACTTGGAAGCAACAGAGATGTGGTTCCTAAAGCGAATGTTGCAAATTCCTTGGGCTGCCAAAGTAACTAACAACGACTGCTTGAAAGAGGCTACTGAAACTACAACATTATATTCAACAATAAGAAAGAGACAAAAAGTTTTCTTTGGTCATGTGATGAGAAGAGAGGCATTGGAATACACCGTGACGACTGGAGAGATCGACGGGAAGAGAGACAGAAGCCGACCAAGAGAAATGATGCTAGATGGATTGAGACGGCGGTATGGAGGAATATCCGCAGCAGAGTTGATCCAGAAAACCAAAGACCGAGATCTGTGGAGAGACATGAACGCCTACGCCAGCTGGCATGACACTTGATGATGATTGAGAAAGACTTTAGTGGAAACATTTACTTATATCTATTAACGTTTCTCCACTTCTTCGAACTTCTCCGCCATATTGTGTGTTGTTATTCTGTCTCCCGGGGAGCCACTCATTTGACTAACTAAACTAAAGGCGAGAGGATAGATTTAACTGCACTGGGTTTGATCCCACACGGTCCCGTCCCTTTCCGCGGGGCTCCATGTCGAAAACGTCGTACAAAGCTCACATTTCGTAGCTCCAGTCTCCAGTCCAGTGAACTGAAAAGCGTAGGGTGGAATCGAACCCATGATCTTCGGAGCGTGAGGCAGGCGGTCCTAACTACATCGCCACGGAGACTCCCTTTAAGACTAATGTTGGATCAACCGTTGTTTCTTTAACTCTTTTAATTCCAGAACGTCACAGCGGCTGTCAAACGGGGAAAATAACACTATCAAGACAATCAGACGTGCGATATTTTTACAGGTTGTATATTATCATCATCATCACCATCCCCTGCCTTGCCGGCTGGCGAGGGTGATCATGCCTCTCCTTATATTGCAATATCAAACGGCATGGGTCAATTCGTGTATTCCGGGAAGGTTAACCCGGTCAAAAAATACCCCCCCGAAGTCGGATGTGTCGGCCTAATGGCGCAAGAACGCAGCTCTGCTGTAAACAGGCAGAACGCAATCACATCCGGGGGGGGGGGGGGGGGAACTCTCCGGATGAACGCAGAAGAAGAGGAATTTATGTGTTGATTCCCCTCCGTTCCACGGCACAAGACTGTCAAGAATCGTCTCACGCTGTCTTCCTCTGTTTCTCTTTCCGCAATTCATTTTTCCGTTTGTTACATGTTCCAGTTGTTGTCTTCTCATAATGTGGCCAAACCGATGACTGCCTCTTTCTGATGTGTGTGAAAAGTTGTCTTTGCTACTCAGCTTCCCATAAAACGTCCTGATTGCTCTGATTGGCTGTCCAGTTAATTTTAAGCATTCTTCTATAAAACCACATCTCCGAGGCTTCCATGAATTTTTTTTCTCCTTTTTACTAATTGTCCAGGATTCGCAGCAATATGTTAAAATTCGTTCAACGTAACATGCAAGAACTCTCTGTCTAACTTTAAAGGACAATTACACAAAACGCTCTTCGTTTGATAGGATGCAATTTTTGCTTGTCCTATTCTGTTCTTTATCTCAGTGATGCATCTTCCATCTAAATTACACACCATGTGAAAAAAAAAATATAAAAAATAGTACGTTGTCAGATTTCTTTAGTAAGTTCTGATTAAACGTCAGGGGAACGGTTACGATACTTTGATTGATATTACAGTATAAAGAAAGATTATCGTACGCGGTGCGTTCCCTGGGACATCATCATCGCCTGCAGGGCCGGTGGTCAGTGGTTTGATTCCACATCGAGACGGATTTGTACTTAGGAAGTGGTGCGGAGTGATATTGACCACATGACCCACCGAGTTTATCGGTTAGTCTATAGAAATATGGGTCTAATACTATATAGCCAATGCTCCTACGGCGTATAAAAGAGTCCAGTGCTTTCACTATAGGAGCAACAAGAAATGGAAAACACAAGGAATGGTTAGCAAGAAATGGTCGTATTTAGGAAGTAAAATAATAGATGATTGTGAAAGTGAAGGAATTATACACAAGATAACAGGAGTGCTAGAAAATAATACGTCATGAAAATGTTCATTTATGCCGTACCAGCAACTATACGCGCGTTTGTTGTTTACACTTGAAATAAGAACAGTAGTGTAAAGGGGGGCCGATCTTCCTGGTCTAAGGATTACACGACTTTCTTCGTAATACCGTATACTCTCGTTAGTAACGTGATGTGCGCGAGAATTCTTATCGGTTCTCTCCGGGTCGGTAACTTACGGGGTATGCGAGCCGGTCGCCCAGAAAGCAATGGCAAACTACTAAGCGTAATCTTGCCAAGAAATCAACAATCAGCTGAAAGATGCTGATGTTGTAAAGGATATGCGAAGAAAAGTGTAAAGGGAATGTCTTTTGTCTGTATAATGCTTATTGACTATAAATTGAATTATGAAGACAAACACAACTAACAAGGAAATAGATTTCAATAGGCTTTAATAGATGGGCTTGATGATCCCGACTTCACCGACGGCATTACCATCTTATCCCATACAGAAATAATATTGCAAGATACAAATAAAATAACCACACCTGATGGGAGCTCACAATAATTAGGTCTAAACATTCAAAGTAGCGCGGAGCGACACTGTGAGCTGTGGAATTCAAATGGAATGCTTTCACGTTGGTCCGCTGTTGTTTGTATTGTGAACTACACGTTAAGAAAAATGGAGACCGGCAGGTTGCTGAACCAGCTGGTATTGCCTTAATAATAATGTGTGTGAAACTGCTAGTTTTCTAGTGACTGCCGCTTCCATCACCGATGAACTGTAATTTTAGACGCGGACTGTTGTGTTGGCAGTCTGGCAGCGGCCTTATGCATGTATTTCTGTACGCGCTGTAGGTTTATCGGGACTGTTGTCTGTTCCAATTTTCACATGGTACAGTGGGGGGCATTTTGTGTAATATTCACTGGCACAGGAATGGAACATAATGGGCGACCCTTTGCCGTGGAGTTGGAACCGCGACTAACGATTAACTAATTCTTAGAAAAAAGACAAAGATAATGAGAATAAATCAAGCAAATGGTTACCCGATCTTCCTTGACGCGCCATCCCAAGAGTTGGCCTCATACAGCCATTTAGATAGCAATGTAAACAAGAAAGGGGAAGAAATATTAAAATAAGAGTGCACAAGCTCTAGGAAGTTTGTGGAAGTCAAAATAATTGAAACCTTAGAACCAAACTCAGAACATTCAACTCTAAGGCTAAATGAGTACTGACGTATGGGGCAGAAACACGGAGAATGACCAAACCAATCACCAGTACACTACAAACATTAATTAACTTGTGCCTGCGCAGAATATAAGCACAGACATGGTATGACGCAATCACTAATGCGGGGCTTACGGAGACAATTAAACAAATCCCAGCGAATTAAGGGGTGAGGAAAAAACTATACAATCTTTTCTCTGGAACCCACAGGACAAAATAAATATTGAAGACTTAATTAAAAACACGCGTTAGAGACACATGAATAATATGGGCAGTATATGGAGGTATCTGCATTCGATAGCAAACGATAGGAGATTTGGCATGCGTTAGTCTCAGCTCCACTGACGGATAATCGGTACAAGAATAAGAAAGAAAAAAGATGCGAGATTCTTATTACATCCAGGAGAGGCATTGTGAAGGCAGAGGCGCAACGTAAGTGGGGAGACAACATAAATATATGGACGACTAACTAACTGTATGTGACGGCGTACCAGCAGACAGAGAGAAAGAAAGAGAGAGAGAGAGAGAGGAGAGAGAGAGAGAGAGAGAGAGAGAGAGAGAAAAGAGAGAGAGGGTGGGGTGGGGGTCAGAGAGAGAGAGCGAGAAACGGGGAGAGAGCGTTAGAGAGAGAGAGAGAGAGAGAGAGAGAGAGAGAGAGAGAGAGAGAGAGAGAAAAAGAGAGAGAGGGTGGGGTGGGGGTCAGAGAGAAAGAGAGCGAGAAACGGGGAGAGAGCGTTAGAGAGAGAGAGAGAGAGAGAGAGAGAGAGAGAGAGAGAGAGAGAGAGAGAGAGAGAGAGGGAGAGACATAAAGAAAGTGTTGGCGATCAATTGCTCTAAACCTTCATTGTGAATATGGAAACTTGATTGATTGGTGGATAATTGTTGAGCTCTCTGCAATATCTAAAAATAGGCATGTGCATAATTAAACAATAAAAAACACACGTGGCTTTCAATGCGCATTCTTAATTCAGAAATTATCATCACCTCAAGTGCTACCATGGAAATGAATGGAGCTTACATGTTGGTACCTATTTCGTCACGGTACACTCCGTCATGCTTCGTCCAGTCCACCTGTCCATGTTGCTCACGCACACCAACACTTTCTTCCACTTACTCGCTTACCCTTAATTCACATTTCACGTTGACACATCTCTTAACACGAAGCTGTGACATTTTGTTTATGTGTCAGAAGTTTTTCAGTGGTGTGGCTTTCATCTCACACAGCAATGGTTTCTTCAGGTCCAGTTATAAGGCTGATTTCTGTTCTTCTCTTGGCATGATGTTCTTCATATTCGTCGACATTGTTACATTCCGAGACTCCAATTTGTGCTTACACTGGTTTTTTTTCTTTCTGGATTAACTCTACTGATGAATTTCTTGGGACAGAAAGGGTTAATGCTTTTTTTTTTTTAATATCACGTCGTGTTGGTGGGTCCTGCAGCGTCATCCAGGAATCATGCCTTCTGTTGCTGTGCATTCTGAGCTCATGGGACATTAGATGTGGCCAAAGAGCATCATTTAGGAATCAGTACCATCGATGTTCAGATCATGTCACGTATCGTGGGAGAAGTAAGGCGCCTCTTCCCCTTTGGTAGTCTACGGGCTAGTCTTTTGGCAAGGTGAAGTCCCCAACCAGGGTTAGGTGAAGCCCTGTATACTCATTGAAATACCCAACCAGGGTTAGGTGAAGTCCTGCATACTCATTGAAATACCCAACCTGCAATCTCTTATGGGATAGAACTTTAGAGCAGTCAAGAGATATATACTAAAGCTGGCTGCATTTCCTTTACAAAACTTCGCTGTCAGTCCTGGAAATGTTTGGTTGTTTGTGATTTCTTGGACAAGTTTACGTTCAGTAGTTTGCTTTCTGAACGACCAGCACTCATATCATTGTATGAAAACCAGTGCTATGCGGTTTGCTTCCAAATCGCCTGCAGCTGTGTTGCAAACGTGGTATGCGGTATTGCGAATTGTGTTAGTAACCCATTTGCCACAGCGCCGGTTAGATATAAGTATATATTCAAAACAATGTTTTCCCGTAGTGAATTTGAATAACGAAGACACAAACAATAGATTGCACGATTTATTGCCTGGCATATTTCGCTGCATCTCGTCAGGTACATACTGCAGAAATCAGTGTATTTGTCTACCGTGGTAGACAATCGACATTACTGTGCGAAATTGTGTATATTTCAACTTGAAGGATTTATCTAGTTAATTTCACGTAAGTTGTGTGATTTCTGCAATAAGTATATATAAAAAGATCCAATACAATAGATACCAGTTTTGTTTATAAATTTACAACAGACATTGCATCATGGCTAAAAGCCATGAAGCTGAATGAACAACAATAACAGAAGTAAAAACAGCGATAACAGAACCACAAAGGATATGTAATAATCGGACAATTATTGAGCCTGTATTCTTATGTCACTATACCGGGAGCAGCTTATGACGAACGAAATGCCCAATGCATGGAAGTGATGAATTAAAGCAGCCATGTATCTATTGCTCTTCAAAGACTAATACAACTGAATAAATTATGGAATTGGACAGATAGAACTACAAAAATTAGAGTTTTAAGAGCATGCATCTTTCCCATTGCAACATATGACTGTGAGTCCTGGACACCACTAAACAAGCTGAACAGCGCATAAATGCCGTTGAATATAACCAGAATTCGAAGGAATGGCTCAAGGTTAGCAAGTGTCAACAGACAGGAGTTCCTGTAAGTAGTTGCTCGTATGATAAGCAGCAAGGATGCAATCTAAGTAACGCTAGGCGGTTAAGCATTACCTTGGCATTCGATTAATTAAATATGTATGATCAGTACATAGTAGGAACACTGAGCTGATCCACGACTTTGGTGATCGAGTGAAATGGCGAGTACATGACCGACCACGCTTTTCCGGCATGGCACATGATTGATTGATTGATGATCAGTATTGTGCGTATGCCTATTCACGTATCACCGACCCTCCCAGCAACATGGGAACGGTGCATATTAATCTTTAAGAACGTCACAAGCTATTTTATATAAATAAACATCGTATTGCAAGAAATGTCAACCTGCCTCAAGTCGTTTGATATTTATTAACTGTTGCTCCGGTTATTCTGCTGGACTGTTTTGTTGGAAGGCGAGCTGGGAATAATATTAAATAACATTCCTGGCAGAAGTAAAGATGCCTGGCGATATATACCACTTCAACCACTGAGAGCCGATAGGTCTATAAACATGGGCCAATCACCATGTGCCCCAAAAGTACTGGGGTGTTAAAGTGTCCTTGAACTTTACGTATAGATATAAATGCCTAAATTCATTATCCGGAGGTACTTGTAATTTACCTCCCAAAGACAAGGACGAGAAGTCAACATTTTAGTCCACTCCGGTCATTTGGACAAAGTACCTCTGAAGTCGGAGTGAGTTCGCCTGATGGCGAGGAACATCGGTAATAGGGAAAGCTAATACACACGCAAAAACCACCCCAGTGCACTAGAAGCACATGTATGGACTACGCTTGAGTTCAAAGCAAGCCAATGCAAAAAAAAAAAAAAATATCCAGAGCAACCAACAGCGACAAATTCAGGCCAACCAAACAGCAAACCCCTACCACGATTAGCACAAGAACAAGTAAGTAGAAGAAATAAAATAGACCTCGAAACTTACATGTCCCACATCGCCACAACTCATCCACCCATACACAACGCCGCTCAGACATCTCAAGAATCATGTTTGCAGCCTGCACAAGCTTTTGAACTGCCAACCGTGGGCAAATATTACTGGCCGGACGCAGCGGACCGCCGTTCGGCCGTGCATTTATGGGCGCTGACGCTTACACATGTTCCCGCCACGCGCGCTCCAGCACCAACATGCACGTGCATCTGGGCAAACCTTGAGGTCCGCGTGCCCCTGCACGCACTGCCGATATTTCTTCTGTGCCAAGCGCTGATTACTTTAGGTAAATAAAAAAGATCCCGGATTTTGTAAAAATAAACAAAATGATAGAGCTAAAAAAATTAATTATCTTGTCGCTTCAGATTGTAATGCGGGTGATATCTGAATTCGAAAGCGGGTGGGCAACATTGCGCGCATGTTGCAGTCAATAAAACGATGAACCGAACTGTTATTCTGTTTGAGTGGGGAAAATACAAATCATCAACTGTGGCAACTGAGGGCGGGGACAACACAATGCTGGCATAAGGTAGCTTGGAGGGGGGTATTAACTTGTGTATATTATATCTGTCAAAGAGTTGGCAGCTGCTCAATGGAGGTTTATTGATTGCTGGGGGAAATCACACGCCACCCCACCCCCTGGCTTTACCTTCCGGTACGCGGTAAAATACAGCGTTAGTCTGTACGAAGTGTGCACATTCTCGTCTGCATCGCCGTAGTTGTTCAGTGTAGCAGATGATACAGATGGATGGGTGAATGAATGAATTGATGGATGGATGGATGAATTGGTGGATGAACGAGAAAGCCAACATCACATTGGCAAGGTTGTAAACACGTGCTGGCAATTGTGGCAACTAATTTTTGCTACAGCTGTTATTCTGTTTTTGCTAGAACAGCAGCAGCAGCAGCAGCAGCAACAAGAACAATAACTGTTACTACTCATACTGCTGCTGCTGCTGCTCTTCCTCCTTCTCCTCCTTCTACAACAACAGCAACAACAACAACAACAACAACAACAACAACAACTACTACTACTACTACTACTACTACTACTACTACTACTACTACTACTATACTACTACCATACTACTACTACTCTACTACTACTACTACTACTACTACTACTACTACTACTACTACTACTACTACTACTACTACTACTACTACTACTACTACTACTACTACTACTACTACTACTACTACTACTACTACTACTACTACTACTACTACTACTACTACTACTACTACTACTACTACTACTACTACCGCCACCGTCCCTGTAGCATATAATTCAGTTAATACAGAACCCCAGTAATACATTGGTAAATATCACATGCCTACAAAATAGGCAGAGCCCAACCAGTGAGAAGCAGGACAATCTACAATACTGTTAGACCACCCCATTAACCACAATGGTCTTGAAAGGGGAAGACCAAAGCGAATCAACTTTGTGGAATTGGACATATCTAATACTCAGCATATAAACAACTAGACTCATTAATAACGGAAATAGACTTCCAGCCTTGAGATAACAGCGCCTATCTGATATCATAGAAAACATTCATAGTATTGGGAAAAGAACACCCAGAATGAATTAGAATGAAGAAAAATAATAATAAACAATATAGAAGAACATTACCCAAGGCGCGCCTGGACTCGTGCATATGCAGACGGATCAGTACACAATTCAACAGAACATGGAGGTGGAAGGATTCTTCAGAGTCTAATAAAATGGAGCATAGAAAACACAGTCTGTAGCTGTTGGAAAGTTCTCAAGTAACTTCAGAGCAGAGACAGAGGCCTTAAAAACTGCGACAGAAATGTTGAAAAATAAAAATAAAGAGAAACAAATAGCTCTTTTTACGGATGCGAAGTCAGTTACTTCATTACTGAAGAGCAGAAACAGTACATAAATACAGGGTGTATTGTAAATAACTGTCGGGTTTTTGAAAATATTGCCGTTCCAAGTTTTGTATTTACCTTTTGTTGCATGAACTCCACAGAGGGTGAATATAAAACTTGGAACGGCAATATTTTCAAAAACCCCGCATTCATTAAATATACACCCTATAGCAGACCTAGTGGTCAGCACTACATGAGCTATGCCAACAATCTAAAAGGGCTGTAATACCATGGACTCCTTCTCATTGCAACATAGCTGAAAATTATGAAGCTAAGGGAGTTGGAAGACTGCCTCTGCCTGATATAGACATAACCTATGATAATGACACGAGATTTATTTATAAAAAGCAATTATAATACCAAGTGGAAATCATAGTATCCAGGTCAAGAGACAGGTGATGTATTTTACCAACTCTACCGAAAAGAACAAACTGCAATCTTCAGATTACGGACAGGCCACAACTGGATGAAATATCGCATGTTTAATAAACTAAATGTAGGAGATACTGATGAATGTAACTGTGGAACTGGTAAAATGTGAGTCAAACATGTCTTGTATCCAGCATATGCAGTACAGAGAAAAGTATGTTGGCTCACACTTGCTCCAGTTGAGGACAACTCTATGGGGTTGTCAGAAAGCTTAAGGTGACTGCTGCTTCCTTTGCATTAATTCATATTGACGTCTGAAGGTGAACGAAGAAGAAGAAGAAGGACCCTAGTTAGATAATCAGTTTCGGAGTTAATGTACAAACGGAGGTTGATATAATCAGCTGTTGAGTAAATGTACAAACTAAGGTTGATATAATAAGCTGTTGAGTGAATGCTAAACCGAGGGTTGATGTAAAAATATGTTGAATTAATGTGGAACGTTGGATTGATATAACCACTGTTCAGTTAATGTATATAGAACCGGAGACTGATAAGTCAGCTCTTGAGTTAACGTAGATCTTAATATTGATAGTTGTTGAGTTAATGTTGATCCGCTGATTGATATAACCAGCTGTTAAGTTGAACCTGTGATTGATATAACCAGTTAAGTTAATGTTGATCCGATGATTGATATAGTCAGATGTTGAGTTGTTGCAAAACGGGAGATTGATATAAACAACTGTTGTGTTAGTGTATAACAGGAGATTGATATAACAAGCTGTAGAGTTAGTGTATAACAGGAGATTGATATAACCAGTTGATGAGTTAATGTATAACAGGAGATTGATATAACCAGTTGATGAGTTAGTGTAGAACCTGTGAACTCCACCCGTAAACCACCCTATACAGCGGCATGGTGGAGACGATCAAACGAGTTTCTGAACAAACTGGAGAATTATAGACGAAGAGCCTACACTTAGATTGGAGGTACGATAGACAGAGACAATCTCTTGCCAGAGAGGAGATGGACATCGGGCCAACAGGAATAATCATTCATAGTTTGGTCACTTGAAACGTCATGAAAGTTTGGAGAGAACAATAATGGAGGGGTGTATGCCTGGGAAGAGAGGAAGAGGAAGGCGAAAGAGAAGATGGGTGCAGGATGTGGCGGATGATCTCCAGATGGGTGTATCGGACGCGGGACATCTTGCTTGTGATCGAGAGGTTTTCCGGAGGGTTGTTATGGGAGCAAGGTTCCGCAAAGGACATGCTACTGAATGAATGAATGAATGAATGAATGAATGAATGCATGAATGAATGAATGAATGCATGAATGAATGAATGAATGAATGAATGAAGACCACCTTCGTATCGTTCTGTCCATGACGCATGCCCAAACCAACGCATAGCAAAAGGTGATCGTCGTGGAATATGAAGTAAGGCACAGCAAATGTTGATCGTTAAAGAAGAAGAGGTAAGACACAGGAAAAGCTGATCGCCGACAAGGATGAAGTAAGGAACAGCAAATGTTGATCGTTAAAGAAGAATAGGTAAGACACAGGAAAAGTTGATCGCCGAAAAGGATGAAGTAAGGCATAGCAAATGTCGATAGTCAAACGAGATGCGGTAAGACTTTGCAATAGTCGATCGTTAAAGACAAAGAAATTAAACAAAACAACAATTCATAGCCGAAGAAGATGAACCAAGAATTAGCAACAGTTGGTGGTCGCGAAAGACATAGTAAATGTTGATAGCCACAGAAGAACAATAAGACATTTAACGAAGTTAAATCAACTTTCAAACCACTTGATCGTATTAGTGACTTTTACGATCATTGTGACCATCTTATACAGCAACCACAAACATTTACCTCTACATATATAGAACCAAATCTTATTTTCAAAGTTGATCAAATCGAAAGAAAACCACGAATCAGTACTTTCAAGCATCTCACAATGATGATGACCAGTTACTTAATCACCAAAACAAAATCAAACAACATGACTTAGGAAACACGGCGTCGAAAACAAAATTAGTTTAAAAGCCATTCTCACCGATTAAAAAAACGAATATTGTGCGCTACTTTTGAATCGAATAAATATATTACTTAATGAGAAGAAGTTACGATGTTCGCCAATGAGTATTCAATAGTTTCAACTTTTATTTACCCGTGTACATTTCCTCTTCTTTTACGGTTGTGTGAGCAAAATACAGTCTAATTTCAATCGATGGGGAAGAAACAAAGAGTATAGAATGCCATTAGCGCCCCTAGCACTACTGGCTGGGCGCATTAGGGGCGTCTGACGAGGAGGATCGATGGGAATGCTTTTAGAGCAATCCGCTCCAGGTTTTGAAACTCTGGTAATGCTTGTTTTCAAGAATGTCGCGCGGATTGTCCTCTGTCCTCCCGCGACAATAATCGTAAAAAAGGGAAGGGATGGGGGCGGGGGGGGGGGGGGGAGAGAGAGAGAGAGAGAGAGAGAGAGAGAGAGAGAGAGAGAGAGAGAGGCGGGGTGAGAGAGAATGATAGAGACAGAGAAAAAAAAGAGAGAGAGTGAGAGAGAGAGAGAGAGAGAGAGAGAGAGAGAGAGAGAAATCGAAAGAAAGAGAGAAATAAAAAGACACAGAAAGAGAAAGAGAAAGAGAAAGAATGAGACAAAGAGAGAAGGAGAGTAAGAGAGAAAGAAAAAGACAGCAAGAGACAGCGATAGATGGAAAGGGATAGATAAAGAGATAGAAAGAGAGACAGAGAGAGATCAATAGAGACAGGGAACGAGAGAAAGAAACAGAGAAAAAAAAGAAGAAATAGGAAGAGCGAGATAAAGAAATAAATAAAGAAAGAGACACAGAAACAGAGAGAAATGGGGAGAGAGAGAGAGAGAGAGAGAGAGAGAGAGAGAGAGAGAGAGAGAGAGAGAGAGAGAGAGAGAGAGACAGAAGAGACAGAAAGAGACAGTGGAAAAGGTGAGATAGAGATAGAAGATGAAGTAAGACAGCAAAGCTTGATCGTCGAAGAAGATGAAGTGAGAGCAAAGGTTGATTGTCGAAGAAGATGAAGAGAGACAGCAAAGGTTGATTGTCAAAGAAGATGAAGTGAGACAGCAAAGGTTTACCGTCAAAGAAGATGAAGTAAGACAGCAACGGTTGATCGCCAAAGAAGATGGAGTAAGACAGCAAAGGATTACCGTCAAAGAAGATGCAGTAAGACAGCAAAAGTTGAATACCGAATAACAGCAAAACATTTCACTTTGAAAACTACAACGCACAAAAGAATTTCCACGATAAGGTGGCAATTTCCATTTCTTACAGCGTCTTTTAGATGAAAAAAAAAAAAAAAAAACTTTTTCTCTAATACCATTTTTGTTTGTTGAAACGATGTGACTATCACACCAGCAAGCTGTGTCAGGACAACCATCTTAAACTACTCACCATTATTGCAGCCAGTATGTATACTAAAAGCCAGTATGTATACTAAAAGCCAGTATGTATACTAAAAGCCAGTATGTATACTAAAAGCCAGTATGTATACTAAAAGCCAGTATGTATACTAAAAGCCAGACACCAACTTTGCTTTCTTTCTGTCCAAGTTAGCGGCATTGTTTCTTTTAGTGAACACCGGTCGTGTCATAATTAGCTGTCTGAGAATGGAGTTGAAGGAAGCGGGAGAAGAAACATTTTAAGCGTTTCAACTAAACACGAGGAATGTCGTCTGCTGTGAATAATGGTCTGGAGAATTATTGATTGCAAATTTCTTTTCTCACGGTCCCAGCAAGACACTCAACACTCTACACGTGCAAACGACGTTTATGCACGTGCTAAAAGCCCAAAATTAACCGGCGCGCTCGGCGTTCTGAACGCTAGCAGCACACGTCTACTCAATGGGCATCTTGATCACTGCTTAGAGCGACTCAGCCCAAGAAAGTTCGTTCTGTCTTGGGCTGTGTGGTCACGGCGCCTTCTGGGTTGCCCGGTCACTTTAGGCCACGAGTCTTGTACTCTTGGACGGTGATGCTGGTCGCCGGCTTTGACGATCAACCTAGGCTGTCTTGCTTCATCTTCTTCAAGATATCCTGCCAGGAGGTCTTGTGTGCACAGACAAACAAAAGTCTGGATTGGGGCTTGAAGTGAAAGAGTTGGCGTAAACTATAACTAGTAGTAAGAAGTAACTAAATTAAATTGTTTGCATATCCTTTACAGGACATTGCTGTCAACATCAGCATCTTACAGCTGATTGTTGATTTCTTGGCAAGATTACGCTCAGCAGTTTGCCATTGCTTTCTGAGCGGCCGGCTCACATACCCCGTAAGTTACCGACACGATTCGAACCACTGCTGATTCTCACTAAGAAGTAACTAATGCACGAAAATTGTTAGTCACATGTCCTTTACATGACGTCGCAATTAGCCCATCATTTATTGGCTATTTGTAATGTCCTTGGCACGTTTCCGTTCATTAGTTTACCATTGCTTTCTGAATAGTCGACACTTATGCCATTGTGAAAATCAACACAAAGCGATTTGCTCTCAAACCACCTGCGGCTGAATTTGATCCCTCAATGTCAGGATTATTCTTTTTTCATATCCCTTACATGATGTTGCAGTCAACATCAGCATTTTTCAGCTGCTGTTGATGTATTAGGCAAGATTACGCTCAGTAGATTGCCACTGCTTTCTGAGCGACCGGCTCACATACCCCGTAAGTTACCAACGCGGCGAGAACCGTTACCGATTCTCGCGCAGGTTACGTTACTCACGAGAATATACGGGATTACGGAGAAAGACGGTAACCCCTAGGCCAGGATTAGCGAAGGGGTTACGGACGCAGTTCGTAAACCCGCATAACGCGTTTGAAACACAACTGCGGGCGATTTGGCAGCAGACCGCCTTGCGTTAGTTTTTTTATTACGGTCGTTTAGAAAGCAATGGCAAACTGCTGAACGTAAACTTGCCCAGGAATCACGAACAGCCAAAAATGCAGAGGTTGACTGCTACGTCCTGTAAAGGATATGCAACTAACTTTTTATGTCAGGATTGTCAAACTGGGTTCACTAACCCTAAGCCACAGACGCCGACAAATAGTTAAACGGTAAACAGTTACCCATTTTCAACAGGAAACTCAGGAAAACAAGAACTCATAGCTGTAACCACACATTTTGTCCCATCCAATCAACAATAACTCTAACATCATCATCATCATCATTATGTAGGATGTCCCTTGCAGAACGTCGCTCTCATCACAGCCCGCCGGAAAGATTCTCGAACCTTCGTCAGTTCTCCAGCCTCAGACATTGTCATGCCCATTGTGCATTAATGTCTTGTGTCTATCGCCATGTTGGCCGACTCCAGCCTATTCTGACAGGAACCATGCCGTAGATTGTTACCATTTCTTACCCCCAAGCTTATGGTCGCCGTTTGGTGCAGGAGAGCCTGGCATATGATACCACAACATCTAGCTTAAGAATGGAGGTGGAGGCTATCAGTGCAGCTTTCCGCTGGAAGGAAAATACGATACACACACACAAACACACACACACACACACACACACACACACACACACACACACACACATCGTGATTGTAACTGACTCAGAAAGCATGCTGAGTAGGGTGAGGAAGGCAAGCTTCGTGCAGAGTGGCTTGCTTCGCTTCGGAAGTCACGGGTGACAAGAATCGTCTGGATCTTTTCTCCGGGGCATGCTGGTGTATTTGGGAATGAACAGGCGGACAGTTTGGATGGCTCTGCAAAACTTGGTGGAGTATTTATGCATGATAAGGAAGACGTGGTTGCGGCCTTGTGGGAGCACGTGTACACCACGGAGGAGCAAATGGAGGTAGCGAGGAGTGGCGAGGGCATCTGGCCGACGATCGACGCTCAGAGGAAAGGCGAGACAGACATATAATCAGATTGCTATTTGTATTATTAGTGTTGGAACTCTTCGCTGGCTGCTGAGGATGGGGACGGAGCGCTTATGGGAATGCCCTGAATGCCGTGATGTCGGTTCCTAAATCAATCAATCAATCATCAATCAATCAATCTAACCCACTGTGATGTCGATAACCGTAATGTTCTGTTAGTATAATTTCTTCAAACACATCTCCATCTTTTCCTTGCAATTGCAGATATTATGTTATATTAATGTGCACTGCGTTTGTTTTCTTGTCTTTTCCGATCGCTATTCTATTATAAGCCGGTCTCCCTGGCCTAGAAGTTAGCGATTTTTTCCGTAATCCCGTATAGTCTCGTGAGTAACGTGACAACGGCGAGAATCGGTAGCGGTCCTAACCGCGTCGGTAACTTACAGGGTATGTGAGTCGGTCGCCCAGAAAGCAATGGCAAACTACTGAGCGTAATCTTGCCAAGAAGTCAACAATCAGCTGAAAGATGCTAATGTTGACAGCGATGTCCTGTAAAGGATGTGTAAACATTAAAAAAAAAAATAATTCTATTATGAACTGGTGGGATCGGTGCTGTTGATGACTAGCCTACGTCCCGATAGACAAACACAGATAAACTCTGAGCATCTACGAGGCCCGTATTCGTCTACCCTCGTCGTGGTGAATTCCTGTGACTCTCTAGCACAGTGGTTCTCAACCGGTAGGGAATTCCCACCCCCCAGGGTGGAATTTTAGGGTTTCCGGGGGTGGGGTGGGGGGGGGGATTTTAGGGTTTCCAGGAGGGAATTAAGATTATTTCAAGATCGCGTTAATACAAGAACCGATTACTTGATATTGTTTTTCCCTTGATACTGTACGGTTCTGTACGTCTCACCCTTCTAAAATTCAATTTATAAAGTAAGTAGACCCACAAATCACATTTTATGTGGACGCCTAGACTTGTTTTAGTATGTGCTATTAAATTTAGCTTCCATTATTACGTTTACAGTGTAGGGGCGGGGGCGGGATTTTTATGTAGGAAGTACGAAAGGGGGGAATGACGTTCTGAAAATATGGTGAAGGGGGCACGGGCCAAATGTTTAGGTAGGAAATACGAAAAAAAGGGGGGGGGGGATGACGTTCTGAAAATATGGTGAAGGGGGGCACGGGCCAAAAAAGGTTGAGAACCACTGTTCTAGCAGTCTCGCAGCGTGAAGAATGTAACGAATATCAAGGCCGTTCCGTTATTTTTTTAAATCCATACTAACGACTGTCTTCAAGATATCCAAAGATGAGGTAAAGAGTTATTTGGGCTAGTATACTACCAAGAGGAGGCGTAACTAATATTTACCAGAACCGTTGGTTTCTAATGAAACCATACGTCGTCCTGATCTCTTGGGCAGTTAAATCAGATACCTGGCTTTCCCGGATCCCAACGGAAAGTAGGACGTGCCGTGTGCAGATTGTGCACATTTAATATCCAATCGTATTGTTGGAAATCGCAAGGAGTAGGTCGCAACGCCTTTGTCATCGCATATGTATTTTTTAGGAAAGAACCTGATCACACCGACGTCTACGTGGCCGTGGGCCTTAATGCGCTTGCGCCGAAACTTCCAGTGCGCTTATGGTAAGGTAGGGGTTCGACCCCTACACCCGTCAGGTTGGATATCAACGTTGACTGCTCGTCTGGAAAACAATGGCAAACTATGGAACATAAAATTACCACAATAATGGACCTTGGCATGGGGTTGATCCACAGGTAGACGAGCTCGCTACCTTGGGTGAAATCAACCTGAAGGAAGTAGATCTTAAACAAACTAATGTTTAAGTCGGACACAATGTTCTCTGCTGTGCATAACTAGAAATAACTCACTCCCATCAAAAGAGGAACGAGGAAGAAGCAGTATAATACTTATTCTTATCTTATCGCCGACTATCCATCTCTCAAGGAACAGTAGAGAAGGTGTGTTTTAGAGTACTGGCTGAGCAGGTGACCACTTATGTCGTAACGAGCTGCCTTGAATCTTCGGAGGGTCATGCAGAGGCCTTTCCCTAGTACTGACTGACTGACTGACTGACTGATTGACTGACCGACTGGCACCTCGCCGTCTTGTCAGACGATACTTTGTAAATTGGAGGTATACCTCTTCATAACACAAAGCCTGGGCTAAGTTTAGAGACAATGTGTTGCCCATGCAGCACGAACCCTCTCTCAGCCTTTCTAGTTTACTCCAGCGGAAAGGTAACACCAATATGTCTGGAACAAGACAAGCTGCAGAAGTTGCCGGATCAGCAAAACAATACTTTAACTGTCCGTCTGTGGAGCTTCCACCCTAAACCAGTTGCCGACCAAGGCTTAGGGACTGGTTTGGCCTGCCATGAGATGTAGTCTTTAGGCTGCATTTCCTCACACTATGGTAAGGCTTGTACCCTCCAAATTGCACGCCTCCGCATAAAGCTGATGGAACAATATGGAGGTGTCGGGTTTGGTGAGCGCCGCCCAACATTCGGAGCTAACAGAAAACAGATAGTACCATCTACTGTCATACGGTAGCTCAGTCGTATCTGACTAAGACCTGACACCAGTTCTGTTACCAAGATAATTATGAACAAGGCATTGATATACAAACTGCAGCAAACAAACCCTTATGAAATTGTAAACCAGGTAAGACAGTACTGCGCCTTCTAAAGTCTGCACATTAGACTGCTGTCTAGCTGGCCTAATGACAACACCAACCTTGACTTTAACTTTATAATATTGTAATGAGCTCTAAATCCCATAAACAGACACACATCTAAATTGTAACTGATTCAGCGCCAAACAAAAAGTAGGATTTTACCAAAACATGACACACCATCACATGAACAAGTATTATAATGTCAATTTCCGTTCACTGAGCATTGAAATTGTGGAAGATACCACGAAACAAAAATAAATAACACGATGACCCTAGTATGGCGATATATCGTCCTTCTGTCCAAATAGGAGGTTCACATTTGGCGCATATTATTCTTCTGCCCTGAATCAGTTAAAGCAACGTTTTCTGTCGTTGCATGAGCCAATGCAACAATATTTCTCCCGCCAGATCAGAAAGAGACCGTCTTCAGTGTGAACTCCGGTTTCAATCCATCAAATGGCGCCTTTCCCCCTTTCTCAAACCCCCCACCTCTCTTTGGGGATATGGTGGTCGCTTTAAAAGGATTTTCATGTTCTGGTACCCTGGCCAGGGTAACCTTAGAGGACGGGATGAACATCATACAAGTTGTTAGGCTCAGAAAGCCGTGCAGATTATGGATAGTGTTTTAAGTATCGCTTGTCGATGTGTAAAGAGAGCTGTAAGGAATCAGCCAATCGATCACAGCAGCCAGGTGTAATGTTACTGTACAGAACAGATACACGTTTTTCGTTCCTCTGTGGAAGGGATTGCGTCACACGTAGTTATGCACATAAAGGTCGGCGTGTACGAACGACTTCGGCATGCATATGTGTCTGGTTTGTTTCCTCTAAACTGCTTCCATCCAAGGTCACGTGATATGTCTACCGGTGGGAGTATTTTCTTTCTTAACAATTTTACCAGGGCAGCGGTATTACAGCGTACTCTTTGCGGTTTTCCAACTGCCGTGAGATCTTTAACGTGCATTCGGAAACTGCTATTTTCACCCTTATCCGAAAAGGTTGAATATCCGATCCCAATACTCGAGAGCTCAGGGGGACGTGTGGTATTATTAGTTACCAAACGTTCATGGGAAAATTCCTAGGTGCATGCTGGGATGGACCCCGTTACTTTCTGTGAGTCAGGAGGACATGATGACCTCTCAGCCATGTAATCAACAGATGGACAGAACACACAGAAGAGCAATGTGGTAATAAAGTACCGGATACGCATATTAAATACAGATGGACAGAACATACAGAAGATCAATGTGATAATAAAATACCGGATACAAATATTAAATAAACAGACAGACAGAACACACAGAAGGGCAATATGGTGATACAAGACCGGATAACAATATTAAAAACAACGACCAATGTTCAAGAAAAATTGTTGCAGAAGTTACACGAAAAAAGAAAAGTTACCAGGCTAGATAACATTCGTTGGAGCCGTTGTGACATTGTGGTTAGTGCCTTTGTTGCCGAGACAGTGGATCGGACTCAGTTCCCAGCATAAGAAGGATGATTTTTTCCCGACCAGTATGGGATATATTTTTTTTTTTTTAAATTCGCATATCCTTTACAGGACATCGCTGTCAACAGCAGCATCTTTCAGCTGTCTGTTGATTTCTTGGCAAGATTACGCTCAGTAGTTTGCCATTGCTTTCTGAGCGGCCGGCTCAGTTATCCCGCAAGTCACCAGTGGGGGACGAACCGCTCCCAGTTCTCGCCCGCTACGAGACTCTGCGTGATAAACGGGATTACGGAGAAAGTGTTGTAACCCCTCGGCCAGAGAGACAGGCATGGGATATAATTAGTGCCATTAAAATGGGTATGGGACAGTTTTCACAAGTTTATGGATAATGAAGAAGAGATATGAAGACATTACAAACAGCACAAACAACTGAACTTCTGTTGAAATTCGAAAATACAATATGGCCTCTATTTGATAGAAAATAGATGGTGGAGAAAATCTTTTATTAGAAAATAGACGAAGAACATCTTTCGTCAAAAAAATAGAAGGAAAACTTATTTTTGCCAGAAAATAGAGAACATTTTCTGTTATAAAATAAATGGAGAACAGTTTTGGTTTTAAAAAAAAGAAACGGCGGAGAACATCATTTGTCAGAAAATACACGGAGAACATCATATGTCAGAAAATATACGGAGAACACAATTCGTCAGAAAATATACAGTCAAATAATTTGTAAGAAAATACACGGTCAACATCATTTGTCATAAAATGCAATAAGAACATCATTTGTTAGAAAATACAATGAAACCATCATTTGTCAGAAAATACACGGACAAGATCATTTGTCGGAAAACACACGGTCATCAATTATCAGAAAATACACGGACAAGATCATTTGTCAGAAAACACACGGTCATCAATTATCAGAAAATACACGGACAAGATCATTTGTCAGAAAATACAGATTAACACCATTTGCTAGAAAATAGGCGGATGACATTTTTCGTCAGAAAATAGATGGAGAACATCTTTTGTCAGTAAACAGATATAGAAAATATATTTTGCCAGAAAATGCAGTTGTTGTTAATGTTGTTGATGAGTAACCTTTGTATATATTTTTCATGTAGAGGTTTCCATGTAGTTCGGTCACGAACATGGAGGATAGGCAGTGAAACGGTTAAGGCCTTTGGGTGTTTATGCTCGTGGCTATAGTTGAATTCGCATTTTCCTCATGTTGGACTTGTAGTTTATGGTTCCGTCGCCCTGCTACTAAGTTGTGTGCGTGGCGCGACACTGTGGGCTGTGAGTTTTGTGTGAAATGCTTTTAAATCTGCCAGAGGTTGTTGTGCGTGAACTGCATGTTCAGAGCAAAGGCAGCTGGCTATGTCTCAGAATTGACAGGTTTTTGTGCCTTATGCAGAAATGTTTGGCTGCTGGTCTTCTGGTTGACTGCCGCTTCATTTGACGATGAACTGTGCTTTCATGGAGGGCTGTTGATTTGGTATACTGGAGACGGCATTATGTACAGTGAAATGTTTTCTTTACATCTGTTCGAGGTGTTGTGACGTAAGCTACATGCTCGAAAAATGGCGTAGCGGGCTAGATAACAACTAGAAACGGAACAACAACAGCATCTAGAAATATCTGCATGCATGGCGGCTGGTGTGTCGCAGAAGCGACCGGTTTTTCTTGCCTTATGCAGACATGTGTGGCTGCTGGTTTTGTAGTGATTGCCGTTTCCGTCGATGATTAACTATATTTTCGTAGAGGACTTTTATGTTGGCATTCTGGCGACTGGCATTATGTACAGTGAATTGTTTTTACTTCTATCCGTGGTTGTTTTGTTGCGTGAACTGCATTTCGGAGGGAAAATGGCGTGACTGGCTATAAAACATCTAGAAACGGAACAACAACATCTAGAAACATCGAGACTTTGCAGGTGAACATCTGGTTTTTTGGAAAGTGACTGTCAGTTCCATCAAGGATGATCTGTATGTTTTCGTAGAGGTCTTTTGTGGTACATTCTGGCACAGGCATTATGCACAGTGTGATTGAGTTGGCCGTTGTTTGTCAAGACTCCTGTCCTTTCCACTTTTCACATGGGCCAGTGAAGAACATTTTATGTGATATTCACTGGCACGGGAACGGAGCATAATGGGGGACGACTCTTTGTTTTAATTAATGTTGAAACCGCGACTAATGACTAATATCAGTGTATGTTTTTTTGTTTGTGTCCCGATGAAGGCCTTAGCCGCAACATCCATTTTGTCACATGTGATCGCTTAACGATTCTACTTCGCTTCTTTCTTTCTTTGTTTTTTTTTTTTTTATAAACATTGATTCAGTCATTGCATTTGTACAGCTTCACTACAGTTCCACTAATTCCATGTCAAATATCTACATCACACATCTGTGTCTGGATTTTCTCAGCACCTTCCGTTTCCGGTTTTACGTGCTTTTTGCGATCATTTCAAAGTCCCGAGAAAATAACTTACTCACACCTTGCCCTTTGACTGCACAAACAATATAGGCCTTGCAATATCTAAGTGGAAGGAAGCGGAAACTAATTAGTTCATACTATACACAGACTCACGGGAGTTTTCTATGATCTATTAATTCGGTCTTTCCGAAGGTAGCGTAGTAGTTGTCATTGGGCGCCAGGCACTCCGAAAGTTTTCGTGAAACATTTGGACAACCAACGATAGCCGACACACTCGGGCCGGAAGTCAGGCTCGCAAACCGGAAGAGGAATAACTGAAGCCCACAATTACCAGGCGTAGCCCTAATGACCCTAGCAATCTTGCTGTCAGGCGCCTAGGAAGCTGGCAGAGGTCGATACGCACGCGACCAATGATCGCTTGTTTTCATACGTAACAAATTGTGACCCTGTTGATGCCAATTCACGCGATAGGGCGATAATTCTATCTCACAACATCGGTGTGGATTAGGTGGTACAGCCAAGCCTATGTTTCCAAGATGTCGGAGTAATAACATTGATGGTTGTCAAGATATCGATGGCAAACATCGGTGTTTATTTTCACACAGAACTCGTGTACTGATGTTGTCTTTCCGGTCACGTGAATAAGATTAGGTATGGCTACGACTATGAGTGGCGGGAAAACACATAAATCTATATTGCGTTATAATGATATAGACGATCACTGCAACCTCATTCTGACTTCTCTGACTTAAACGTAATTGATTAAGCGCCATGGGATGATTAATTGTCTTAAGCGACCTCCCGTATCTGCCATGAGCTTATATGTCGCCGAAATGTTGTCAATACTTTCTAATGCAACATGTATACTGCCATATTAACAACTTTTAAATCATAACTGTGACACACCCCCACTTCCCATTTTCCGTCATGCAATTTTATTTGATCCAAACCTACTGTTTGTTGAGTTGAGCATAGCTTAGAACCTGCATAACTGCACTCAGGACATTCCCAAACGCGCTCCGTCCCCTCGTTCAACAGATAGCGAAGAATCATACTACTAATCGTGCCTACCATTATCTGATTGAAAGTTCTCCTGATCTCCCCTATTAGTTTTGAGATTCGTTCTGAACCCCTGCCGATCCCCCGCAACATCATTCTTTCCCCGTACGGGTTCTCAGTCTGTTCTCCCATCTTAGGGTTGCCAGACATCCGGCAAAAAGAGGACATATCTTCCTTTTTCTCTTAATATTCTCCATCCGGCAGGCAAAGCAAAAAAACCTTTAAAATGTCCGGCTTTCCTTATATTTTATGTTATGTTTTTTATGTATTGTTGGTACAACTTACAATGTACCTACTTTCTACCGTATGTTTACATTGCTAAAATGTACATTTTACTTCTTTATTAAACCCCATTGCTTTAATAATATTTATTTAATTTTCATATTTATACCAAATGTGAAAAACCAATTGATTGTATAATTTGAATCTAACTGTTGCTCTATTCGGCAACACTAATAATGCTGTAGTCTCCATGGTCAAAATGTTAATGTTATTCCCGGTAGCAGAGACGCAACTTAAAATTGTTTTGTTTTTTTAAATTTGTAATTTTTGCCGTCTATGTTTATGAAAATGGCTTCTACAAAGAGAAAATTCAAATTCTCGAACACTATGAAAAATAAGTTTCCAAGCTTCGGTGAAGAAGTGCAACGAGAATGAGGCAAAGTGTACGATCTTCGATAGTTACTTGAAAGAGAAGGGTATTACTGTAGATGATGTGCAATTGTTTGACCAATGCTGCAATCTTAAATCATTTGTGCAAGACAAGAATAAACAGTTTTTTGAAAGACTCTCGCATGAACAGCGGATTTATTTTACCAAAGTTGCCCAAATGCATGTTGCTTTTCAGAGTTACTTAAAATTTGTGAAGTACAAGTATTCTTCTGTGTTCCTGGACACAATGGCAATGTGGAAAGAATGTTCTCCTTGATTAATGCTCAATGGAAGAAGGAAGGGAACAAACTCTTACTCGCCCCAGTAAAGGGCATCATTCTCACAAAGTACAATTTGAAGAATCTTACCTGTGAACAGTTTTATGCATATGTGATTGCTAACGATGATCTTCTACGAAAAGCTAGCTCCTTCGATAAATATGTTGTGTAATTAATAAAGATTATAAGGTAGTAATTGTACAATCGGCTGTTTAAATAATGTTTTCAAGATTTTGAAAAAGGCCTCCATTGAATTTATATTTCTCCCCCGATGTGTCTCCACCTTGCCGCGGTGGGGGAGCTTGTGTGTCCCTGTGACCTCATGTGCTTGCCGATGGATGAAAACTACATATCGGACAGCTTATGGGATAGGGACCAGACTAAGAGAGACACAACCTGCTGCTCTACGGGTAGACTGAGGTTAGGATAACAGTCAGATGTTTAAATCAGGCGCACGAAGGCAGAAGTTCTTGGTCCAGACAAAACACTTAAGGCTCCATGTCGATGGCTGTGGCTGAACGCCTCTAAGCCACAAACCCTCGGATATGAGAGCCGGGCAAATAGCCTCCTACCGAAAAATAGAGGCGTGATACTGAGCAAGCTACATGCTCAGGTCTGATGCAAGTTCGAAGGCTCTCAGCTGGGGGATATGAGAGATCCCCGGATGAGAGGGCCAGGCCGTTTCTCGGTCACTGCTGCAAGAAGGTAAGGTGCTGAGCCGGCAGCACATGTAGCCTACCTTGGGAGCGAGTACAAAAAGTCAGAAAAGTGCCCCAGTCGAAGGAAATGGTTACGAAAACTGTCTGTATTTAACTCATAGAGAGTGTAGACAAAAGTGGAAGAACGTCTCAATGACGTGAAATGGAACGCACGGCGAGCGAACCTATTGCGTTGTCCGAAGTCAAAAATAAAAGCTTACCGAGTGGATGTTGCTCGCAGTCTGACCGCTCCTGGTGTGTGCTTGAGCGATCAGTGGCAAGCGAGACTCCCAACACATGGAAGTGAGGAACTAAAGCAGCCATGAGCAGGACGTGGCAACTCCTCGGGTGAGCCCAGTCTCAGAGCAATATGTGCCGGCTCTGCAATTATGGAAGCCTCCTTGGATAGCCAGGGAATGCCCATGATCTGCCCCTGCCTTCCCTTGAGGGCCGACCGCGATGTCGTTGATCGTTCTATCTTGACCAGCTGAGATGTTGGCGACATCACAACAGTCTAACGTGCCTCGAAACCAGAGGAAGGTTAACCTCATTAAAAAATGCCCGCCGGAAGTCGGAAGTGTCGTCCTACGGGTGGCAAACTAAAAATTGACACTACGCAATTACGTCCGAGTGAAATGTCTCGTCCGAATGTCTCTCGTGCTAGGAACAGCTCTGACTACCTAGTTTCCGAATGCCGCTCTTGTTCGGAACAGCTCTGACTAGGTAGTTTTCCGAATGTCTGTCGTGCCTGGAACAGCTCTGACGGGCGCAGCGACAAGCACATGTCCGAAAACTCGCTTAGTGGATACCGTCTGCAACCCTGTCTGGTTTGTGCGGGAACGACCCGGGGCAAACGAAATGACCAATATATTGAAGTGAGGATTTAAAGCAGCCATGAGCAGGACGTGAGCCCTCGGTGAGCCCAGATCCAGGGCGCTATGTGTCGGCCTTGCAACTATGGAAGCAGCCTTGGATGGCGGAAAATGCTATGGACTGTCCCTGCCTTCCTTTGAGGGATGACCGTTGTCTTCGACCGTTCAACCTTGGCCAGCTGGGCTGTAGATGGCACCACAAAAGTGAGAGTCTCCCAGGAATGCTACCTGGTCAAAAAAGCACGCTGTAGCGGGATGTGTTGGCCTACGTGTTTTGGCCCAAGGGCGCATAACTGACACACCGCAATCACATCTGAAAAAAAAAAAAAAACACTCCGGATGAACGAAAAGAAGAAGAAGAAGAATTTATATTTATTTTTTAACATGATTGTTTCTTGGTCGATTCACTAAGAGTAAGATACATTTATTTATAGCTATTGTAATAAAATTATACTGATTATGGGTTTAATCTTTAATGATTCAAATGACACATTCAATATGTCCTCCTTTGTCCTCTTTTTTTTTTTTTTGACTTATTTAATAAGTAAGTCTTATTATGTCTTCCTTTTGGTGTACACGTAACTGGCAGCCCTAACCTTACTGATCATACTCCTGGAGTCTGTAATGAATAACTAACTTGTTGTTTGGCATTGTATCTGGTAACATGTTGCATGTCCTTCTCAGTATGTTGTAATCTACCCCAACCTTAGGTTGATTTCTTAGGTAAGTTTACGTTCAGTCGTTTGCCAGTGCTTACTCCTACCGACGCTTAGCTTTAAGTATAATCACAATCTATCATTCAAGATCAGACAGATAGTAGATTACAGATAGCACTGTTCATTGTTTTCTTGACTTAAAATTAAACACGCATACCAGGTAGGCAGCTAGATGGACAGGCAGACCGACAAACAGACAGACTGATAGGTAGACAGTTAAAGTTAGTTGCATATCCTTTACAGGACGTAGCAGTCAACACCTGCATCTTTCGTTCTTGTGATCTCTTGGCAAGTTTACGTTCAGTAGTTTGCCATTGCTGTCTGAACAACCGGCACCCATATCATTTCGTAAAAAACACCAACGCAACGCAGTCTGGTGCCAAATCGCGTGCAGCTGTGTTTCGAACGCGGGTATGCGGGATCACGAACGGCGTCCGTAACTCCAAAGCCACGGAGCCGGCTAGGCAGACAGACTGATGGATATTTATATATAACTATATAGGCACAAAACTAGAAAGATGAATAAACAGACTTCAGACTTTCAACTGAACGAAAAGACAGACAGACAGACAAGCATATAGACAGACAAACAGATTTGACCTGAGCATTAAGATACCACCATAACCCTTACGGAAACCCCTTTCAGCGTCCATAAGCTGAACAACAGTTTCCAGTTAATTGTCAGTATTTCCAGCGTAATAACACTATTCTCTCTCTCTCTCTCTCTCTCTCTCTCTCTCTCTCTCTCTCTCTCTCTCTCTCTCTCTCTCTCTCTCTCTCTCTCTCTCTCGCTCTCTCTCTCTCTCTCTCTCTCTCTCTCTCTCTCTCTCTCTCTCTCTCTCTCTCTTTTTTAATTTTCAAGTTTCACTTTGTTTTGCTTATCTGATTCTTGTTAACTTTCAAGTATTCAGTTTGTTTATTAATGTTAATTCATCTTTTGTTCATGTTCTCTTATTCTTTCCACGCGAAATTATTGTTTTCTCATTAATTTTTTTTACTATTTTAATAGTTTCGTATGTACTTACTGTACTTATGCAAATAACATTTACATAGAATCCCCGTGTCCACCCTGTCTACTTTCATCTTTATTTTGATACATCCATGCTTTTATCTTTTGTTTTTTTATATACAAACAAACATACACATATACATAATACAGACAGACAGACAGACAGACAGACAGACAGACAGACAGACAGACAGACAGGCAGGCAGACAGACAGACAGACAGACAGACAGACAGGCAGACAGACAGACAGACAGGCAGGCAGGCAGGCAGGCAGGCAGGCAGACAGACAGACAGACAGTCAGACAGACAGACAGACATACTTATTTACATTACACCATCCGTCCATTCATTCATCCGTTTCATCCATACATACGTTTCATCCATCCACCCACCCACCCATCTATCTATCCATCCATCCAACCACTCACCACCCACCCATAATCTATCCATCCACCCATCCACCCACCCATCCATCATCCACCCACCCACCCACCCATCCATCCATCCACCCACCCATCCATCGATCCATCCACCGATCCATCCATCCGTCCATAGACATACAAGTCTAGCAATCTATACGTAACACAGCACACAATACCCCATCCTCCATCGCCTGATTGAATGATCTCTCACATTCATCTGGAGTTTACAGGAGTGAGGGGAGGGGGAGGGCATCTCCGCCAGCCTGCATTAGCAAGATTGGTCTACGGGCATTGGTAACTCCGGCCCTTACCTCCATCAGCTCAATTGCTTGTAGATGCTTGCAGATGCCATTTGGCTGATTGGAACTGAAGGCTTCATTCGGACACTGTGTTAATCATCTAATCGACAGAAGTAGAAGGGGGAACGGGAAGAGAGGGGTGTGTCGGGTGATTTAGAAAAGAGATCGGGGTGGGTGAGGTAGAGAAGATATATTTCATCATGTTATATTTAAAATGAAATGACCGGCTGCTGTGAAGCCGGATAGTGGCAGATTGAAGAGTGATTATGGTTTTGTTTTATTTTGATTGTTGTCTGGGACTAGCTGGTTGTTCTTGTGCCTGTATTCGCGAACCGGCACTGGTGATGAGTTTACGGTGGTGATGTGAGTTTATGGTGGTGGTGTGGGTGTATGGTGGTGATACGAGTTTACGGTGGTGATCTGCGTTTATGGTGGGGATGTGTGTTCATAGGAGGGATGTGAGTTTATGGTGATGATGTGGGTTTACGTGGCGATGTGTTGTTGATGTGAGTTTATGGTGCTGATGTGAGTTTCTGATGGTGATGTGAGTTTATGATGGTGATGTGAGTGTGTGGCGGTGATGTGAGCTTGCGGTGGTAATGTGAGTTTATGGTGGTGATGTGAGTTTGTGGTGGATATGTGAGTTTATGGTGGTGATGTGAGTTTATGGTGTTGATGTGAATTTATGGTGGTGATGTGAGTTTATGGTGGTGATGTAAGTTTATGATGGTGATGTGAGTGCGTGGTGGTGATGTGAGTTTGTCGTGGTGTGCGTTTATGATAGTGATGTGAGTTTGTGTTGGTGATGTGAGTTTGTGGTGGTGTGAGTTTATGGTGGTGATGTGAGTTTATGGTGGTGATGTGCATTTGTGGTGGTGATATGAATATGTGGCCGTAATGCGAGTGTGTGGTTGTGATGTGCGTTTGTGGTGGTTATTCGAGTTTATGGATGATGTGAGTTTATGGTGGTGTTATGAGTTTGTGGTGGTGATGTGAGTTTATGGTGGTGATGTGAGTTTTTGGTGGTGATGTGAGTTTATGGTGGTGATGTGAGTTTATGGTGGTGATGTGAGTTTATGGTGGTGTTAGGAGTTTGTGGTGGTGATGTGAGTTGATGGTGGTGATGTGAGTTTATGGTAGTGATGTGAGTTTATGGTGGTGATGTGAGTTTATGGTGTTGATGTGAGTTTATGGTGGTGATGTGAGTTTATGGTGGTGTTAGGAGTTTGTGGTGGTGATGTGAGTTTATGGTGGTGATGTGAGTTTATGGTGGTGATGTGAGTTTATGGTGGTGATGTGAGTTTATGGCGGTGATGTGAGTTTATGGTGGTGATGTGAGTTTATGGTGGTGATGTGAGTTTATCATGGTGATGTGAGTTTATGGTGGTGATGTGAGTTTATGGTGTTGATGTGAGTTTATGGTGGTGATGTGAGTTTATGGTGGTGTTAGGAGTTTGTGGTGGTGATGTGAGTTTATGGTGGTGATGTGAGGTTATGGTGGTGATGTGAGTTTATGGTGGTGATGTGAGTTTATGGTGGTGATGTGAGTTTATGGTGGTGATGTGATTTTGTGGTGGTGATGTGAGTTTATGGTGGTGATGTGAGGTTATGGTGGTGATGTGAGTTTATGGTGGTGATGTGAGGTTATGGTGGTGATGTGAGTTTATGGTGGTGATGTGAGTTTATAGTGGTGATGTGAGTTTATGGTGGTGTTGTGTGTTGATGGTGGCGATGTGAGTTTATGGTGGTGATGTGTATTTGAGGTGGTGATATGAATATGTGGCCGTAATGCGAGTGTGTGATTGTGATGTGCGTTTGTGGTGTTTATTCGAGTTTATGGATGATGTGAGTTTATGGTGGTGTTATGAGTTTGTTTTGGTGATGTGAGTTTATGGTGCTGATGTGAGTTTATGGTGGTGATGTGAGTTTATGGTGGTGATGTGAGTTTATGGTGGTGATGTGAGTTTATGGTGGTGTTAGGAGTTTGTGTTGTTGATGTGAGTTTATTGTGTTGGTGTGAGTTTGTGTTGTTGATGTGAGTTTGTGTTGTTGATGTGAGTTTATGGTTGTGATGTGAGTTTATGGTGGTGATGTGAGTTTATGGCGGTGATGTGAGTTTATGGCGGTGATGTGAGTTTATGGTGGTGATGTGAGTTTATGGTGGTGTTGTGAGTGTGTGTTGTTGATGTGAGTTTATGGTAGTGATGTGAGGTGTCTGTTTGTTTAGCTTGGGAAGTTAATGGTAGTGTTACGAGAGAGAGAGAGAGAGAGAGAGAGAGAGAGAGAGAGAGAGAGAGAGAGAGAGAGAGAGAGAGAGAGAGAGAGAGAGAGAGAGAGAGAATAGATATAATGAGCAGGCGAATGAACAAACTTGATTATAAAGATTGACCTGACTTCTTTCAACAAACCTCAGAGCCGTTGAAGGAAGTAACCAAAGAAATTGACAGATCGAGACAGATAGCTAGACAAACAGACAGACAGAGAGACAGAGATAGAGAGAGACAGAGCTAAGAGAAGAGAAGAGAAGAGAAGAGAAGAGAAGAGAAGAGAAGAGAAGAAAAGAGAAGAGAAGAGAGTATGATTTAAACGGAGAGGGACAGAACGATGGACAGACAGACAGACAGACAGACAGACAGACAGACAGACAGACAGACAGGCAGACAGACAGACAGACAGACAGACAGACAGACAGACAGACAGACAGACAGACAGACAGGCAGAGAGGCGAGTCAGAAATAGTGTCAAAGAAGTAAGACGAGTCCACATTCCTGACTAGTCAGCGGAAATATGTATGGAAAAGACATAATCAAAGTAGTTTGATTAATAGTTATAGTAGCACTGCCGAGCACTGACAGTAGATTCCTGAAAGAAAGAACTACACACCAGATCACTAGATAACGGTGAGATTGAAGGCTGCTAACACACCAAACGATGCTGATGCTGCCTGGTTTTAAAAACAAAGTGTGCTCGAACTAGTTGCAATACACCGTGGACATAAATAAGAGAAGGACTCAAAGACACCTGCATGATATCACCATGATAACACAGGTCAGATAGTATTCGGGATTCATTACCACCGTCCAATGCGAAGATGGCGCTTGATGATGAATATCTAGTCAGCATTCTATGCGCCTGCAGCTGACTATGTAACACATCCAGGCTCTGCGCCCCGTAAACTTAACTAACCATTCTCTATATTCTTGGCAACAACAGGCATTCGGCGAATAACTCTAAATGGACTTGATTCCCCGCGGACTGAATAAAAGGTCCATTAAGTAATTAGGTCAAAGGTCAGTTACGGCAAATGTAGGAATGAGATTTATTCGACGTGGGTCGTGCCGAAGTCAGGTTATCTTTTCGGTTCCACTAAACATATCACCCAACCCACCACCTCGCTTCGGTATGCTTTAGTCCCTGTCTGTTTTCATGCTTTTAGAGTCGAACATCAAATGTGTGGAGCGGAAGGGATCCATTCAGCCCAGACGCATTATCTATATTAATATTGCAAACACTAAACTCCCCAAATAACAAATGTCGGAGACCCCATCCAATGGCTGTTTTCAATTTACGTTAATAGGCTCGAAAAGGAAAAGAGATCTTCATTCTGAGCGTGGCTGGTCAGAGGGGCAGGATCTGTGCTCTTGTACGTTTGGGTTAGTGTATATTTAGATACTGTGCTGTCTATAACCGGTTGTGTAGATTTAATGTATATGTAGATACTGTACTGTCTATAGCCGATTGTTTAGATTTAGTGTGGATTTAGACACTGTGCTATCTATAGCCGCCTCTGTAGATTTAGTGTGGATTTAGACTGTGCTGTCTATAGCCGCTTATGTAGATTTATTAGGGATTTAGACACTGTGCTGTCTATAGCCGTTTATGTAGATTTAGTGTAGATTTAGACACTGTGCTGTCTATAGCCGCTTATGTAGATTTATTAGGGATGTAGACACTGTGCTGTCTATAGCCGTTTGTGTAGATTTAATGTGCATTTAGACACTGTGCTATCTATAGCCGACTCTGTTGATTTAGTGTGGATTTAGACTGTGCTGTCTATAGCCGATTGTTTAGATTTAGTGTGGATTTAGACACTGTGCTATCTATAGCCGCCTCTGTAGATTTAGTGTGGATTTAGACTGTGCTGTCTATAGCCTCTTATGTAGATTTATTAGGGATTTAGACACTGTGCTGTCTATAGCCGTTTATGTAGATTTAGTGTAGATTTAGACACTGTGCTGTCTATAGCCGCTTATGTAGATTTATTAGGGATGTAGACACTGTGCTGTCTATAGCCGCTTATGTAGATTTAGTGTGGATTTAGACACTATGCTATCTATAGCCGCGCGTGTAGAGTTAGTGTGGATTTAGACGCTATACTGTCTATAATCGCCTGTCTAGATTAAGTGTGATTTATGAAACTACTGTCTATTGCTGCTTGTGTAGATTTAGTGTGTATTTAGACACCATACTATCTATAAACAATTGTGCATACTTATTGTGTATTTAGACACTTAACTATCTCTAGCCGCTTGTGTAGATTTAGTGTTTATTTAGACACTATACTGTCTATAACCGTTTGTGTAGATTTATTGTATAGACACTATACTATCAATAACCGCTTGGGTAGATTTAGTGTGTAGTTAGGCACTATACTGTCTACAAAAGAGTGTGTAGACTTAGTTTGTATTTAGATACTAATATCTATTTGCGCTTGTGTAGATTTAGTGTGTACGTAAACACTACATTGTCTATAACCGAGTTTGTAGACTTAGTTTATATTTAGACACTAATAATTATTTGCGCTTGTGTAGATTTAGTGTGTATTTAGTCACTATACTGTCTATAAACGTTAGAGTAGAATTAGTGTGTACTTATACACGATACTGTCTATAACCGCTTGTGTAAATTTCGCTTAGGGACCCAGCATGTGTAATACTGACTTACCGACGTTGATTACTGCGCTTCAAAGCAAAAATATTTTCCATTTGTTACCACTGGATGTTATCACAAAGGTTGTGTTATGTTGGTCAGTTAATGTTTATGTCCTTAAAGCCGACGCTGTGGCTTAGGGACGGTGAACGTGTTTCACAATTCCCCGACACACCGAGTCGCGGATTCTAAATCAGGCGCAGACGATTTGGCAGGAGACCGCCTGGTGTTTATTTCGATCGCATGAGCATCGGTCGTTCAGAAAGCAATGGGAAACTACTGAACGTAAAAATAGACTAGTAAATAACAAAAAAAAATAAAAAATGGAGTTGACTGTGGAGTCCTGTAAAGGGCATTCAATATGGTGAAGTCTTTGTTGAGGGACAACGAGGAGGGCAGTCGTTGTTACGCAATATGCTACATATCAGTGGGTTACGATATGGAAGTCAGTGGCTCTAGTCTTACAATGACAGTATCTCTTGTACAGTGTAGGCGTCAGTGTGCCACAGACCGAGTTATGCATGCCATGACGTTCGGTCAATGAAACAGTGGAGTCCAAACCTTATGCCCTCTTGGTTCAAATGATGCGTAAGCCAATTCGCGGTTTACTGTAGATGTGGATACAGGAACGACAACCAAATCACGCTACGTTTACTGTAGATATGGACACGGAATAAGATGTGTGCTGTCGTCTGAACTTCTGTGTAAACTCGTTAGCCAACAACACTGCTGCACATGTGTGTATTTAGACACTACTCTGTGGAGACTGCGGATCTCTGTGAGTTGGCTGCTATTGTTTTATTCGCAAACTATTCATGCCACGATGAACTGACCCTATACTAAACAAAGGACTGCAAGTATTTGTGATCAACATGAAGTTGTCATTGGCCAGGCTATTCATGATTTCCTGAATTGACTCTATACCAAACAGCCAGACTATTCATGCTTTCATTAACTGACTCTATACCAAACAGAGGATTATTAGTTGATGAAGTACTTCCATGTGTGATCAACATGAAGTTGCCTTCTATGTCTGCTGAATGGAGTTAAGCATACACCTAGGGTGAGTTGTTTATTATGGGAAGAGCTGAAAAATTAAATTGCAACTTGTGTTCAAAGTATAATGAGCAGCATGGTAGATAGTGTCGTAGTAATCCTTTATTACTTTAGTGTCGTCCCTGGAGTGAGGGGAATCAACACCCACATTTTAATTAACCCAATATTATTGTCCTAGAGAAACCACCCGACTCCGTCCACAAAACTCCTTCAGTCTGTAGACACCTCTTTCTTACTCTCCTTACCCCTGGATCATACCCCCTCTCATCCTTCCCCAACACAACATACTCAACAACTCTAGCTTTAACAAATAAATACAACAAATAATTTATTAAAGCAAAGAGTATGTGTGTGAGAAATGTGTGTGTGTAATGTGTAGAATGTGTGTCGAATATTCTAAGGTGTATGTAGAATCAGACCAGTGAATCAGGAGCAAAGTTAGTTACATCACTGTGCTGAGCACACAACAGCACCAAGTATTCCGGACAGAAAACCTCACCAAGAAGATGTTTCTCCGGCCACGTGACGACTTTCTCCAATCACTCTCGAACAATCAGGACGCTGGTCATCAATGATAGACACTGTTCGATATTGGTCTTCACTCTAGCAAACACTGTGAATTTACACTGTTCAATAATGTTTGTTGATCAGAGAATCTTTCCAATCACTTAAATGTCACATGGGAAAATATAACTGTTCATACGTCACTGGTTATACGATTTTTCCCATATTAAAAAAAAAAACCAACCTATTAATGTTCCAGGTAGTTATGTATATTGGTATATGTGTTAATTATAATGTTCTGAACCTTCGGTGATGTAGCATATCACTCAAGGAAAAATCACACATATGTTCATCAAGTCCTGCTCAGCAGAAGTCAGGTTTCTGCAGACCAACTAAGCCATGAGCCCAGTGTACAGGCCTCTCAGTAACCTCTGTCTTCCATCCGTGAGCCATCATTTTTCTTCAACTTTGATACTAACTTCTTGGTAGTATATCGTATCACCATCAACAAGTGGACCTGTAAGTGGAACCTGTAGAATAGAGAATCCCCTGGTGAGAGCAACTCAATTCTGACCTTAATTAGGTGAGTGCAGGCCGATAGCAGCACTCAGATATATAACAGAGAACCGAACTCTGTTATACGGCCAAATAGCTCATCACATTGGTCTGAGACATGGAAACACAAGGAGAGATTAAAGGAAACGGGTAGAAACCCAGAAGATGCCCTACTGGAAGATCCTACCATTTCACATTCCCTTCATCCCTCCCAACCATCCTCAATCTCTCTAATTATTATCCCACTACATTGTCCTTAACTCCTTGAGTTAATTGATATATTAAACAAGCTAGTTAAAGCTACACAATAGGTCACTAGTGCCGACGCTCCTATAATACTTTCTATCACCGCACTTATAGAACATTCTATCACTACACCTATAATACATTCTAACACCGCACAGTACTGTACTCTATTCCTAATCATACTCTAAGTTAGATATGATTGATTGATTGATTGATTGATTGATTTAGGAATCGACATCACAGCATTCGGGGCATTCCCATAAGTGCTCTGTCCCCATCCTCAGCAGCCAGCGAAGAGTTCCAACACTAATAGTACCAGTAGCAATCTGATTATAAGTCCGTCTCGACTTTCCTTTGAGCGTTGAGGGTCGGCCAGATCCCTTCGTCACTCCTCGTTGTCTCATTCTTGCCAGACCATGGTAATCGATTTGCTCCTCCGAGGTGTGCACGTGCTCCCACAAGGCCGCAACCACGTCTGCCTTGTCATGTATCAATACTCCGCCAAGTTCTGCAGAGCCAGCCAATCTGTCCGCCTGTTCATTTCCCAGCACACCGGCATGCCCCGGAGAAAAGATCCAGGCGATGCTTGTCACCCGTGACCTCCGAAGCGAAGCAAGCCACTCCGCACGAAGTCTGCCCGTCCTCACCCTCGTCAGCATGCTTTCTGAGTCAGTTGCAATCACGATGTGTGTGTGTGTCGTATTCTCCATCCAGCGGAGAGCCGCAGTGACTGCCTCCACTTCCATTCTTAAGCTGGATGTTGTGGTATCATATGCCAGGCTCTCCTGCCCCAAATATCGACCATTAGCTTTGGCTATGAACCCCAGCCACTTCTCTCACCTCTTGACACCGAACCATCTGTGTAGATAATCACATCACTCGAGTGAGCATTGTCCTGAATTAGTTGCTGGATTTCCACTTCCGTGGCCCCTGCTGGCCACTCCCTGCACTCCCGGCTTAATGTGATTATAACTCTGCACAAGTCTGACTGCTCCGCTGGCACTCTGACCCACTCCTCTCCACGCCTAATGTTCTCCAGGGGGCACACCTGTCTGATCGTATCCTCTGCCTGAGCCATCCATGATTTCCCTCTTATCAGTCGCTGACCCTTAACTGCGTCCAGCGCCTCATGCAGTGGGTGGTCTGTGTCTGCAGCTACTCTGAGGTATGCCTTCGCCTGCATCACCTTGAGCCTACCAGCAACAGTCGGCAGACCAAGGATGTAACGCATACACACTACTGGGGTGTCTCTAGTGCATCCCAGAATGACCCGCATAGCTTCGTTCTGTATGCGCTCTAACTTCACCAGCTGACTCTCTGAGACAGTGAGCAGACCTAATCCATAATCAATTACTGAGAGGATCAAGTGCTGGTATAGTGTGAAAAGCATTCTCTGCTCTATGTCCATTGCAGCCATAGTTTTAAGTGCATTGAGTCCCTTTTGAGCTCTTGTCACGACCGTCTCCACATGCTCCTTGAAGGATAGGCTCCTGTCAAATGTGATCCCCAGATACTTCAGTTTGTTCTCTCTGCTGACATTTCTACCATCTATCGCGAGGCTTGGGACATCAGCTCTTACAATCCTGTTGTCCAGAGAGCACCACAAAACAACCGCCTTTTCCGGGTGGATGACAGCACTCATTTCTGTGCACCAGTCAATCACTTCATCTACTGTCGCCTGTAACTCCTGGGCTGTTTGCTCCCTATCTCTCCCCTGCCTATATGCAAGAATATCATCTGCAAATGTTAGTATTCTTCCAACCCCTGGTGCTTCTAGGTTTGCAATCTTGCTCGTATACACATTAAAGAGCACCGGTGAGACTGCAGATCCTTGTGGCAGTCCCGGGGTTAACATATGTGGCTCTGAGGTCCATGCGTCCAGATGGAGAGCAACCCGACGAAAGTGCAGGACGGCTGCTATTCAGTTCACCAACCAGGGATTGACCCCCTTCTCCATCAGTGCGGTCATCAAAATATCATATCGAACTCTATTGTACGCATCCTCAAGATCAAGTGCTACCGCCATCGTTTCCTCATAAACATCAAGGTCAAAAGTGGCTGCATTAGACCAGGTATCTTTTCCTGGCCTGTAGCTCCCCAGGCCTCTTGGAAGAAGCTTCCCCCTTTCCAAAAAATCCTGCAGCTTAACAGCGACTATCTTCTCTAAATCCTTCCCAAATGTATTTTGAAGGGTGATGATCCTAAAGCCGCTAAGCTTTGACTGATCCTTGAATGGTTTTGGGAGAGGGATGAGATAGCTGTGCACCCAATCCTGCGGTACTGATGCTGTCCTAATGCTCTGGTTAAAGCAGTCGGTCATCTCCTCCAGGTCTGCTTCGCTCAAACCCTTCATGTGGCCATACCTGACCCCATCGGGACCTGGTGCCGTGTCTTTTGCCTTTTTCAAAATGTGTTTAACATCTTCCACCCGTATGATGTCTTCATACTGCATATTCATCGTGGTGCCAGATAGCTCCTCTCTAACTGCATCCCTGGTGTCCGTATCATTATGATTGGTCTGCTCTAAAAATCTCTGGAGAAACGCCCCCCCCCCTCCCTTTCTCTTTGTCTGTTGTCACGCGCACACCATCATCTCTATAGATTGTTCCCACTGTCATTGGCCGATCTTTTCTCTGCATTTGCCTGTGCAGTTTCCAGAATTTTTGCAGTGTTTTATCGCCTCCAATCTCCTTCATCAAACATTCCCATTTTGCCTTTTTGGCCTCTGCAGCACAGCGCTTGAAAACCTCCACCTTGTCTTTCTTGACATTTTCCGCTGTGTCCACTTCCTCTCGTGAGCTTCGAAGTGTCTGTCGCACTTTCTTTAGCTGCTTCACTGCAGCTCTCTTTGCTTTCCAAGCATGGTCTACTTCTTGGGTCCACCATGGGGGCTGCAAAAAGGGAGTTTTAACAGTCCTGTTGCATGCCCCTTGTCTGAGGCGTCCAAGAAGGCAATCGGTCCACTCATACCGGAAGGTCTTGCGCGCTCTCCCAGCTTTAACTTTCCTGGGTTTATAGATCAGGACTGAGCATGGCATGTGATCACTCACATGGTAATTCAAAACATTCCACTTTACATCAAGGACTGATGACTGGGAGACAAGTGCCAAGTCAATAGCTGTGTCTGCATCGCCAGGCCTCATTGCCATTCTTGTCGGCCTACCATCATTTATGCCGACCACATCGGAGTCCACCATTGTATCTGCTATGTTAGATATGATTAATAGACTACCATATGCCTATTCCGGTTGATGATTGAGACTATGCAATCACAGACTGGATCTATGTCCGCTGATAAATATCAACACTTTCACACTATAGTCTCTTTCAATTAACACAACTCGAAATACTGCGTCGATCTTTAACACTTCAGAACCTTTGGTCGACTCACTCCAACTTGTTTACCGCAACTGGTTTTAAATCGGGGCTTGAGTGACGTCACCAAAAAGTCTAGACGCTGATCAGTCCAGAGTCTGGCTTTCTCCCTGTCTTTAGACTGACTGGAATCACCCCGCCGTCTAGTTTGCTTTCATCGGGGAAATCTTTGTTTCGTACAACAAAAGTCCCCTCCGACGTCTGTCCAGACATTCCGTCTACAACTTCAAAGGCTGTCTACCGTCTTGCAGACGGATGGCGCCATTGTACGTTTCTCGAACAACCCACATCATACAGAAATGCCGACCGTATGCAGACAGTTTTTCGCGACGTATTTTGTTCCTCAGTCCCCTACTCATCAAAGGATTGCCTGTTATTGTAGACGAATGTCGGGTCTTTTTGTCATCGATCGAAACTATCAAGTTTTTCCGCGACAGATAGTGCATTGTATTTATTATTTTCTTCCTTTGCTAATAAATTAGATGCATGCAGTTACAGGATGGGGCAACCAACCTTAGCATTTTTTGGCTGTGATTTACTAAGCAAGTCAAAGTTCAATAGTTTGTAGTTCATATTTTGGTTAAAATATTATAATATAAACAATATACGCTATGCATATGACACTGCATTGGTGGCTGATAATGCAAAAGATCTACAACAATTGTTGGACATTGTAGTATCAGAGAGTGCATAGAAAGAACTCTCATTGAATATCAAGAAAACAGCAACAATGGTGATATAAAAGAAAAAAAAAGTGACACCAAAATGTGAAATGAAAATAGAAGGGAAAATTCTTAACCAAGTGGGTAATTTTAAATACATCAGACGGAAGGTGCACAACAGAGATTAACAATAAAATAGAACAAGCAAACGTTGCCTTTCAGAAAATGAAAAGTATTTAATGCAATAAGTCACTATCATTAAATGTAAGAAAGAGAGTGCTGAAGTGCTATATTTAACCTGTTTTGCTGTATGGCGGTGGATCTTGGAATGTAAATGAACAAATTAGGAAGAACCAGGAAGCAACAGCGATGTGTTTCCTATGACGATTGGTGCGAATTCATTGGACTGCCAGAATAATTAACGACGATTGCCCAAAAGAGGCAAATGAAGCTTGAACATTATATATAACAATAAGAAAGAGACAAACATTTTTCTTTGGTCATGATGAGAAGAGAGGCATTGGAGAACATCGTGACAACTGGTAAGATCGAGAGAAGAGAGGCATAGGCCGATCAAAAGAAATGATGCCGGGTGGACTGAGACGATGGCATGGAAGAATATCAGCAGCAGGATTGATCCAGAACACCAAAGACCCTGATATGTGGAGAAACATGAACGCCTACGCCAGCTTACATGGCACGTGATGATGATCATGATAGTTTGGTCTCTCATCGCAGAAGGGTTCGCCAGCCAAGAGCGTCGCACAGAGCATGAACTCCGTATCTCCAGCGACAACCCCAGGGGTCTCAGAAAAGATTCCACTCGTGAACTGAAAGAGTCCAAAAACGAACCCATGACCTTCTGGTCTCCAGGCAAACAGCTCGATCACCTCGCCACGGAGACACGCCGTCCCAGAATATGGAGACAGCACCATGTGTCCAATACGCCACACTCTGTACTAACGGGTGCTCTACTTTCATATTCTTGTTTAGGAACTACTTTTTAAGTGTAATGTTTTTGTTTCGAATTGGGGAAATGGTAAATCCCGTTTTCTTTCGGTGTGGTTAATGAAACAACCAGGGCTGCTCATAAAGGCCCTTTCTTCACTTAACTCACGTTTGTTCGCTCAGACGCCGGTATGCGTGCGCCCAAAGACAGCAGGGGGCAACTTGAGCTTGTTGACATTAGAGGTTCTCCATGATGAAGTGGTTTAGTCACTTACCTCACACATCAAAGGTTGCAGGTTCGTTTCACGACTCCGTCTTGCGGTTCACGACTGCAGATTTCTCGGAGACTCCTGGGGGTCGTCAAAGGATCTGTAGAGTTCGTGATTTGTGCGGTGTCTTCGGCAGGCCGCCGCGCGAAAAGAGACCGAGCCATATGGGATAAAACCTGTTGCAATGAAGTCGATCCTCTGTCCTTTAAACACATTAAGTTTATTTTAACTCACGTAGCGAACACTCATTTTCCCCAAAAAAGGTGTTCAAAACTGTCAGCTATCATACATTGCTTATTCGCACGAAGCACATGGCAGTAACATATCTTACAGGCGCAGGGAGGCAGAATACAATCAGTTGAACGTTGAAGTAATCACTGCTTGGCTATGGTAGGTGTCCATATATCGTTTTTGCTGTCCTTGTAATTGTATAACAGAGTCAAATTATGGTAAGGAGACGCGTTCGTTTGCGGCTAAACCCTCACCTACCGGCTCGGTGATCATGCGTTCGAATAGACACCTCAGCGGCTGTTTAAAATCTGCCTGAGCTCCCGGGTCTTTGTGTCGTAAAATTGGTGCCAAGAAATATCATAGTAAGGCGGTGTTTAATGATATTTGACATTTGTCACTGATGTTTCCAGTCGTTTCGAGTGACAACATGACACTGGAGTTAGCTGCATGTTGTGTTTGTATATGCTTGTGTGTGTTTCTTTGTGACTTGTGTCTGTATGCTTTCCGCATTCTTGTCATTATAAGGTGGCAAACTTTTTAAAATGTCCACAAGGAAATTCTGCCGTCCTTGTAACTGTTGAGTTCAGTGAAACAACACCACAACACTCGGGACATTCTCATACGTGCTCCGTCCTAATCTTCAACTACCAGCGAAGAGTCCCAATACTAATGCTACGAGATGTAGTCTGTGAATGTGTCCGTATGACCTCTCCCCGGAGTACTGATCACTGGTCACTCTCTATCTCTCTATTCTCTCCAGACTATGATGAGGTGTCTGTTCATCCACGCTGTGCGCATGATCCCAAAAGGCCTCGACAACATCAGCACTATTATGCACCAACACACCACCCAGCTGTACAGACAAAGCAAATCTGTCGGAGTTCTCGTTTTCCACTACACCAGCATGTCCTGGGCAAAAGATCCAACAGATGCTCCCCATCTTTGAATTTTGAATTGAAAGAGAGTGCCACTCTGAGTGAAGCATTTCTCAGCATGCACTGTGAGTCAGTTAACATCACGACATCTATGTGCTGTATCCCCTCCAGTCAATGGAATGCCGCTGTGACCGCCTTCACCTCCATTCCTAGACTTGATGTCATGGTATCACATGCCAGGCTCTCCTGTTATTAACCACCGCCTGTTAACCTTCGTTATGAACCCATAGGCCCTTCTTTTGCCGCTTACCACATCAGTTTAGATGATTAGATCACCTAGGCGTGAATTATCGTGAATTATCGTGAATCAGTTGTTGCACCTTCCATTCAGCTCAGCCTACCAGCCAATCTTTGCACTTCCCGTCCCACTGTGATTATGACTCTGCAAAGGTATGAATGCTCCTTCAGCATTTGGACCCACTTCCTCCGAAGTCGGAGAGTGTCTGCCTGTACGGCGAGGAACCACCAGTCTGCACACCAATAAGCCAGACATGCGACAACGGATACTCACGCAAACCTCAGGTCCTGTATGACATCACACTGATGTTGGACAATAGGATGCCTTCATCCGACATACAGGACTTCGCGTTGGAGCTTAAGCCAATGAACGCAAGCAAGCAAGCAAGCAAGCAAGCATTTGGACCCACTCATCTCCCAATGTTCTCAAGCATTCGCACTTCTCGGATTGTATCCTTTATCTGAGCCCCAATTATTTTCCTCTTTTCAGCCTGTGACCCGTAACGGTGCCCAGGACTTCATATAGGGCTTATTCCTTGACTGCAGCCACTTGCAGATATGATTTAGCCTGCAGTACCTTGGGCCTGTCCGCAATAGTTGTAAAGCTGTATGTATCACATACATTTGAGCTTACACCATGTAACTCTATAACAGTCAAATAATGCAGTAATGTAAATGATGGTCATCTCATAGCAAGGCGGTTATAGCCACACAGTGCACGGGGACGTAAATTACTACCACCCCTGAAGTCGGAATAGGCTCGCCTTATGACCGGTGATACTGGTAATAAGGAAAGCTAACCCACACGCAAACATCAGTCCAGTGCACTCCCTTGTAGCAGCAACTACCAATAGTAGTAGCATATGTGTGTGTGGAATACACTTGAGTTCAGAGCGAGCAACAACAAACAAATAGCAAGGCGATTTCTTTTTGACACTCGCTCGCTTTGAACTCAAACGTAGTCCATACACAGTACTTCTGTTAGTGTTGGACTAAATTTTGAGTGTGGATTAGCTTTGCCTATTAACAGTTCCTTCGCCATCAGGCGAATCCACTTCGACTTCAGAGGTACTTGTAATTAACGTCCACATGTCAAGGACGATACGGCGATGTTTAATCAATGTTATCAACGATGTTTGCAGTGTTTTCCAGTGACAATATGACACCGAAGCTAGGCTGCATGTAGTGTGTGTGTGTGTGTGTGTGTGCGTGTGTGTGTGTGCGCGCGCGTGTGTGCGCGCGTGTATTCACTTGTGACGTGTTTCTTTGAGCTTTCGGCATTCTTGTCCATCATTAGTTGTTCCCGTCAAAGACATTCTCTAGACAGGAAGTACTCCTCATGTCTCGCGAGATCACGAAGTTAGGTCACGTGATGCCAGGCGCCGGGAAACGATCAGGTGACCATTACTGAGGCGAGTGCCTTTATGGGCTGCTCGCGTGTACGCTGCCATGAGCGCGAGCTGGGAGTGAGTTAAATCGACGTTACAACTTCCGTGTGTCGGCCTCTGGAGCAGTTGACTCTGAAATCACCGACTGGCGCAGGCAATATTTTCCACAGCCCCGTGGATCACGATCTGTGTTCTAATGGAGCCCGGATATCAAAGACATCACTTCCTTTACCCAGGTCTTTCCTTGAACTTCCGGCAGAATGCAGTCTGTAAGCTCCAGACCAAGAGCTTTCATCTTGCTCCATGCGCGTGATGGTTTATTTTATTTTATTTTTTTTTCTGAAAAGGAAAGACAGAAATCATACCCTTTTGATGGTTTAAGCCGACGAGTTGGTTAACTGATAGAGAGCTGCGCTGATTATGTCTAGAACTCGGTCGGACGAGGGCAAGACTCCTGGGTTCGTCGTCCGCTAACAGAGGAAAAGACTGACAACCTATGATTTGTATCACTGATGCCTACATAATATGATGGCCCTTTCACATAGCAGACCCATTGCAGGAAACTGCTTGGGGCCAATAAGTCAATTTGTTTGTTTATTATATCTGCATAATTTATACAGTCATACAGTCATTTTTATCATGTTTTCTATCTGCAGAATTTATTCAGTCATTTTTATTATGTTTTCTTATTTTGACATGCTTAAGGAACAAGTGTACTTTGACTGATTCATCGATTACAAGGACGGTTCATAGTAAACACAGCCCATACAACTCGGATCTCATGTTTCTGTTTTATTTCATTAAGTGAATATATATCCCGATTTTTATGATTCATCTCGACACTGTAAGGTGTGAAAGAAACACGCCGACATAAGATGAGATTTTATATTATATATTACCAATACGACATGGAGGCCCCCGAGAGATAGAGAGATAGAGAGAGAGATAAAGTAAAAATAACCGAGTTCACACACACACACACACACACACACAGAGAGAGATAAGAGAGAGATAAGAGAGAGAGAGTGAGAGAGAGAGAGATAGAGAGAGAGAGAGAGAGAGAGAGAGAGAGAGAGAGAGAGAGTGGAATTGAGGGGGGAGCGTAGGTGCCATAGAAAGATCATGGCAATAAAAACCAGATGTAGGGGTAAAGGGAACAGAAAAGGACGGGAAAGGGGACAATTGCAACAATGGAAAGACATTGGTGATAAAACACAACAATAGAATGACAGTTCGGTGGGAACCTTACTGGCGAAGTGAAAACAAAATCATCATAAATAACAGACGTGAGTACGGGACAGATGGCCGGCCCAATATGTCTGACTCGAGAACTGAAATAATAAAGCAAATAAGAAAGCAAGGTTAACGGAACAGCAGAAGGGGTGGGGTGGAGGGTTACGGGAGCAACGGAATGGCCATCACTGTTGACAACAGCAGCTAATCATTGCACTTCATTGTCGTTGCATTGAATCTCATTAGGAGCGGAGATTCTCAACCTGCGGTGTTTGTGAATCCCAATTTCAAAATGAAAATTGGCTTCCAATTTAATATACAATGTATGTATGTGTGCCTCCGTGTTTATTTGTGCGTGTATGTGCACGTGCATGATGTGTGTGTGTGTGTGCGTGCGCGCGCGTGTGTGTGTGTGTGTGTGCGCACGCACGCGAACATGAAATAATTTCAATAAGTATACTGGTGTGAAAAAGGGCACACTTTTAAGAGTGTTCGATACACATATTAGCTCCGTCACGGTATTAGAATTATCTTGCAAATGGTAAAACACTCTCACCAGCTTTGGAACCACTGATTGCACTACCGAAAGATGATTCCTAAGTGCCCAACTTGCAAAACCATTGTGCCTAGTATTCAGTCTGAAAGGCAAGAGCGACCATTATTTCTCTTCGGTGTTTGAACCGATATTTGCAACACCTCGTGGTTGGATCTGGAATGACCAACAATATTTTCGACGACATGGAAATACAACAACAACAAAAATCTCTCTCTCTCTCTCTCTCTCTCTCTCACACACACACACACGCGCGCGCGCGCGCATGCACGCGCACGCACGCACGCACAACACACACACACACACACACACGCCCGCGCGCATTAACATATATTGAGATAAACACCACATTCGAAATGATAATTACCAAATTAGTGTGTCTGTGTATGTGTGTGTTTACGTGTGTGTATTATTATTGTATGCAATAAATTCACCGTTCAGCATCAGAAAGGCAGTTTATTATACATAACCGATTCTGCTGTATAACAGTAAATTATGGCAAGTGAACGAACATTTGAGGAAGTGCATCTTCTCAAAGAGATGTGTTTTTTGAGGCGCATGTTACAGATGTCT